>JAWZYV010016690.1:0-600000 GCA_038373885.1 Cheiracanthium punctorium
CATGTAAGCAATAAAGTGCCATATTTCCAACAATATGATGGAATATTTCAAGTTATACATCCTGATTTCTCAGCATTCTTATTGTTAAATAACATAGCAAATGTAAACATAATCAAAAGTAAGAATTGTGAGATGATTTTCATCGTGCCTTAAAAAAAACCTTAGTTATCGTAGACCCCTCAGCTTATTTTGTTAGCAATTGTGGTGTTTTTCTAAATTTGTAAAAAAAAAAATTCTTACTTTTTGGGGCCCCATAAAAAATCTGGGGCCCTAGGCACGGGCCTACTGTGCCTAGGCCATAATCAGGCCCTGGCTCCATGGTTTATTAGTCTAATTACCATAATTAATTAACGTATATCTCGGAACCTATCCACCGGAGCGCGTTTTTATTGATTCTCGACCCCCCCTAGTCTCAACACCCCACCGATACTTAAAATTTCGAATGCTTTGACACCAAACTTAACCTTTTAATCTTACAGGCCCAGGGAGTCATACGAAACTCCCCTGTATTTTCATTTCGGGCAGTTTAAACACTAGTTTTACTGGAGCAAGGAGAGAGAGATGCTAACTGCCCGAGAACTCAGCGGAGAAGAAACCCGATGAATGGGTGAAGGGTGTTTAAATAGTACGGCTTTCGGCGCAGAGAGAGGGAAAATTTCTTTGGTTGTTTTATTGATTCAAGAATCGAATCACTGATTCGAATCATCGAAGTAGTGAGTGAGTCGAGATTCGAATCAGTAAAATGAGTCGAACCGCCCATTTCTAATTGACAGCGAACCGTCGTCTCCTGAGAGAATACGCCGTCTGTTTCTTTCCTCTACACAGCTGCGCGCATGCGCCAACAACATGGTTAGTAAAAAAATTCCTAAAAATCGGTAAATCATGTTATGTATGTAGAATCCGAAGTTTCACTCAGAGCGCAGCTGCTTCACAACTTCCTTTGAGACCCCCCCTGACGTGGGAGGTTACGTGGTGTTTTGTTTTTCGTTGGCTGGCGAATTCGGAAGAGGCGAGCAGTTAGAGTGAGAGAGAGAGTGAAGTTGACAGAGACGTTCGGAGATATTGAACGGAGATGGAACTTTTCGTGCATGCCTGGGTGGCGTGTATTCTTGTTCTTTTTTAAGCAGTGAATCCTGTGTGGATGATGTTTTGTTTACGTACCTAAATGGTGTAAAAGATTTCAAGCATACCTGTGTAAATAGAAGATTTATTAAATGTGTGTGTGTTCAAACAGCTTCGCCTAGTCATTCCTTAAATGTCCTGCTTTTAATTTGAAGCACATAATAGTAATTCATCAATTCAGAGGGTCAGTATACGATCCTATATGTATTCAGAACAAACTGTTTTTAAAAGAAAATTTTCTCCTCTATCCGATGATACAAATGCCGTTTTGCTGCTAGCGTAATTTCCGTCGTTATTACGAATTAGGTGAGAAAAAATGCCAAAAATCGCATAAAACATAAAATAAAAAAAAAATCTAGGTCGAATTTTGAAAAAATCGCTTCGAGGTGCATAACTACATATTTACACCTTCCCGAGTACCAAATTTGGTGTTTCTAGGTATAGCCGTTTGTCCGTAACGCTGCCGACAGACAGACAGACACACACACACACACAGTCTTCTTTTATAAGTACAGAAAAAAACATTTTGAAGCATCACTATACTGTCGTTAAGCAGTAGAAGATTTTTTCTTATAAAACTTATCAATTCTTGGAAAAAGGAGCCTGAAGTTAACAGATTTTATTTGAATATGATAAACTAGTTACAGTTCCTTTAAAACTTCTTAAATTCTTAATTCTAATGGTTTGGGCTAAGCAATTTTTTTAAATATTTGGAAAAAAAACTGTTAAACAACGAATTCATCCCCCCTTTCTCCCCCTCCCTTGCCTAAACCCAACGCGGGAAACTGGGACTATTTTTACATGGATTGTAGAAAGGTTAATAAACAATGTGCAACAATCCCCCCCCCCCCAATTTTTTTTAATGTTGAGGTTATTCCAAATTTTTACTTTATTTCACTGTACTAATAGGAGTAGAAGATATTAGCAAAACAAGACAGTAAGTTAAAATAAAATAGACTAATAAAATAATAAATATTAACAAGAACACAGGATTATTAAAAAAGTTAAACTATAAAGATAAATAATAAATAAACAGTAACTAATAAATTTAAAAATGTAACAAGCATTTTTTTTGTTGTTGTCAATGTTATCAATTTTATAAAGTAAAGATTTTGCGTTCTCCCATCTTGAAAGATTTTTGCATTACCCAGCAGATGAAGACGCTTGTGAACGACGATTCTGCCATTCCTTTTATTCATTGGTCTTAGAAACATTTGTTTGTCTCCGTTTATTTTCTTCCTCTGTCTTTTTTTTTATTTTTTATTAGCCTTAACGAAACTGCTCGTAGTTTAAAGGAAATGCAGTTACACAATGGGTAGTCCTCCCGGTGCATATTTAATTATTTATTCATTTTATATTTTTAACACATTTAGCTTTGTCAATGGGCCCACCTTATGAAAGGGAAAGCTTACAGTAAAAGAAGTTCTATTTTTATGGTATCAAGTATAAAGGCATGCCCAAACTAAATAAAAATGTAGTTTAAAAAAACTAAAAAACACGCTTTAGTGATAAATTGAACTAACTAAAAAGGGAAAAAAAATTCTTAAAATAGAAATAAATAAATGAACGAAAAATGGTATTATTGTGAAAAAAGTGTGGGGCGCTTTTGCTATATTTTTTGTATCATTTTTGTACTAATCGTACCGATCGAATATTCTCACGAACTGATATATGGAGCACCCCACGCTTTTTTCACAATAATACTATTTTTCGTCCATTAATTTATTTCTATATTAAGAATTATTTTTCACTTTTTAGTTAGTTCAAGTTATCACTAAAGCGTGTTTTTTAGTTTTGTAAACTGTAGTTTTATTTTTCACTTTTTAGTTCGATTTGCTATAAAAGGATGTTTTTTAATTTGTTTAAAATTTAATTTTAATTTTCGATATCTCTCATAAGACACTAAGGAACACTAAATTGGAAAGTACAAACTGTGAGATAATTTATTTTCACTGTGCACCAGTGGCGTAGAGCAAGGATTTTATTTCGGGGTGGGCTGGGTATCAAATTTAAAGCTAAAGTTCATTTGTAAGCTAAACATCAAATTGTAAGCTAAGTAAAGGGTCCCATTTTGGGGAGGCGGCCAGAAGCTCCCTCAGCCCTCCCTCTCGCTACGCCCCTGCTGCATCAAAGTATTAATTAACCTGCAGTTAAATGCTACCTTCCTCACTAAAAAGGAAAAATAGATGTCTAATTCTAATCAACAAACAAGTTTCACAACGATTACAACAAACACAAACACCCAGTAACAATATTGAGGTAAAATTTTTAGATTTGCCATCTGGATTTCAAAAACGTAACCACCCAAACATACCATTGAATACAGTTACCAATAGCGAGAGAGGTTCTAATCCATTGTGCTGAGCCGAGTGCTGAAATGGTACGCATGCGTAGACCGCGCGCTTACTCCATCTCTCTTGCTCTCACGCAAAGGATCTCTAAGAAAATTACTAATCCTGACGACCCTAATCAGGATAATGGGATAAACTTATCAAATTATTGTATCGTCACCGGTCCTTGATAAGCCTATAAAGTTTAAATTAAATCTGACCATTTAAAGTGGGTCAAAATCGAGTTCAAAGGAGTTGGTTACAAACAAACAAAAATACAGGTGAAACTAATAAAAGCGTGTTAAGTTTGTTAAATTAAAATAATCAAAACTGGAAGCGGATATATTAAATAATGAACTGAAAGTAAAACTAAAATAAAATTTTTTTTCGCTTGTGTTTTATCGCAAAGAACATTGGATCCAATGTAGACAGGGACTGATTAAGACTCTCCGATACTATAGGCCTGCTATTATTTTGAGGCCCCCTCCTACCTTCTCCCATTCCATTCTACAAGTATAAATAACAAGTATTGCAGCCCCAGATTTCTTTTACTATGGGCACAGGCCTCATGGGCCTATACGCTAATCAGGGCCTGAATGTAGACAATCAGTCGTAAACACAATGAGGCTCAAACCCCACGATACAGAAAAAAGCCCTATTAGTTAACCCTAAAAGTTATTTTCTTTTTGCATACATTTCAGTTATCAGCAGAACGATTGCGTCTTCTAAACATACGTAATGCGTCTATAATACACTTCTTTTAAAAAGTCTGTATACACTCAGTGGCGCCGACTACAAACGCTGAGCGGTCCGCCGCGGTAAAAAGGTTGGGGAGCACTGTTCTACAACAGGGAGTTTTTGCATAGCGGTTTCACTCACCGTAACGCTAAAATTAAACGTCATAGGACAGTACAGCGCATGCGCCCGTATAAAGTTTACGGTATCTGAACTACTAACAAAAAGAGAGGTTTTGCATAACGTTTTTGCTTTATATTCTTCTTTTCTTTCAGTATTGCCATCTAGTGGCAAGAAAATAAATTTTTTATGCGATTTTATTTCTCTTGGAAAGCATTGCATTAATTTAGAAATTATCGTATAAAATGTTAAGCAAAAGGAATTTATAGAATTAATGAAATCCTCATAAAATAGTTTCAAACAAATTAAAGCATAATTTTTTATTTTAAGCAAATGAAAAATTAAAATACAAATTTCTTATTTGTTTATTTTTGCCCGTATTTTTTCTTTTCGAATATTTTGTGTATTTGGACACTTTAGGTAAATACAATTGAATTTTTCACAAAATTAGTTTTTAAAATAATTAAAATCCCCATAAACTATATTTTTTTTCAAATGCAGTACCAACCACTAGCATGGAGCATTTGTTTGAGCAGTAATTAGAACTAGAACCTACAAAGTATTTATAAATAAATTAAACCCACTGCGAACACACCTTCACAAACCTGAATTTTTAATTCGTCTACAAAAAAATTTTTTAATCAGGCTTTGTTGACAAACTCGTAATTTTAATAAAATAATTATAAAAACCTGGATTTTTATTTTTTAAAACTAATTTCGTTAAAAATTTAACAGTATTTTCCTAAAGTTATTCAAATAATCAAAAGAAAAAACATACGTCTAAATAGATTTTTTTCTTTCAATTAAAAATTTTGCTTCAATTTGATTATAACTATTTTCTGAGGATTTCATTATTCTATAAATTCATTTTGTTTAAAATTTTAAACGAAATTTTCTACCAATGCAAAACGGAGAAAAAAAAAAAAACCCTTGGAAAAGCAATTTATTTTCCCGACACTAGATGGCGATACCAAATGAACGATACAAGAATTTAAAGATCGACGAATCTTCAAGATTTCGAGCTAAAAACTCCTATAGCAATAATAAGTACACTTTTATAGTAAATTTCGTTCCTTTTTCGGCTATATTTGTTCATATTTTATTAAGAATGTTAAATCACACTTATTTGGCCGCCATCTTGTTTTCGATAGCGTTTACGGCACGGGGATACGCTAACCTTGGAGAAATAGCGGGCATGGCTCACTGGGATAAGTACAGACTGTTCAGAAAGCTCCGTTTTTCCGTACGAGTAAATTTTCGCCGATTTGTCGCTTTTACCCAACGAATCACTGTTGCCAACTCTGCCGGAAAAATTATGCCTAAAATCAAAGCTAAAAGTATCCAGGAATGGATAACAATGGCCGCATTCGGAAACGCCAAACGAGTTGCACTCATGCAACGAGTTTATCGTTTACGAATGCAGCCAATGTTTTCAAGCCGAGAAAAAAAAAAAGCCGTGTTTTGGCGCCTTTTTTAGCACTTGAGTGCTATTTCGCTCGAGCACGGTTTTTGTGTAGACACGATTTTCCTACAGTTAGTGCGTTTTGTCACTTTTCAAGTATGTTACGAATCCTGGGGTACGTTTACGAATGCGGCCATTGTTATCCATTCCTGGATACTTTTAGCTTTGATTTTAGGCATAATTTCTCCGGCAGAGTTGGCAACAGTGATTCGTTGGGTAAAAGCGACAAATCGGCGAAAATTTACTCGTACGGAAAATCCCATAGGAGAAACTGGTTTCCGGACAGTACTTATCCCAGTGAGCCATGTAGCGGGTTACGTTAACGTTATGCTGCCGCCCGGTATACGTGAGCATGCGCAGTATGGTCAAAAACCAGTTTAGCGGATAGCGGTACCGTTAACGGAGGAAAATACGCTATGCAAAAACTCCCTATTATCTCTCAAAAGAATTGCAATAATGCGGTACAGTATATTGCAATTTACAAGACATTAATTCATAATCGGCATTTTTAAACAATGAAGGCGTATCCGAAGGGACACTTAACTACCGCCTAGCAGAGTTTCCTCTTAAAAAATTTAAATATGGTGCAGAAAATAATAATCTAAATGATTCTGTTTACTTCAAAATATGCTTATTCAAAACAACTGTATATATTTTGGTTAATGAGCATGCTTTTTTAGATGAGTATACACCTGCAGAATAAGTTTGAATGTGGCTTTAGCAAAAATCAATCAGAATACATATCCGCCTACCTTGAATGCAGCTCCGCTTCTGCAATAAAACACATATAAATCTTGTGCTGTAGGAATATGTTATTTTAAACAGTCATTTTTCTACATTTCTTATTTCTTATCCAAGTAAACTCCCGCCGCTTTACATTATTTTCTTTTGGAGGTTTTTTTTTTTTTTTCCTTTTAGAGTAAAGCTGAAATGAGTGCACTAACTATTAGTGCAATAACTCGGAGTTCTAAATTTATAAAAATTGTGTGTTCTAAATGATAAAGTCTGTAGAATAAGTAAATAAATAAATTAATAAAATAAATTTTTAGTATATATACATACATACATATATATATACATATATATATATATGTAATGTATAAAAAGGTAATTTGGGTTTTACGAGTTTTGGTATTGTTCAAGCGGTACTTTCACTGTAAGTTTCGCTTTTCTGTCTTACTTGCCACGCGCGCTCTGGAGCTATGTTTTATTTATTTTGTTATTTGTCAGACATCAGGCCGTCGATTCTGAGTTCTTTAGAGTGTACACGTGTCCCCACGCCTTTGTAGCCCCGGATGCGGGTCATGTTGGTAAATGTGTGTGGTTCGATTAGAGATAAGAGAGAGGCGGAGTTATGTCTTCGCAAACCACGTGGTGTTTGAGCGTAAATACACCCGCACATCGAAATTCAGGAGATTTATGCCACTGGAACTGCTTAATTAGTCCACGCTGATTTTTGTACCCGTCTCCCCTCTCCTCTTCTCACTCTATATTGTAACTTAAAGATAATGTTTAATAAACCGTTTTACCTGCCTTAACTCTGGAACTTTACTGAAATATCTGACTCTCAAATAGTCGACAGGATGATTGCCTGTGTGCCAATTAAAAATTAAAAATTGTAAAAAATTAACGCTCAATAGTCCGGGAGACGGGTACGGTACGCGATGGATGACGCATGCCGACCAGCCGATGGCCAGCTCCGCGAATGGAGACCGCTCTCAGCCGCCAGCCAACTTCGTCGAGCCCCGCTCTGGGAGTTTTCAACACCGACTGCTGAGTCAGGTTATCGTCTAAAGTTCTTCGTAGAACGTCCTGCAAGTTCTACGCTGTGAATGCCAAAATAGAATGCCTGCTTTGATGAACAGCCTATGCCGAATTTCTTCAGCTCTCATCATCCAGAAATCTGCGCCCTGTTTTTTTTTCTTTTCCTGCACGTCCGCTGCTATTCTGAAAATCCGATGGAAATCCGCGGAGTTTCACTGCCTTCAATGCAATCCAAGGGGCCCCCGAGGAACGCCTGGCCTCTCACGACAGCTGCGATATAACTCACCTCCTTCTTGCAGTAATTAGAGGGAGAAAAGTGTTTTGCCGTTCGTCATCATGCCGAATATTTTGTTTATGTGTGGTGCGATGCAGCTTATATTGACCGAACCTCCTTCTGCTTTCCTTAAATCTGTGAGAGAAGATTTTGTTTTGTTTATCGTTGAAGAATGCCGATTTCAATTTGTGGATATTGATTAAGTGAAGTAAGCGATTTATATTTTTAGAATTGAAGTGAACATTCGAGTATTATATTTAAATGATTATCTATCGTGTGTATTATTTTAAAAATGCTATTTTAATGTTGATTAAAAAAAAAGAAAAAAAACGAAAGAAAAAAAAAGATATTGATATATCTGCTCTTGTTTTGATTAATATAGTATTTTCATTAAGGTAAGTTTACAATTGAATTGTGTTATTAAATATTTTATTTCAATTGAAGTTATTAAATTAATGCTTAAATTACTACTGCATTACCTATATTTCCTGAAGATTTGAAATTTGAATTTTTGTTATTTACGTACTATGACGTAGTTTAGATTTATTTGATTATTTACCTGAAATGACTTACCGATTGGGACTCTCAACTTGACACAAATTCTAATTTACTTGAGATTATGTCATTTTATTCACTGAAAAGTCACTTGAAAATTTATGACAAATTCATGCACCCGGGTACGATAACTTAAATGAAAACAACAAATACTTATTGTGTCAATGTAAATAAAAAATTTTCTTGCTTATATTAGGTTTGCTTAAATGTAGATATTTTATTTTGAATATTTACTGTGTAAAATTTTTGTGTGCCAAAATGATCGTATATTATTTCCTTTATTGAATAATGATGCCAACCATTTTTTTTTTCATGTAATATAATTTAAATTTGCCTAGACGGTTAACTAGTAATAAAACCTCTGAGGAGAGTATTCGCCCTCAGATTGTTAAGAAATACTAGTAATAACCAAATAAGAAAGTACAACAAGACATTGCTAGAAATAAAAAAATGTCAGGTCACATAAATGCAGTACCTCATGCAGGCTATCATTTATTGTATTACCTTGCCAAATTCTTCTAGCAAACGTTCCTGCTAATACTGCTGTTTCACAGCTATGGTTTTCGAAATTTTCTACACACTATACACATAATTTACTCCATTTTGCCAAGTTATTTTCATTCCATTCACTTTATGCCATGCAAGCCAAAGCCATAAGTATTTGCCACAGAAAATAAATGTCAGCCATGTTTATCCATTTTGTTTAATTATATTACTATATTGTTGTATCCCACCTAGGTTGTAAATATTTTACTTGTGATATTTTGAAAAAAATTGTGAGCACTCATTGTTTTATTGTTTATTGTAAGATTTTCGTTCTATTGCATCATTATGTTTTGTCAAATTTTAGAAACTGCATCCTGCCTCTTAAGTGTTATACAACATAACTCCAGAATTCTAGTCAGAAAAATTTAAGGTGTCTAAACTTGAAAATTAGATTAGTTCGCAGTTTTAAGATTAGGTTGCAAAGACGTCTGACTCGCAAGTGAGAGACTGGCCACCTCAATGATAATAGGGAGTTTTTGCATAGCGGTTTCACTCACCGTAACGCTAACGTTAAACGTCATAGGACAGTACAGCGCATGCGCCCGTATAAAGTTTACGGTATCTGAACTACTAACAAAAAGAGAGTTTTTGCATAACGTTTTTGCTTTATATTCTTCTTTTCTTTCAGTATTGCCATCTAGTGGCAAGAAAATAAATTTTTTATGCAATTTTTTTTCTCTTGGAAAGCATTGCATTAATTTTAGAAATTATCCTATAAAATGTTAAGCAAAAGGAATTTATAGAATTAATGAAATCCTCAGAAAATAGTTTCAAACAAATTAAAGCATAATTTTTTATTTTAAGCAAATGAAAAATTAAAATACAAATTTCTTATTTGTTTATTTTTGCCCGTATTTTTTCTTTTCGAATATTTTGTGTATTTGGACACTTTAGGTAAATACAATTGAATTTTTCACAAAATTAGTTTTTAAAATAATTAAAATCCCCATAAACTATATTTTTTTTCAAATGCAGTACCAACCACTAGCATGGAGCATTTGTTTGAGCAGTAATTAGAACTAGAACCTACAAAATATTTATAAATAAATTAAACCCACTGCGAACACACCTTCACAAACCTGAATTTTTAATTCGTCTACAAAAAAATTTTTTTAATCAGGCTTTGTTGACAAACTCGCAATTTTAATAAAATAATTATAAAAACCTGGATTTTTATTTTTTAAAACTAATTTCGTTAAAAATTTAACAGTATTTTCCTAAAGTTATTCAAATAATCAAAAGAAAAAACATACGTCTAAATAGATTTTTTTCTTTCAATTAAAAATTTTGCTTCAATTTGATTATAACTATTTTCTGAGGATTTCATTATTCTATAAATTCATTTTGTTTAAAATTTTAAACGAAATTTTCTACCAATGCAAAACGGAGAAAAAAAAAAACCCTTGGAAAAGCAATTTATTTTCCCGACACTAGATGGCGATACCAAATGAACGATGCAAGAATTTAAAGATCGACGAATCTTCAAGATTTCGAGCTAAAAACTCCTATAGCAATAATAAGTACACTTTTATAGTAAATTTCGTTCCTTTTTCGGCTATATTTATTCATATTTTATTAAGAATGTTAAATCACACTTATTTGGCCGCCATCTTGTTTTCGATAGCGTTTACGGCACGGGGATACGCTAACCTTGGAGAAATAGCACTAGACGTTGGAAATACATAGGGGTCATCTTGATCAGAGCCAATAGAGGAAATGAAGTCACAGATCCTTCCAGGGCTAATGTAGGCTAACGTGATGGCTATAGAAATGCGCCAATTTCCTTGGCGAGATTTACGATGTGAGTTTCTGGCGGCCACATAGACCGATAGCGTTTCGTTTGTTTGTTTACATCGAAAGTCTGAGCGATCCGTCCAATAATCTACACCCGTTGCGAAAATATCGATATCTGTATGACATAACCAGTGGCGTAGCGAGGGGGGGGTTTGCGTGTCAGAACCCCCCCCCCCTAAAATTTAGCTGAGTTCTATTATTTACATGAAGAATGCTATCCATAATGTAGATTATCCGTTACATCAGTGCCTAAACCCCCCTAAAACTTTTTTCTGGCTACGCTACTGGACATAACATAACTTGTTTTAATTTACTTTGTGTACTCCTAAGTGTAATTTACTTATTCATACTTTTAGAAATATTTTTTAAATACTAGTTATTTATATTAAAATTTATTAAAAGTATTTTTATTTTCACTCTCCTAATTATACTTTTACTATCTACTAATGAAATTTCTGTATTTTACCCTTTAATATTCTTTTTTACTATAAGTAATATACAATCCAAAGTACAATGTTAAGTTTTTTCTTTCTTTCTTTTTAAACTTTTCGCAAACAATTCAAAAAATATTTTGCTTAATGCGACTTTAAAAGTAGTTTTGTGAATTTAAATAATATTTTATTTTAAATTTTTAACAATTATGTAAGAATAACCAAGCAGTTAAAATCGTGTCTTCTCAGGAAATTTTGAAACTGTTTGAGAAATCAGGAAATATTTAAATGGAAATTTTTAACACTGTGCCATTATAATTATATATATCACTGCAAAGCAAAGAATTTTTTCCAACATATTTATTAGATCCTCGAATATCTGACCCACATTCAACTGAATCTGTCTGTTAACCTACATCGGTTATTAGATTTCCTTTTCAGTATCTATTATCAAAATTCTTTCTGTTGAAGTACAGGAATTAAGCCCAAGGGAGTTATTCAGAACTCATTATTTGCATATCTGCAGAAAACTGGGTACTTACGTATTATCCCAGCGGTCATTCCCACCAAATTATTTTTTCATGAAATGTGCCGGCAAACAGTTGCCATTCGTATTCAGAACCATCAATAATTTAATTTGTCTGGCATTTATCTTGGCAAAAAATCGCTCGTCTCGGCGGACTACCGGGATAATATGTAAGTACCCAAAACTGCAGATTAAAAATCATCAACAAAACTGATAATTATTTAACCAGATAACTTTTTTAATTTAATGCAAATTGTCATAAAAATAGTAGAATGTAAATATACGACATGCAGATACATGATTATTTAAAGATATGCAATATTAACTTATAAGAAAACTTACAAAATACACAAAATGAAAATGTACAAGTGAAAATAATGAATAAATCATTAAAAAATAGAACTTTTCATAAGTTTTCTAATATAACAAATTTAAATTACTTGTTGAAAAACAGTGTTTTTAATCACAGAATTTTGTAAACAATAAAACTCCTCATGCATCTTGGAGCATTCTGTATTGTTAAAAACAAATTTTATACATCATACACTAAGCACTAAATCGTAGTGCTGTAAAAGACCAAATTGGATGATTTCTAGTACAGTTTTTCGATAAAATACTGATATAGCTTTTTGTGAGGTTTAACTGCCGCCAGGCTTAGAATGTAAGCAAGCATGGAATAAATTCTGTAAAATGATATTTATTTATTTTCTTGGTGTGTTTAGTAAAATTTAACTCGGTGGTTAATCCAGCTCTGTTAAACGACGTTCGACCGTAATTCAGAAAAAACGTCCAGGTCAGTATATTTGCACCATTTAAAATTTTTGCTTTTGTTGTTGTTGTCGTGTCCATGATAGACGATGCTATCCATGGAAAGAGGGGTTCCAGTGCCCCCGAGAGGGTTGGACTTCTAGTTGTTGGTCCCTAATTTTGAACCGATTCCAGATGAGGGACCAACCCCCACCTAGGGATGGACGCGAGACGCGAGAATTCTCGCATTGTCTCGCGTTCTCGCATTGTCTCGCGAGACGAGACAGAGTCTTGTCTCGCGCGAGATTTCTCGCATTTTTTCCCGTCTCGCATAAATACGATCTGAAAAGCGACAATTTGCCTGAAGCCTCTACCGTTTAACTTGCGTCTCCTTTGTTTTCGGTCCTGGTATACTATCAGCACTCTACAATACGCACAAACACGTAACATTTAAAATTAGAACAGACGAGAGATATACAAAACCCTTAAAGGAGAGGATAAAGAAAGAGGCGGAAAAAAAAAGAAAACAGAGAAGAGTTGAAAGAAAAATAATAAGTAAATAGGAAAGGCGGTACGGTATGTTCAAATCTGACCACTTTTAGACGGGGCCCGGGGCATTAAGTTTGGGGCCCCCCTTACTATCCCCTTTTTTACGCATTAAGCCCCTTTACTGAGCCCCCCTTTTTTAAGCATTTTAACCCAGTTTTGACCGCTGTTGTACTCGAAAATTGCATTTCAGTTAACTGTAGTTTTTGTATACTTTAATCAAATCGTATTTATCACCCCCAAAAAATATCTCTAACTTGATCTAGTGATAGACAATTAGGTAATACCTATATTATAGAGGAAATTCAGTTTTTTCCCCACAATTACTATTTCAGTACATATGAATTTATAATTTAGATAATCGGGATATATATGGGCCCCCTTTTTCTTCAGGGGCACAGGACTACCGCCCCCCCTTGCCCCTGTGATAATCGCGTTTCGGGTATATCAGAGAGAGATTAGAAATAGAGCAATTTGCATTCGCATTGATGCTTAGTCTGAGTAGGTTGAAATATGGTTGAATATCCTTGTACCGATATTATCCTCAAACTTTCCCGCACGTTGCGGCGTGCGTAGGGGGGGGGGGCACCCTGGTGACAACTTTCTAGGGGCGGTTAAATCCCTATCGTTGGCCTATTTTAAAGAGATTAAAATGACATTTTTTATTCTTATATATTAATATCGGACGGAAAGAAATGCAAGCAATTTTTTTAAAAACTATTTCTCTTTTCGTTTATATTATCATGTTTTCCCTTCCTTCGGCTTGCAAAACTTTTATAATTTTTTTTCCTCCCCATCATTTTACCTTGCAGTTGGGTTCCTATTCTAAAATTATCTTCGCCTGTTAGATGTCTTTTCATTTTTTTAAAAAATCCACACTGGATAAACATTAGGGGGATTATGGTTTAATTTTTCTGTAAACAGGGCGACCATAACGACTGTAGTACTATCGCTAAAAATTATTGTGGAAAAGTACAAACGGATAGTCGTCAACAAATTAACTGTTCAGTAATTTAAAATATAAACAAAAAATAAGACGTCTATTAACCAACTGAGATACTATAATGAAATCTAAAAATGCACACACGGTAATGTTATTGGAAATATTAGGCAAATAATTATAATTATCGTTAATATAATCTTGTTTTCATTAATATAAAAATTACACATATTTTAGAGACTTGAAATTGACGTTAAAGTAAATAGTAGAGATTTAATAAAGGCGTACTATATCCGCTTTATTCGTAATATTGTTATTAGGTGTACCGGGAAATAATGTCATTTACAGTAAATTCAAACAAATAAGTTCTTAATTACCACAAAGCTCTGCCTAAACATAGGATTTGTATTTTTTATATTTCAACGCAAGATACGGATTTTTTTTTTTTTTTTTTTGAGAGAGAGAGAGTTGTCATCGATCCTTTTTAGAGAACTAATTTCAGAATGAAAATAAATTTATTTTTAGGTATTCGCGGGGGCTGTATTTTACAAAGAATTTTATCGATATTTATTTTTTTTTAGAGAAGAGGGATGTGTGAAAAGAACGTTCTTGTTGCCTACACCCCCCCCCCCTCCCACCCTTCCGTTCCACAAGTTACGAATATGGATATTATATTATATATACATATGTATAGAGCGGCATTTTACACAGAACAATATCACCACCATTGTGGTAAAGTTCGAAAGACTGATGGGCTTTGCAGTAACGCACATGTAAATAGTGGCGGATTTCCCATAAAGCGTAATGGGCGTACGCTTTAGGCCCCGCGTTCGTAAGGGCCCCGCGCTTTTCAACTTGTTTACCAATATTTATCGTTATTTTATGTATTGTAAAAAATACTTTACAAAAAATTTCAAAGCACGCAAACCAAATTTGCCTTTTAAAAATCTTCGTTCGGCGCTTGTTTCTCGGGGGAGGGGGGAGCCCGACCGCCTGGAAATTCTTCTCGGAAAAACTAAATAAGCGCAAAAGTGAAGCAATACGTTGCGAGGTGCAAACTTGATAAGAAGGAATCAGATTTCGTATCCCTTGAACAGTTCATTCTGTTTCTTCCCTGCTGCCCAGCCTCTAGGCCATATAGCTGTCCAGCGGAAAAGAAGGGGCTTTTAAATTCACTTCAGCGAAGATTGGACCACCCAAACCCAACAAAGAGATAGTTGCATTCAATACAGTGAGAAAAATTCGACTACCCATAAACTCCTACAGGGCTGTATGGGTTTCGTAAACACGGTAATTTGAGTCATGGATATGGTAAGTACTATAGCTTTGTGTGCAGCGCATATGTCCGGCAATCTGCTGCCCCATTCTTTCTAATTTTCGGTGTTCGGCCGTTACCGATACATTTGTTTTCAGCTTGGCACCCGGGGTGGACCAGGCCCCGCAGCCTCTTTTTGCTATTCCGCTCATTGTGACTTGTTTTAAACTATGAATGCGTATTTAAAAATCAGTAATGTTATAATTATTTCAAGAACTAAAAAAGGAAAATATTAGTCACGCAAGGTATTTTACTGTCACTATCATTTCCACTTTTTATTTATGCAAACTTTGAGGTTCATATTTTGGAAATTTTCAAAAAATCGCTATTGGTTATAAAATAAGAAATTTTTGCTGTTAATATCTTGAAAAATCACAGCTTCAGAAGTATTCAGAATACTCAGGATTAAATAGTAATTTTAAGTTTTGTGCTGTGGCAAGCCTAGACGAGGGATTATCTGTTTATTGGTTTGGGGGGAGGGGGGTTACCTTGGTCTGAGGACATTTCAAAAGACTCTAACGCGTATTTACGTTACATCTGGAAAAAGTCGACTAAAACTCCATGCCGTTAAATCGACAGCTGCGTGTTGGTTTGAACCTGGGACCTTCAGCCTATAGCAATTTTATTGCAGCTATAGTACAGCATACTGACACTGGGGGGGGGGGTATGTTTTATTCATTATAAAATATATGTATATCTACAAAGCCGTGATCCCCTCCACCCCCGAAATCTTTGTCAGTGGATTAGTAGTTTTTTATTTGCGTGGACTCTAAAAATAAGTTATAGGCGAAAATATTTTGCGCTACATATCTCCACATCTCCACCCCTTCCCCTATTTTTTTTCTGCTTACAACCTTGTGTGTATGCAGAAAAAATTTATATATATATATATATATTCATTCCAACAAGGAATGGCGTAAGGCCCATTCTTTACATATATATATATATATATATATATATATATGTGCGGTGGCGCCTGATGATAGAGCACACCATTTCAATATTAATTCCATTTTCCGTCTATTTGTGGTTACATGTGGTTAGGCTTAAAAAGCACACCTGTTCTAATTTGGCGCTTTATATCCAATTTATCCACTCTTTCATTGCCTTAAAAGGCTATATTTAAACACTTATCCGGTATAAGCTCGTTAATTGGCACCATGTGCTATCTACTTTTCTATTTTTTCACTTTATCAATGGATTATCTTGGGATTTCACTTTACGTAAGTAAGCTATTATATATTATATATATATATATATATATATATATATATATATATATATATATATATATATATATATATATATATATACAGTGGTGTATGCAAAGGGGGGGGGGTTGGGGGTTCAATTAAATCAAATTCATGTTTATAAATTTTAATAGCTTTTGAATATTCATTCGAACCTTATAAGAATTAGAATTTTATTAGAGAATTATTTTTCATATTGTAAGATTTCTTTCTTGAATTCATATTAATTTTCTATGATTTCATATAAAGGTTCAAATAAATATTATAGTATACTTTTATTCGTTCTATTTAGCCAATTTTATTTTATTTATTTATTTAGTTTTTAGTTGGCAAAGTTCTTGTTGTTTTAAATAATAAGAAAAAGTAGTCCTTTATTTGATTCTTTATTAGTTAAAAAGAGAGAGAGAGAGAGAGAGAGAAATTACATTTTTATTTTTCTTACAATGGACAGAGTGTAAATTGAAATAAACATTTCAAACTAAGAAATATTTTTTAATGCTATTTACTTAAATAATCATTATTTCTTAGCAAATAACGGTATATTAAATAAATAAGAAGTAGAAATTTACTAAAACATTTATTGAGATAACTTAATTCAAAATTAAAAAAAATAAACCAATGCAATGAATTATCAGGATTTTCTTTTGATTTCCTCACCCCATATAAATTAAAATAAAAAACAGCATGAATGATTGATTCTTAACTTTTCAGTAAGTAGGTTCAAATAAATTCTATAGTGTACTCTAATTCGGGGCCAACCGTGGCCGAAAGGATAAGATAGTGAATATGGTATATGAAGGTTGAGGGTTGTGGCTCACTGCCCCGCTATCTATCTAAAGGTCTAGAATTTTAGTTGGCTTTCTCCAGATGAATAGGAGCCTGCACCCTTTAAAAAGTATACCGCTTAAGGCGCCCTCTCCTAGGCAGATACCCATCGTGTAGGTGTGTCTCAGTGGCGTAACCCCGGGGGGTTAACAACCCCCCCCCCTCCCATGAGGAATTTTTCACCATACAAAATGTATAATCTTCACTCCCTTATCACACACACGTATACATACATATATATGTGAGTTGCAGTAGTCGTAACCCCCCACCCTCCATGAAAAATTTCTGGCTACGCCACTGCTTAAAACTCAATACTTTTAGTATTCTCTTATCATTTGAAGTTTGCAGTGGTGCAAATTTGGAAGTCTTCTCAAAAGTGGATTCTCAAAAACCACTTTGTAAAAAATGCCTTTTATTAACGTTAAAACAAAAAACAGAAAAAATATTTATAAAACCAAGTCATCCCTCTACTCCCTGTGTTGTGGTCCTTGTCCTAACACAAATGAATTGAACAAATAATAAAATGAAACGATCAATTTATTAAATTAATTGCATAAGTAACTACGTCTTTATTTAATTATTTTCAATAAAAAGTGCACGTTTCATGCAGAAGACAAAATCTTTTAAGTGACATCTTTAAATTCTAGAAGGCATAAGAAAACCCTATTTTTTTCTTCATTTCGACCTGAATGAGTGTATTCGCGGACGTTTTCGTCTTTCAACAAAGAAAATTCCCTCCCCCCTGCTACAATTCTTAGATCTCCACTCCACGAACTTGCTGACCTTCACATAGTTAACTTATCGTTTCGAACACAAAAAGGGAATACCTATGTACTTAATGCGGTTAATTTCAGTGATTATAATAATAGATCAGAATTGTGGATTTTCAAAATATAGAAAAGTTGCTTGTATTTTATAATATTTGAAACAATAATTCACATATGTTCAAACATCGTAATACACACACACACCTTATATATTCATGTATGTATGTATAAGTATGTATATATTATGTACAATATTTAAATAAAAATGGAGGGAAAGGGGGGGAGATCTTTTTCTCCGCGTTTTTTCCTACATTCTGGAAGGAATTTCAGCTTCACTTCGCATAAGGTCGCAAAAATGTAGAGAGGGCGTTCGAACTCAACAAAGGCATTGCAGTGTCGAAAAAAGTCTCAAACCTAGAAAAAAAGATTGCTTAAAAACAGGGGGTGGGCAAACTACGGCCCATGGGTCAGCCCCTGCCTGTCTGAAAGTTTTATCCATCCCGCCTCAAATTTAAGAAATGTATATTAATATATTAAAACAAACTATAACTAAAAGAAAAAAGATTAATTACAAATTAAATTAATTAAATATTAGTGTTTAATCATATTGCTTTCAACCCAAAAATGTTTGTCCATCATTGATTTATGTAAGAAAAAAACACAGTGCCGAAGTAATCAATTACAAAACGCTTTCGTCTTTTGAAAAGGCCGGAAGTTTTCTCACTCCATTGCTTACAGGTTTTTGTTGGAGCAAGTAGAGGGGCGACACATGGGGTGATTGTTAATTGTAGAAACGGGACAGTAGCTGCTTCTGAGAAAATTAGGACCACCCACACACCCTTTTTTAACAAGATGTTTTCGCTGCATTCGCCCCAATAAAGAGATCAATGAAGAAAATTTACGATGTTTCAAGAGCTTGCTGTTTGCTATTTCCTTTTCAGGCAATACGATTTTTCTTATCTTAAAAGAAAAGAAATAATTGCTTTTCTAAAACTTTTTAAGGGGACAAAGGGACTTTAAAATTGAAAACTATCCTTTCTTAATTTTTAGTCTCAAAGTATACGTACAGTTGTTTAAAACAAAGGTTTACATTTACATTAATACTAAAAATAAAAAATTAAATCCTTTTAAAAATTATGGTAATATCTTTAAGAAAAAAATGGGCCATAAATATTTTTTTCAAAATATCTCATGCGCATTCCAATTTAATAAAAAGCCGTAATTTTTTTATAGTACACTTGTAATGCATGTATGAACATTACAATTGTGCATTACATTTTCAAACAAAGGTTATTGAATAGCGATATAGGAATTTAAATGTAACAATAGGATGGAATTTGAAACAACAACAACAACAAAAAAAGCTTCATCTCACACGAATTTATTTTTTATATAAAGCTTACCTTTGTCACACATAAAAATGAATGCACAGATATGTTCATACATATATTGCAAGAGTATATTTAAAAAAATATGTCGCTTTTTATTAATTTGGAATGCGCATGGGATATTTTAAATAAAAAAAAATAGAAGACGTATTTTTTTCTGAAAAATATCAATTTTCATTTTAAAAATTATTATTTTTTTAATTTTTAGTTTCAATATAGATGCAAACTATCATGTTAGACAACTATGATTTTGTGTGAAACAACTATACATATGATTACAAGTAAAATTCAAAATACAAAGTTTTGAATATTTAACGTCCCTTGTCCCCTTAAAGATCATGAAATGTTTGCTTCTACGTACAGGAACAAAAATTTTTAAAAATTACATCTCTTTTAAGAAAGATGTATATTTTTTAACACCATTATCGAGGAACATTTTCTTCAAAAAACGTTCCTCGATGCCTGCGTTCTTTGGGGGGGAGGGGGCTCAGATCTTTCCAGGGGGTCTGATCCGTCCATAGCGCCCCCAGCGCCACGGCACTGTTGCGAAGTTTGTAATTTCCTCTTCAGGCAATACGATTTTTCTTATCTCTAAGGAAAAGAAATAATTGATTTTCCAATACTCTTTAAAGAACATAAAACATAAAATGTTTGCTTTTACGTACAGAAACAAAAATTAAGAAATTTGCATCTCTTTATAATTTTTTTCCTCGATGACTGTGCTTTTTGGCCTGGGGGAGGTGGCTCAGATTTTTCTACGGGAGCTGAGCCGTCCATAGCGCCCACAGCGCAACGGCGCTGCTATTAACATCTGCATACGTTTTATATATTTTAAAGGATTTTTCAGCGGTAAGTGGAATTTTATGACTACGGTTTTTCATACCTAAATATAAACTCTGCTTTTGCTTTACTTCATAGGTGGATGTTGAAAGAAGCGCATATTTCAATTAAAGGTTTGTTTAAATTGTTCTGTACGATTTAAAAAAAATAAGATTAAAATTTTATGCTACTAATAATCACACCAGTTTTCAAAATTATTTACCTGTAACCCCTATCTTAATGCAAGCGAACAGAGATACAAGGCCCCACAGATTTAGTGTGCACATTCAATGCAGCTTAGACTCGAACCTGGCGTAAACCATGACCTTTAATGACCTCTTTACAAGGGTGTGTTTATTTATTCATGAATTTTTAGCGGTTGTGATTTTGGGGCCTCAAAAAAGTTTTTGCATCCGGCAAGGCCGCACCCAAGGGGTGGGCCTTGGGGTCCGGTCCCCCCTCCCCGAAATATAAAATTTTGTTAGCAAAACAATAATGATGAAGAGTATTTGTGAAAAATTTAGGCTTTTCACCTTTGGTCTCCTTCCGAAATTTTTGGACCCATTTTTGGACACCACCCCGCAATTTTTTCCTGGGTACGGCATTCGGGCCTTTTAAAATAGAAGTCCGCCACTGCGTGCTTACCCGACGCAGAATAGAACTAACACTACGACACAGCATTTAGCCATTTGAGTTTCACAATCTGGTGTGGCTAAGATTTTAAGCACATAAAAACAGTGATAACTTGCAGGCCTGTTTATCGGCAGAGCTACCGGGGCATTTGCCCTGGGCCCACCCTGTTCAAGGGCCCAAATTTTTTATAATTTTCAACAAATTTTTATTTATAAAAAAATTAAATTTAAAAAATTCTTTGTAAAAATATTTAATTTGCCATTTTCTCGAAAATAACAAATGAGTTGGCACGAAGGTTGGCAGCTAATTCTCTGGCATTTTACTCTACTAAGGCTCCTCTAAAATCCATCAGCATTAGGTCAAAATTCGTGAGCGAACGTCTGAGTCTTTTTTTGTAAGTTTTATCTCTCTATTCTAAAAAATATAACGACCGCTGCCGCCGCTGTCAAAAGCTTGCTCTGCTATCTCCTTCGAAACCGTGGCAATTTATCTTTCGGCGAAGGTGTCTACGGATTCGGAAAATTCCGGGGAAACCGTTAATGTGACTTAAATTTTGAGTCATTATATTGCAATGATGCCAGGTTAATACTCATGACGCAAACTTTACATCAAGAGTCGAATAATTTTGCTTTTATTTTAGATTCCACATCACTGGAATTAATTGAAATTACTCATGTTAGGAAAATTTTCGTTCACTACAGTGCGAAGAACGGGCACGCAGCTAGTAAATAAATAAAAATAAATACTATATTTTTGGTGTGACATTATATATACGGGTTAAATCTGAATTTCTTTTACTTCACATGCCGCTGTATGCTGATATAGTTATTAATATATCTACTAATGTGGCTATATGTAAGTAATTGTTATTATTAATATTAATTTTCAATAAAATCCCAACAATAAGTTAGTATAAAATGGTAACGAAATCGCAGTCCTTAATTTTGCGAGACTCGCGAGACGTCTCGCGTCTCGCGCGAGACGAGACAGCAATTTCTTTGCGAGACGCGAGACGAGACACAGTGTTTGCGAGACGAGACGAGACAGAGGTTTACCACTGCGAGACGAGACGAGACAGCCCCGATTCTCGTCTCGCACGTCTCGCGTCCATCCCTACCCCCACCTGAAATCGGCACCCCCAGAGGTATCGTTTAACAACTTGGAGGACATGGGAGCCACGGCGGATTTTATGTGCACCAGCTCCAATCAGCGTACACGGACCCACAGCAGACAAGCCGAGAGGGAGATGACCCTCCCAAGCACTGGCCAAGCCGGATGCTGCTTCACTTGCAGTGTTCTTATGGGAACGGAGTTTAGCGCCCAGACAACTGTGAGACAATTTTTGCTTTTGCTATTTGATTATTGTCATTATTTATGAGTCCAGTTTTATGCTCTGATTCAAGCTTGAGGCAAATATTATTAGATAAGATTGTATTCCATTTTCATTTAAAAACTACTGTTTTAAGTTAAAGATTTTTAACTTGATAAATTACTTTTTTGATAACTTGATAAATTAACTTTTTAATTTGATGTATAAAATTTTACTTTTGATTGAAGTTTGAAGAAAGATGCATGTTGAATTTTTTTCTTTTGAAATAGAGGCAAAATAAAATGAATTTTCAACTCTAATAAAATTTTTATAGAATATAATTAATTTATATAGTTATGGAAGTGTTAACTATTATTTACTGAGTAATGGAATTATAAATGTTCAAATTAAACATGTTTGTCATAGGTTTTATGAATTAGTACAGCCAAAGGAATCAATTTTTACTTACTTAAATTTATCCACATATTGCTGTTTTATAACAATTGTTTTCATTGTTTTGTTTACATTATTTTAAACGTTAATTTACATGTTTAGCTATCACTTAATGTAATAGATTTTGTTTAATGAGCAGAAAATTAAAATTCTATGTTCTTTTTTAAGACTTAGAAGTTTTTGTAAAACTGTATAATTCTTTCGAAGTTTTATTTGCCTCTCCATGACACAGTGTTTATGTCACTAAAAATGGTGGACAGACGAATTGTGAAGGTCCCATGTTTGGGTCCCATCGTGCAGCTGTCGATCTAACGGTCTGGAATTTTGGTAGATTTTTCTCCAGATGTAACGTGAATACACATTAGAACCCCTTAGAAAGCCTTCCTATTAAGGCATCCCCCATCCTTAGCAGATTGCCCTAGTGTAGCGTTGTCATAATCACGCAAACATTTTTCCTATTATATAGTTAACAGGTTATTTATGTGTTAAATAAAATTACTTTTCTTGTATATTTATACAGTATCATATGAAGTCATTTACTACTTAGTAATTATTCGGCAAGAGGGACTATTTGCCAAGCATGAATCAGTTCAGTGAAAACACTCAAAATACTGGTGTTAAAATTTAAAGTAAATAAAACTTTGTGTAAAAAACGTGCATAAAACGACACCAATTCACAGGTACGATCGTTTCAATCAAAAATTTTTTCAGTCTTCATCAGCCTTTACACTACATTTCACCAAACAGTGGGAACTGGAAAATAAACAAAAGAAGCATGTTGCTGCATGGAAGAAAAGAAGAAGGCGAGAAACTAGAGATTAATGTTACCTTTGTTTTTGTTCTTTGGTTTGATGGTCTGTGTTCTTTTTTGCTTATTTATTTATTTTTGTTTGTCTTTTTCTTTATCCCCCACCTTAACCACTTTTTTTTTCTCCCTTCCTTTAATCTCCATGGTTTCTCGCCTTTTTCTTTTTTTACATATGGCAACATGCTTTTGTTTATTTTTCAGATCCCACTGTTTGGTAAGACATAGTGTAAAGGCTGATGAAGCCTGAAAAAAATTTCTGTCTAAACAATCGCGCCTGTGAATTGGTATTGTTTTATATGTGTTTTTTTACACTAAGTTTTTATTTACTTTATGAATCAATTGCTAGTGTAAGCAATAAGCTATTTTTGTGGCAGCTTAGGAGACCTAATGTTGTATGTGACAGTGTGAAATGTGTGGCTTCTTGATTGCTGAAGACAAGTTTGAGTTTTGCGTGCTGCACATTGCTTTTATTTTCCTTCTTTAGCATCATACCAAATTTTTTTTTTCAAAGAATGTGATCAACGCAGTTTGTTTTTTATGCCTAATGAGTGCTTGTACAATTTTGCTGTACATTTGAAAGAGCAACATTGTACTTGTACCTTTTCGGCTTCTAAAATAGGATCAAGAGTCATCTGCCCAGTTGTACAGTACAAGCTGAGAGAGAAAAAAGAAATCAGTCCATATATAAGAAAGTGCCGAAGAAAGATGAGAAGTATGATCCCTGTGTGTGAGTATGATGATCCATGAAATCAAATTTATAAATATATTGTATTGCATAAATAAAAAGATGAAACAGTTTCAATAAGTTTTTATTTATTAAAGTCTCTTAGAGAAATACACACAACAATACTCGCAGATCATTGGCTTGTGTAATGTTGTTGTCTTTATAAAATAAAAATATAAATACCCTAAAAGCACACACTGTCAATGGTAAATAAATGATCTGTGATTATGAACAGCGGGGCTTCATTTGTGACCAGTCATCTAATGATGTTGCTATCAAGTCACAATGTGACTGGTGATTCTTGCAATTATAAAGTGATAATGTCACAGTAATCATTTTGTGTCTTAAATCTCATTGGATGGTTGCTCATTTTAACAAGAAATTTTGATATCTCCCACCCCAGGAAAAAAAAATTGTTATGCATTGGAAAGAGTGAACCTCTTAAGTTTTATGACATGTACTTTCCTGGCAAGGCTACATAATTTTCAGCATTGCTGGGAGAGCATGTAGTAGGAAGCAGCCTAATAATATTTTAAGCAGCACCAATAGTGATTCAAGTTACGAGCTGCCACTAAACAGAAGAAATACCTGATAAGTGGGGGTAAGCCTACTTGGCGATATTTGTTTGCTCGTCGAAGGCCCTCAACTGCAATGCAACCTGGTGCCTCAATATTGACAATATGACAGTTATGCCACTAATGAGATTCGTGAAATTTCAAGAAATTTAAAATGCATATAAAGGTTACTAATGTCAAAATGGATGTCAATTTGGCTAGATACTAAGTATCCAGACAAAATTTCCCCTGGATATCTGACAGCAGTATGTTTCTTATTCAGTTGTATTGTTACAAGTTTTCTAAAAATATTCATCGTTATTGTTTTAAAAAATTTTTGACCAGTTTTAGATCATTTAATAAAAAAATCATAAATCTTTTTGGGATTGTTTTTATGAAATTATACCTGTTTTACTCCAATTAAAGTTGATGCAGACAACACTGCTTGAAAATCAATGCAACTTTGATATTCATTGTACATTGATAAATTTCCTTACTTTCAAAATAATAAAAAAAAAAAGAAAACTTTTCTCACCAGACAACAGTATATACGAGAGGCTGTATTCTCAGAAACACTGTTAATTCTTGAAAAAAAAAAAAGCAATAAAAATTTACCAAAGAATGAAGAACAGTTATTCTCTTTAACAAGAACACTCAGCAAAAGACTGATGTTGAAATTTAAAATAATTAAAAGCATTGTAAAATAGCACACGTAAAAATTGCTACGTATCAAGATGATTGTTTCAGGTCGTACAAAAGATTCACCCTTCTTCAGTCACAAAAATGTTCCTCTGCATCAGAATTTACCATCTAAAAAAAAGCTAAAAGTGCTTAAGGTGTTTCCTGTTTTCTTTGCGTGATAAAAATGCAATTTGGAAAATCATTAAAAGTGGAATATTTTGATTTAAAAATTACATTTGTAGTTTCAGAATTTATTATGTATATGTAATTTCACAGTATGAAATTTGAGGCTGGATATTTGTAATATCTGGCTACTGCCAATATCTGGCACATTAGCCAAATGCAGCATGTTTGCCTGAGAACTTTGCATTCCTAAATTTTATTAGTAAAAACAAAATAACTAACTACAAAGCAACTCAAAAAAAGAAAAAAAAAATCCTTAAACAGTAATTTAATATAAATCTAAAAACATTTCTGTAAATTCCAGAACTTACTATACAGCAATTAAAATGATTGACAATCAGTGGCCCATTTTTAACCTAAAGTAACTGCAATGGATATTTGTGGCATAGCTACTCAAAAATCTTCAGTCTAGACACAAAATAAAACTATTTAATTAAACAAAAGCACTTACCTTAACTTTCACAGGCGTATCACTAATAGGTTATTCCATTTACAAACCATGAAAAGCTTTCTATTTTCAACAAAATTCATTGCAGTACCAATTTACAATCAAGATTAATACATAACAACAGAAAATAAGATAATTTACGATCAGTGGTAGATCTAGAAAAGAATTCTGTATTCCCAAGAGGTAAATGCTGCACCTAGAATCAGCTGGTTGGGATAAAGCAGTCTTCTTTTCGATGTGACTTCACAGCAAGAGCATCATCATTCATTTTTTATTTAAAAAAAGAACGGTAGCTTATATTTCCAGCAAAATAGCAAGTATGAAGCAGAATTACATTTATATCTGCCCCACATGCCTGCTATTCAGCTAGTAAAAGCTCTTATAGATACAAGAAATTAACCCATGCCTTTAAAAGAAATTCTATGGTATCAAAGTATTTGAGTATTACTATATAGACAGAAATAAAACACCCAAGGAGTTTTGTGTACTATGCTAATTATAAACAAGGCAAATTATAATATTTTAAAATCTTTAGTACATGTAGCACATTTTGTAAAGCATGCATAACTTAAAAAATAGTGAACATTAAGATGTACACAGAAAATAAACACTGTAAACTAATGAACATTGAGCATTTTAACATGTACTAATTAGATACGACAACTTATAATAGTATATTTGAAGTACTAATATAGTAAACGTAAAGAATCTAAATTAAAAACAAAGAAATCGTATGAATAAAAAAAATACTGTGTAAGCTGTATTAATCCGAAGTATTAGAAAGATATGAGGGCTGAATCCTAGTTTAGGGTGCTTCTTCGCCAACGAGGCGATAACAGGTATAATGTGGTAACCTTGGCGACTTTATTTTGCGTTCTGGCAACCATGTGGAAATCCGCCATTTTGTTTCTGTATCGTACGTTTTTGACTGACGGGACTCTTATTGTTTACATTATTAAATTTACTCTACTAAAAAGATAAGGGGGGGGGTTGAGGGGGGGGGCACAGCCCCCCTCACACAAAAAGTAATTAAATTTTACTAAAACGATTCTATATGTACATGTAAGCACTTGTGAGACGTTTTAGCCGATGTTGTTAGTAATGCTTTACATGAGTTAAGTCGTTTCTTTGATTTACGCATGCGCAGCTGTGTTTGTATGGGAGCAGAATGATATGTGGTATAATTTAGTTTTGGTTCGAGAAGGATTTGATCGGCTTGTGTTGACGTAGCGCATGCGCGGCGGTTGGTCTGAATTATTCTATTGGTTTCTAAAAGCCATTTCTTATGGAAACTCAGAGGGGTTAACGACAAATGTTTTCGGATCCGTTTTTTTGGATAAACTAATTAACTCCGTTAATTGTGTTTGTGGATTTAATCCTCCGTTTCTCACTGTGGATTAGATTTTGAGAGAAGGTAAGCGTGTTTTTCTAAATTGCGTGGCGTGTGGTTGTGGCTAAACGAAAAATTTTAGCATTAGATTTTAGAAAATTCATTTTAGATTTCAAAAAAATCTCTTTTTCTTGAGAGGATTACGAAAGAACGACTGATTGCAGCTAAAAGAAAATTTTAGAGTTCAGACAATCTGTTTTAGATTTCAGAAATTTGCTTTACCTGAATGGTTTATGATTAGTGTTTTGATTTTAGGTTTATGGTTTAGTGTTTAGATTTTAGAAAATTCATTTTAGATTACAGAAAATCCCTTCTAAAATAGTATCCACAAAAATTAAAAACTAAGATTTATGAGACGACGAATATGATTATTTAAATAAAATAAAAAATCAGTTGTTCAACAAGTTATGTAGGTACAATAATTTTTGTTGTTTACAACTTTAATATTTATGCTTTTCAATTTGATTATTTTGTGTATTTATCGCTAATTTGGGTGCGTTCTCCCGTAGTGTCTTTGGGAGCATCTTGGCTCCCAGAGACAAGATGGGAAAACGCGCCAAATTGGCGATTTTTGGAAAATCGCCAAGAAGCACCCTAAACTAGGAATTAACCAGATATGAGTTAATGTATTACAAAAGTAGAGTATGATCAATAGTACATAAAGACGAAAGATAACGAAACTTTAAACGTACTTGCAACGAAACAGTAGCATCCCAACTCTAACGAAAACAAATACCCGTAACTCGGATTAGATATCCATAAAGTCACAGAGCACATAATCCTTCAAAAGCAAATTTCTTCTTTAATCTGTATACATTTGTATTTGTAGAAAATATTAGCATTTTTACAAACTACTAAAATCAGCTATTTGTGCTGGCGAAAATGCATGGCCAAACTAGCAAAGACAATTTCGCCAAATCTGGTACGCCGCTTGGAGACCTGGAATGATTGACATCATTCCCTCTGCGCGCTGCGCGGCTTCGTATTGGATGATCAACTGATCCCTATGTATTTCCAACGTCTAGTGCATGAAGCTCGGGAGGAGAAACATCGACTTGTTATCCAACTTGGACCAACTACGCAGTATGAGAATTGCCGACGAAACTGCAGCTACCATTGATTGCGCCATCTATTGACGGTAGCGGAAAACAACATCGCGCGCGATTTAATGCTTCTCTAATTGGGATTTATTCATTTATGCTGAAATTTCATGAAGTATACACTAACATTTGAATAAATAAATATGATAATTAATATGCATATATAATCATTTTGTTTCTATATTACTTAGTTACAACGATGTAACATCAGTTTGAAAATTTAATAAATTAATTAATAATTTAAATAAATTCTCTTTAAAACTGCATGCGAACGATATAATAGATCAGTTTTTGACAAATATTTTTGGTAGCAATTCGCTAAAAATTAAAAAATATTCCCTGCCTTCTTTCAGGCTATAAATTCCTCTTATATACCCGCTCTTCCACATTATATTTTATTTATTATTATTATTTTTTTTTTGTCTTTAGTCTTAAAATTGGTTAGTTAAACCAAAAAACCAAAACAAATATGGAAAGACAAAAACATTTAACGCCGTTTTTCAGCACCACCAGAGCCTGATTATAACCAACAAGGACCCCAGGAATTGATGAATTTGGGGGGGGGGCATCTATGAAATTTGTTTTATTTTTCATAAAATTTTGATATAAAGAAGGATGTTTCAGAACAAGATTTGAAATTGGGGGGCCCTGGGCAAAGTCCCGATTTGCCCGTGCGATAATAAGGACCTGAGTACCACAAAAAATTACATAAAAATCAATGTCTTTTCAGTTTCAATATCATGTTTCAGTACTACAAAAAATTTCATAAAAAGCATAAAGGAAAAAAAAAATATTAATTCAATAAATACACGCATATTCAGTGATTGACTCTTTTGCATCAGTTTTGCAAGCTTTCACATATCAGAAAAAATCTAATATTTCTTTAATTTTGAAAAATTTTGTATTTAAAAAAAAAAAAAAAACAGACTTTGAATTGAAAATATTTGTTTCTGTATAAGTTTTGCAGACTTATGCCAAAAATATCTATTCATTTGTGTATCTCTTATATATTATAAAATCCCTTCCCCCACCCTAATTAAATTAATAAACAGAAAAATATTATTCATAAAACTGTTATTATTTTTTTAAAAATGGACAATTTCAAACTATTATACTGCTGTTTCAATTTGATTATTGGGCCAAATGCCAATTTTAAAGTGTTCATATTAGCATTATAGTACTACTAACATGTACAAAAGGTTTTCTATTTACATAGTGTTACTTTTTAAGTTATACATTTATAAGTGGCCATATTAAAGAAATATTATGGTGATGCTGTATTGATGCTGTTTGGAGCTTTAAATAACGTTGGATTTTTCTTCCCGAGCGACGCATTTCTTTTTCTGGCTTCTGGATATCCACTGTCACATCCAGGTGCAAAGCAGTGACTCGCTCAACCCATATTCTATCAAAATAATTTATTTTATTAAAAAAATATAGCTCGTTCACAATCAAAACAACGCTAAATCCCTATTGGAGCGGTGCGCTGCGCCTCCTGCCGGTGAAAATGGATCCTGGTCCGTTTTCCCGCCTGATCGCCCATTCCCGATGACTCTCCTTAGAGCTTCATGGTCTAGTGAAATAGCGGGTTACGTCGTTGCCACCGAGACTCAAGGCCAGATCGCTGACCGGTGGGCAGCCCGTGACGTCATCACTAGATGGCGGATTGAGAAGGAGGCGAAAATTCCTCCGCACCCGCCTCTCTCCCCCCCTGGTCAACGACGAGCTTCGCCGTTGCTTGTTCTATCGTCAGATCGGCGTGGATCGCTGCACGTGGTTAGCGTTTTTATGGCTCTTTTGCTTCAAAACTAAAAGGTAAGTACGTTTTTTTAATAATTTGTCATTAATATTGCATATTATGTAATGCATGATTAGTCATATATTGTTAAATATCGTTACAATCTTGGTGATTAAGCTTTATAGGCGATTGGATGTCTTATTTTCACGTGTATGTAATTGTAATGTTGGATAGCATTAAACATAACTGTTATTAATATATGTATCAGGGACGTAGCCAAGGGGGGGTTAGGGGGTCATAACCCCCCCCCCATGAGTCTCGGTGGCAACGGTTACGTTAACGTTATGCTGCCGCCCGGTATACGTGAGCATGCGCAGTATGGTCAAAAACCAGTTTAGCGGATAGCGGTACCGTTAACGGAGGAAAATACGCTATGCAAAAACTCCCTATTGCTCGTCAGACTTCTTTTGCCGGGGGGGGGATATTGTAATGTATAAAAAGGTAATTTGGGTTTTACTAGTTTTGGTATTGTTCAAGCGGTACTTTCACTGTAAGTTTTGCTTTTCTGTCTTACTTGCCACGCCGTCAACCCCAATAGAGCATTTCGACGGACCCCTCCTCTCTGCGATCGGTCGCCGTCTTGCGTGACAGCTTGGGGTTCTCGTAATGTATTTCAATGGGAAAACCCCGATTTTCAACATTCAAAAAAAGTATTAAATTTAATTTTTTGGATGATTGTAATGGATGGAATTTGTTAATCAGACCTTCGACTTTTGTGTCCCAGGTGGTGTTTAATATTTTAAAAAGCTTAACATATAATATTTTAATGATATTTCAAGCGACTTTTTCCGCTGGTACTGCGTTCGGAAAGACAACATTATGTACGGGAATGAACACAACGTTTGTTTTAAGATTCGGCAGGTTATTCGGATTACTGTTTGTTTACAAATATCACTTGTGCATGCGAAATTTTCTTACATTGTGAGATTTATGCTAGAATAAAGTTTTGTTTTTGAATTATAATTCATCGGATATTCTGTATGCCCTAGAAAACATCAAATTCCATTAATATTTATATTAAAGAAGTGTTTATTTAAATTCCTATTACGATATATTCAGATTCTTTTATAAAAAAAAATGTACTGCTTGTTATTATTTATCATAGTGTTCTTTTAAATATGTAAATGCCTGTAAAATAAGACCAGTTATCCCATTAATAAAAAAAGTGTAACATATGCATCGCATAACATAGTTGTACATGTAATTAATCTAATACGTATGAATATGAATTAAAAAAATAATCCAATAAATCAACTAAATTAAAGACGTAGACCAATTAATGTAATCTTTACTTGGTTGCATAATTATTTAAATTGACAGTAAACATTAGTGCAAAATGTAAATTTATAATTCCATAAAGCTTCTGCCTTTTTATTATAAGATGGAAAACATGTTTCGCAATGTTAGCTCATAAAACTGTACTAAACAATTCTACAATTACATTTTTGAATTTTGTTTCAAGTTAGAATCAGAACAGAAATCAAAAGCTGGAATTCTGACCCTGTATTTCTTTTTTCTGGGTGAATTTTTACATATTGGCAAAACCCAGCAAAGCTTATGAATACTTTGCTCCGAAGCCCAACACTAGTATACATTAATTCGTAAATTTTCCCCTTTTCAAGCACAAACTGATTTTAGCAGACACGACAAATCATATTCGCTTCATCTCGACCAAATTTGAGAGTCCTGAGACCACCAGAATTTGGGTGTTTTCTGTATAATGTTTATATTTCTTCCTGCTAATTTCTGACTATTTAATTTTATATCACTGTTCTGTGAAATAATTATTATATGGGAAAATCTTTAAATTATCGTTATTTTAATTAAATGTGCTACCAAACCCATATTGCAGGGGTTTGCAGTTCGCTACTGAGTATTAACATAAGAATATTAAGGCTCCGGCACCTTTTTTTGCTAGAAATTGCCGCTAGCCCTGGAGCAATTACATGTTTTCTCATTGAAAAATTTCTTTCATTAATTTCCAAAAAGTTACACTTTTTGTATATAACCCGCATACAAAAATATCCCCAATCGGTAAAATGTGTGCCATATTCTGATGAGGTGATGTACAAAATTTGAGAATTATATCCTGAAAAGTATCAAAGGTATGAAGATAATGAGTACTGACTTAAACTAATTTTCAGTAGCTCTTGAAAGGAAAAAAATCACAATCACATTTTAAGGGTCATACAGATATTATGAAAGAATATTTTGCATTCAAATTCAAGTATAGACCCCAGTCACCTTTGTTTATAGATATCCCTTAAGACGTTATATGATGAAAGGCTGAAATTTTGTCCATCACCTCATTTGTGCATGGGGGTACATTTTATTTTCTAGGAATTTTTTTGTAAGGTAGTTCTAAGAAGTGTAACTCTCTGAAAATTAACAAGAGGAATTTTCTCTTAACATAGTCTTTTTTTTTAACCTTATTTTAAACATTTATTCAATTCACACTGTCTAATTATCTTTAATAGATAAAGAATTAAAGCATGCTATCACTTTCTAGAGGCACTGTACGTGTGTGTGTGTCTATACAATTTATAAACACTAATATTTTTACTTCCTGGTATGACGTACAAAGAAATAATGTGATCGCAAAAAGAATTCGGTATCCAGATTTTGACTACCTCTAAATTTACTGAGTTTTTGCTTGACATCTCATTGTACACATGTATGTATGTTCATATAAATTCATGTACAAGCATTCTGACTGACAGCTAGACCATTTTGATCAGTGTTTCCTGGTGCCTGTACGTACGTGTGTATGTAGGTAATTCACATATCTTAAAAACTATGAGTCGTACAATGTTGAAATTTTATATTTAGGATTGCTGTAACATCTACATCCATACATTATGCTTTATGGGCAGAAATTCATTAAAATGTAATTTAGAGATATTAAGTTATTTCAAATGAATCAAAAGTGATATTGTGATGTTGTTAAGGATTACAAAATGAATCTTGAGATCAAAAATGGTATCTTTATCATTTACAGTTCTACAGGAGCACTCAGAAAAATTCCAACAAATTACAGCCAATGGCAGTTTTAGAAACATTCATTCATTTCAAGCAGAATAACATCTTACCATATGGTTGGATAATGGTCCAGTGACGTTCAGCCACCTCCCTCAAAAACTGCATTAAAAGTCACCAAACTTGGCAACTTTTGGTGTATATATGGATATATTTAATTTGCATATCTCAAAAACTATTAGTCGTAGATTGCTGAGATTTTATATATAAGATTGCTGTAACATCTAGTTGTACACCTAGATTTTTTATTCCAATCTACTGGAGAGTTTATTTACAGGACCACCCAAAAGAATTTTGGTACGTGCATGTATCCTTGCAGTCTGCCAAGACGAGCGATTTTTTGCTCTGATAAATCCAGGTTGCATGAAATCATGATGGTTCCGAATACAATTGGCTACAGTTTGCCAGCACATTTGGCACGAATGTCTATCAGGATAATATGCAACTACCAGAATTCCAATACATTAATGTCTATAGACATCTTCAAATAGTGGCGTAGCCAGAAATTTTTCATGGGAGGGGTTACTATTGTAACTCACATATATGTATACATGTGTGTGGTGAGGGAGTGAAGAATATACATTTTGTATTGCAAAATTTTCAGGGTGTGTGTGTTGTGATCCTTTATTCCCCCCCTGGCTACGCCACTGTCTTGAAAATATTATGTCTGTAGTCGTTCATTGTTTGGTCCATGCACAGAATCTCGCTATTTGTCATCCACCGTGTTGAGTTTTGCCAAAATATCGCTAATTTAACATAAAAAATAATTATGCATTTTTCATGACTCTAAAACTTTTAACCGTAGAATGTTGAAATTTTGTATTTAGAACTATTGTAACATCTAACTGTGCTTTGGATTGCTGTGGACTGAGTAATTTATTTACAGGGTCACCCAAAAGACTTAAAATATATTAAGGGTCTATAGATACCTTCATTTCATTAAAAATCTGTGATGAATAACTGTTTCAGCTGTGACTGAAATCTCGCTATCGCAAGCTTATTGGCTTTTGTCAAAATATTGCCCAATTAAGTGAAAGAAATCTTTAAAATTGAACTCAGCTTGGCGGTAAACTTTAGAATTGCAGTATTTTGTCTCTTTCAAATGAAATAAGTTTGAATGAAGTGCCCCGAAAATATTTCTGGTTTAATAGAGGTACAAGGAAGTCATGTGGTGTCCATATCAGATTTATTAGTTCAATGATTTGATATAAAAAAAATCATAATAAAAGGAGTAGTATATAGATTTTTACAGTTATATTCTTCCATGATGATTGTATGTAAGAGAATTTTTTTTCAACATTGTAAATTACAGTGTTACTTGAAAATATGTTTTCACATAATTTACACAGGTACCAGACTACATGCAAGCGATAGATATTTAAAAAATCAGATGTCAGTCAGCCAATTTAAATTACTTTAGAAGTTATTTACAAAAAAATTGAAAGAAAAAAAAGCATCATATTTGACAATATTTGGCTGCATAAAATGATTTAGGTTCTTGAATCTAAACAGCAGATAAGAACGGTATTCATAGAAAAATTGCTACTGGCATATTATCCCGGCACTCAAACAAGACAAGCAATTTCTCGCCAAGATAAATGCCGATCCCATGAAATTATTAATGGTTTTGAATACAATTGGCAATAGTTTACAGCACATTTGATGAAAAAATACCTACTTTGTCGTTAATGACCACCGGGATAATACGTAAGTACCAAAAAATCTTCAGAATAATTTCTAATCCTAATATCAGCTGCACGTAGAACAGAGTGGAAATAGTTTTAGGTAAAAGAATAAGGATTTATTTTAGCGTTGCCAGGCGTCCGGATAAAGCCGGACATAGTTAGGCTTTTTCATTGTGTGTCCGGCCAAACTGAACGGTGTCCGGCTTTTGTTAGGTTTTTAATGGTGACTTTGGCTGATGAGTAGTAAAGTACTTGAACTGATTTGGCATTCGATGTTATTTATAGTTCATTAGAATTTAACAAGATTCATGGTAATAATCAAAAAAGCTTGATTTTACGTACAATTTTTTTGTTGTACCTATTAATACTGAGACAAAATCCCCAATACTGTATAGGCTGTCCGGCCTTTTTACCCAAATGTCCGGCCAAACTGGCTGGTCTGTCCGGCTATTGGGTTTAGCGACCTGGCAACCCTAATTTATTTTAACGAAGTACAGTTTAACCATTTAATCTGTCCATGGACACGAGAACAACAACAGTATAATCTTGATTTCACGAAGTCAAATAAACAACAGAAAGAATTGAGATAAGAAGGTGAAATAAAAGAGGGTGTGAGTTTAATAGAAAAAACACATTTATTAGAGATATTTAAGTTCCACTCCATACCTAATTTAGAATACTGCAAAAGAATAAAAAGGCTGGTAGCCAAGTTTAGTGATTTTGAAAAAGTAGATTCTATAGTTTTTTTTTTTTTTTTTAGCATAAGCAACAATAAGTAATCATACATTAACACATCACATGCCACTTTTAACATAAGAAACTTCCTGTTTTATTTATTTATTATTATTTTTTTAATAAACCAACCACTGGTACAAAACTATTTCTGTAAACAATGTATAAATTGACTTTTTAATCAAAATATGTTTTTAAAAAATAATTAACAAACCAATTCTTTCATGTTTTTTATTGATTTATTCTAATGCATTTTATATGCACATTTAATAACAGAAACCACACCAGAAAATGTTATCCATAGAAAGCATGCACTAAAATTCATGTCAATCTAAGGATAAACCTATCTAGTCATAGTCATAGCTTCAAAATTACATTGGAGACAAATTATCCATATATTTAAAAATCATGAAAAAATATCACAATCCTAAACTAGAAACAATATTTTTTTTGCAATTAGAGTTTAATTAGTTGCTGACAGCTTTAAAATTTCTTCCATATTTCTAAATAAATAATGTACATTCTTTCGTGCACAGTCGTGGATTGCTGTCTAAACTGAAACGCCTGTTGCTTGCTATTCAGCTGTTTGTTTACATTCTTCACAGTGGGGCTGCGTTCGTAATCCGGAAACCCAACGAACCTCCTCAGATTACACGTAGTTTCTACGGATTACTGAGATTGCTAAATAATACATTTAAGTAAAGAAATAGCATGCGCAGAACGATGCGCGAAGCTGTCACTCAGCTGACGTCAGAGATACGTCACGTCGAAATGCTCTATAGATAGAAAGACCTTCAACGGGAGAAATGACGTCACAATTGTTAGGCCAACCTTTCCCCCTACTCCGAGGAGGGAACGTATTTAAACGTATTAACTCGCAATTTTTTCTACTTGTAAATTATAAATGAGATCACTTTGTATATGCACTCATTACACATAGTGATTATAGTATTTATTGAAATTAACTTCTTGACAAATTAAAAATTGATTAATGAAAATGTAGTTTATTTAGTTTTTCCCCCTTTGTAGAAGCATTATAACATTTAGAAAAAGACTAAAAAAAAGTTTAATATTAATTAAAACGTTTCCAAAACTCTTAATTATGACCTATAAAAAATAAAGAAAATTAAAGAAAACAAGCACATTGACAGTTTGAATTGAAAAATATTTATTAAGTAAAATATAAAGGTTTTTACATTATTTACATTTATAAACATATTCATATTCAATTAACAATGCATGGTGAGATATTGAATGTAACAAACTACTTAATACTAAAAGATCTGCACTATATCTATGGGCTGTTTTACTTAAACCAATTAAATTAATCTGTTCATATAAAAAAATCTATTAAATCATGGCTCTTTCAGGAACAATTAGCTTTAACTCGCAACAAATATTTTTTACTAAAGATATTAGATTGTTTAATTTATCAAATGAAAAACCATTGTAATTTATAAATTCATGCAATAGAGACAGCTAATCATTTATATTTGTAGATTGCATTGGGAATTTAAAATTGTTATGCTCAGTTATAGGTACTTTATGATAAAAAACACTTACCATTAAATTTTCATCTATTATTATTGATAACTATAACTCAGGTACTGGCAATGAAGATATTTTTAAAAAACATAACTATATTTTCAGCTTTAACAATCGTAAACACATCAGGAATTTGAATATCCTTTAGTAATAATAATAATTATTCCAGAGTTTGAAAGGAAGTTTTTGATTGCTATTCTTCAAGGGATTTCACACTTAATTCATGAGTCTTTTGCAGTTGCTCATTTTCTCTCCTTTCAGCTTTGTTTTCTGGAGCTTCTCTGGCCTTGATATGTTTTGATAAATATGCAGGACAGCCATGAAAAATTGTAGGCAAAGCATCATCCTTAAATCTTAGTTGTGTTAAGGTTGCCACTATTTTCTCTCCCGTTGCTGGATTTTAGCATTCTGAAGTTCTCCTAATATCTTCTTCTTTAAAATGTAATTCACAGACCTGCAATGAATAGTTTTCACTAATTAAATAAAAAAGCCTACATTTTTCTAACAGATAAATATTAAATGATCGAGAATGGTGATTACTATTAACTATACTATGAACTATGAGGTTTAAATAATGCTATTACTTATAATAGTAATAATTTTATCGTTATTACATATTTTAGAAGTATTAAATATCAATCTTTATTAATATTATTAATTCGTTATTTGTAATTTTGTAAAAAATAAATTTTCAAAACCGGTAATGATGACAATAATAAATAAGTCATCTTCAGGAATTGCAGTTTTCACTAAAAAAGCGAGATAGATCATTATTAGTTCATACTTCCAACTGCAAATCAAATAACAAAATATGATTTTATTTTACATATTGTTTCAAAATTCCTGTTATCATTATTTTTATTATTGTTTTACAATTTTAAGTGCTGCTTTTTATGTTTTTTAAAGAGGAATTAAAAAGTATTGATAACACACGCACACACACACACATATATATATAGATATATATACACACCTGATTGATTACAATAAAGAAATAGCAATTATTAATAAAGATTGTAAAATTATTTGTAAACTGAAAAGAAATTCATGAAATCAGAAAGAATTTAATGCTTATATGAATATAGAAGAGAGAGATTTATAAATATATAAATCCAAATAAACTAAACATATTCTTAAAAACAAACAAAAAAGCACTTACTTTAAAATTCTTTGATGGATTAATATTTGCACGTGGAATGGCATTTAGCATTTTCCTTTGTAGTTCTTCATTCTTTGGTAAACTGAAAACGGATACCTTGAGGCCGTCTGCATAATTACCTCTACAAAAAGGTACTGAACACTTGTATGCCATGTTTTAAATACAATTAGCAAGCATAGTTTTGTAAATAATGGACATTCTTCAAGACCTTCGAAGCAAACAAAATCCCATTGATGGCGGAAAAGTAATAGTACACTATCGCCAATTCTCTTTCACCTGCCGTTTGAGCGGTTTGACGTACCTGCCCGTGTTCATAATAATAGTACCTGCGGGATCAATTGGCAATAATACTCCGATGATAAGCGAGCGCAGCTAGTAACCCAGTCGAAAAACCTACGGCCTAACTTTGCTTTCGTCACGAGCTTCTATGGTTGCTGTGAGGGGTCTTTCTTATATCGGAATTGACGGCCACGCGCGCTCTGGAGCTATGTTTTATTTATTTTGTTATTTGTCAGACATCAGGCCGTCGATTCTGAGTTCTTTAGAGTGTACACGTGTCCCCACGCCTTTGTAGCCCGGATGCGGGTCATGTTGGTAAATGTGTGTGGTTCGATTAGAGATAAGAGAGAGGCGGAGTTATGTCTTCGCAAACCACGTGGTGTGGTGAGCGTAAATACACCCGCACATCGAAATTCAGGAGATTTATGCGACTGGAACTGCTTAATTAGTCCACGCTGATTTTTGTACCCGTCTCCCCTCTCCTCTTCTCACTCTATATTGTAACTTAAAGATAATGTTTAATAAACCGTTTTACCTGCCTTAACTCTGGAACTTTACTGAAATATCTGACGTCTCAAATAATTATATATATACATATATACATACACATATATAACTGATAAGTAAAACACAATATATACTATATGTCTGTGTGTGTGTGAATGGATATTTCTAGATACTTTATGTAGAACACTGTTATTTGTTTATGAAGAAGATATTGCCATTTTCCACGAGCGAGGAGTCTAGAAGGAAGTTGCCGTCGAGAAAATTTTTGTAATTTCTATGAACTACTTTATATTTAGAGCAAAATAAAAATTGATTTGAAAAAGTAATCTATAAATATATCTGTTTATCAAAACCTATCTTTATCATAAACCATATTAAAACTTAAAGCAATCAAAATAATTATTTTTAAGTCTTCCCACCAGTAAGAATATGGCTTTCGTACATGTCCTTCCAAATGCTTCCATACAAATATTTATTTGAAATTTTTAATTCTAAAACAATGGCTGGATTATTAACTTTCTAAAAGTATGGAAATTTCATTTTTTTTTTTTTTTTTTTTGCATTTAAGCTTTAATCACCAGTTAAATTATTTTGTTTGATAAAGCGCTGAAAAGTATATTTTGTATAATTCTCATGATTTTGAATGCCGAAATTGGAAAATAATAGAGGTGGGAGAGCAAGAAAAAATATTTTAGAAAGCAACAGGACCTGTTTCACAATATATATTCTAACCCTTTCACAAGATAATCTTGGCTTGAAAAGTCTATACTTAAAAAATCCGATTATGAAATAAAAGGGAAATAAAGAGAGTAACAAAAGGATTTTTTTTTTCTTTAAACTGACACAATTTGTATGCACTTAAGTGCGTTTCAGAAAAATAAATAAGGAAAACTAAATAAGCACAGTTCAGTAGTGACCAAGGCTTTCTTTTAAAGTAATTTACAAAAGAATCATAAATTAATTTAAAGGAAATGCCAAAAGGTATATTTATAAATGTTGTGAAATACAACCATGGAGTTAAAAAGTGAAAATCTGTTCATTCACTGGAAGTATTACACATATTTACGAAAATGTTTTACAGGAGCGTCTCATCATATTTAAGAAAGAGAAAGAACTCTCAATATTTATAGAAACACTACAAAAACATATATAGTATTGGGTAGAACAAAGTAGATAAATAAAGCTTGTGTGAGGCACCTCAATCAGTTTTGAAGTGGTTCAAATGTGTGAGGAAAGAGGCAGTTGTTCTGCCAATCATCTAATTGGAATCTTCTAATTGACAGTAATTGTTAATTAGAATATTATTTCTTATCACAATAATTATAATTCTAATCTGATTTTCAATTATAATTAATAATTAGAATATTACTTCTAATTACAATTAATAACTGTAATGTTTTTTAATTAAGATTAATTAATAATTAGAATATTTATCAAATAATTATTCTGTTAGACAAAACTGTCTGTGCTCTCCCCCCCCCCCCCCAAAAAAAAAAAAAATCCTGGCTATGCCAGTGACACACACAAACACACACCTTCAGCGGATCGCGGTAAAATTAACAAACGTTGAGCGGTCCGCCGTGGGAAAAAGGTTGAGGAGCACTGTTCTACATTATCACTCAAAGGAATTGCAATAACACGGTACAATATGTTGCAGTTTACAAGACATTAATTGATAATCTGCATTTTTAAACAATGAAGACGTATCCGAAGGAGCGACTGTGACACTAAAATATCGCCTAGCAGAGTTTTCTCTTAAAAAGTTTAATTATGGTGCAGAAGATATTAATCTAAATAATTCTGTTTACTTCAAAATATGCTTATTCAAAACAACTGCATATATTTTATCTAATGAGCATGATTTTTTAGCTGGGTATACATCTTCAGAATAAGTTTGAATGTGGCTTTAGAAAAAGTCAATCAGAATACATATCCGCCTATTTTTAATGCAGCTCCGCCTCTGCAATAAAACACATACAAATCTTGTGCTGTTGGAATATGTTATTTTAAACTGTCATTTTTCTACATTTATAATTTCTTATCTAAGTAAACTCCTGCGCTTTATTTTATTTTGAATGTTTATTTCTGAAAGAAAATAGCCAGCTGTTGCAATGTAGGTGTTTAGTTTGTGTGTAAGCGCGGAACTATGAACGCCCAGCCCTCTATAATTGTTCTGCGGAAAACATACTGCAAACAGCATGTTAACGTAAGATCTCTCAATTGAATTGCGAGTTGGAGTATACACTACTGGAGAGGATATACTCTATTTCAGAGACGTGAAGTGTGCTCAGCTAATCATACGACTGTCTTGGTGATTTGTTAAAAAAAGGGTGGTCATAGTTCACAACGTACAGGGAAAGTAATGAGTGCCTAATGAATGTACAGCTGAGTTAGCAATTTTTACACGCGTACTAAGTTGCGGACTACTCCATTAAGATGGGGCATTAGTAGTATATTTAAAGAAGATACCTTACTACATATTTTTTTCTAGTGAAATTCAAACAAATGTTGATTTCTATAAAGCAATGATTCTTTTTCAGTATTTTCTTTATTAGTACTATGATCTACCATATAAAAAACAGCTTTTAGATTTTTTAAGTTTTGCATTAATAATAAAATGATCTATTTTCCGGGGGTTATCATTAAATATAGCTTCCATATTAGAAGGATAGCGTGTTCTTTTTCTTTTCTTTCTTTCTTTCTTTTTTTTTAAATAAACACGGTCTGCCGTGGTTTTAATTATGGGGTTATAATAAAAAAAAACTAAGTTCAAAAGATAAGTTTGAAATAAAATTATTCTTAAATGGTTCAAAGAAAAGTGTTATGAGTTCCAAATTAGAATATGAACTTATTAAGTTTTTAAATTATGAGTTTCTGAAATATATAGCTTGCTTATTATTTAATTATATACATATTTTTGAATACAAATGCATTAGAAACGTAAATATTTAGTAAATATCTGTTTAATACCATTGTTTATTTCATTTTAAGGGTGTATGTCGAAGAAAAAAACCCTCTGTTTTTAGTCTTGGTACACAAATTGAAATAAAGTAATAGCACCATGGTCTCCAAAAAATTCCAGATGATTCTTCATAAGCTGCTTTACACACTGCAATAAGCGAAAAAGCTGTGGCTCTTGTGAAATTTTCAGAAAACATTCTCAAACATGGATCTGAGCTGTTGAAAAGTGACACGTTTTGCGAAAATTTCCGATTTTTAAGAATTTTTTCTAAAAGTTTTGAAACTGATACAGATTTATCGTTTATTTCAGAGTGTAGTACAGTTTGTAAAGAGACAGTTTCAAAATTTTGAAGTGAATGGCATAATTAGTTTATTTGTACTTATGTACCAAAATCACATGATTTTTTTGAACAACACCGCTAAGCACTTACATAAAGGAAAAATGTAATGTAATATATTCCAACCGAAGCCACGCCTCTTTGCTCTCTCTGAAATATAATCGTGCGTAACAGGTTAAAGGTTTGTTTAAAATGAAATAGAGTATGTTTATATGTTCTTATATTCCAACGGAATATTTAGAAAATATTACTTTCATGGTGCTAATATAATTTGACAGAAATCAGTGCTGTTGGTTTGTTTAGTTCAGAAACTTGGGAAGCAACACTGCCTTTTTTCTTATCGTTTTATTTAAGAAAGTATTTAAAAAGTAAATTCATATTTACATGAAATTACAGTAGAATAACAAATAAATATTTAAATAAAGAATTCATATTATAACAGTTTAAAAAAACCGTTTAATACGCTAAAAGAAAGTTTTCATTTTTTTTAATTGCAAAGGCGGAGATACATTCTATGTAGGCGGCCAGTGGCGGGTACGATGTGAGGTTTGTGATAAATATCTTCTTCACGCAAAAGTGTTAGAGTTCATATAAAATTACAACATTTAGAGCTCTGAACATAATAATTACGTCTTTCATCATAATGTCTATAACCATTGTTACTACCCTTTTAAAAGAATGGTGTGCAAACTACTGTAGGCGGTACCCAATTTCAAAACAATGTCAGTGGGATTTTCCATACGATTCATATTAGAAAGAAACAACAATTACATCTCAGCAATTACATCTCGTAATATGATGAAAATAAGTTGAGAAAGAATAAGTATACTTTTTATTATATTTAGCGCTAAAATAACTGCATATTTGTTTAATGGAATGTTAAAGAACAGGGATATTAAGAAACCGAGTTCGATATCTGAAGCAACGTCTTCTTGCATTAAATTCTATTATAATTTTATAAGTAATCGTACACCTAAACTTTATAAATTCTCTGAATTATATAGTAGAATTATTAATTTTAATAAATGAAAATAATAGTTTAGGTGGTAAAATGATAAATGCCACAATACGATCTATAAAATATTATTTATAAAAATAAACAAATGAAACGGGTCAATAATCAAATTAGTTACTTTGATAACAAGCAAGTATTAATAAATGCAAACAGATGAATGAAATCTAAATGAATTTATATTTTCTAAAATAAAAATCTGAAATTTCCCCACACATAAAATAGTGGATGGGCAAAGTAATGTTCAGGTAGAGTTAAAAAAAAACAGCTCTTAGATCAGTTGCTGAATAGACCTTCGCATTTCGTGGAGTAAAATATAAATGAAACAAATGAAATCGCAGAAATAGGAAATCAACATTAAGTTGTTCAAATATTTACTCAGAAATAACGGTATAAAGTTAAAATGTGAAGGTAGAGAGTAAGATAAAATTGCTAAACTTTAGTGAAAACCAAATAAATTCTAATTAGAAGATATCTGTGGAGAAATATTTAAAGTGCGTTAAAAAATTAAAATGGCGTAATAAAATTAAAAAGATACAAAATTTAATTAAGTTTTAAGTGCACTTTCAATTAAAAGATAACTAAGGTTTGCAGAAAAAAATATTATATAATCCATAAGCAAAAACAGTACATTTTGCCAGGCCGCGTTTTCCGCAGACCTGTGTAAGGCGCAAATTTCGCACTGCTGCAGAACCGGGCATGGTCATAACCTACTGTTTAAAGTAGCTGTAAAATTGTTTTACGCTAATCAACAATTTATTTGTATGAAAAGATAGAAGGACGCACCAGAGCAAGAAAAAACGTCTGAAGCAAGACGCACCAGAAATTAATGCTAGTACTTTTAAATATATAAAATATACTTTTCATTTGGCTCAATGGTGTAGTCGGAGATATATTTAAACGTGCGGGTTAACGCCATAGGCAGTTTCCCGCCGTCGTCACAAATTACAAATCACCACGGTATAAAACGATCACAGACTAGTGGCACATTATTTTCCATTGGGAATTTCTTTCGTACGGGGGCCTGGATAAACATTTAATGTTTGTATTTATTGAAATTTAATTTAATCGGCTGAAAATTTGAATCGATTCCATAATACTCTCTACTTTTTTCTTGGAAGTTCGTAAACCATCATAAATGTCTAAGATGAATACATATGAAATAAAAACCGGGGTCAATGTTTTTGGGACACGCTATATATTTCTTCTTTTTCTTTTTTTTGTATTTTTCATTTAAACTGCATAGTGCATTTATATGTAAAAGATTGGTTTGAAAAATGGTAATATTCTGCCATCTCTTCTACGGCTAAGCCCACGATGCCAGTGTTAGTGAATTGGGACAGGCCTTCCACGAGAAAAACAAAGTTTCATTTGATTTTGAATAAAGAATACTCACAAGCATGCCTCCCTGGAAAATTGAAGAACAATTTTCCTATGGAATATCAGGATAATTTTTGATGTTGCTGTATTGTCATGACACAAAATTCTTTTTGGGAGGGGCTAATCAAAAGAAGAAAGAAAGAAAATCTGAATTGGCCTAATAAAAATTTACAGTAAAGCGATCCGTTAATTTTAAGCCTAGTGAATGATTTTCTAGCGGCTGATTCAAATAAATAAAAAATTAAACTAATTTGATTTAGAACAACAGATGTATGAAAAAGGTTTTTTAAAAATAATTATGCGCTCTTTTTAAAAGTAATTTTAAATTTATTGTTCGATTGTTACATAGCAATTCAGTAACCTTTTCTGGGTCCTGTATAATTTTCCCAAGTTCTTAAATATCTTGAGCTTAATTCTTTCATTTTAAAACTTTCAATCGAAATTCATAATTTTGGGTTTGTTGTCGACTGCTAGTAACAGTCTGTTAACATACAGAAAAATCTTATCCGAAGCTTACACCACGATTCCAAAGACCAAGCATGCATCAGAAATGCTTTTAAAAAGGGTACAATGAAGCAAAATCTTATAAATGTTTTCTTCGGAGGGGGTGGGACTAAAGCCTCCTTGCTCCTCCCACGGATCCACCATCGATGACAAAATAAGAAAATCAGCCTATTATCACTCCTGAAATTAAGTGCCATTTATGTAATAATTTATTTGTTTATTCATATACCATGGGCATGTCCAAAAATATTACTATTCGTTCATTTATTTATTTGTTGTTGCAATGTAAATTTTGCTTGCTGACTTTTAAAGCAGATGTAAGTGCATTTTATCTATTATAGGTATCGGTAAGTAAAATAACAACTATAAACCAGTTTCTTAATTGGCTAATTTCAAACAAAATTACACATTCAATAATTCTACACGCCCCTTTTTTTCCCCAACTCAATATATTTATTTGAAAAATATTTATTAGAATTAGTAACTTATTAGTTATTAATCATACTGTCGGTTCTTTAAAGTTGTTCGTGCGGCTTCAGGAAGCTCAATCAAAATTTATGTCCCCCTCCCCCCCCCCCGACTAAGTGTAGGATAAACTGCTGACTTGAGGAGGAAAACAAATAAACCAATTAAAAAAAATCAATAATAAAAAATTGATACAAACCAACTAAACAACTAATTGGATCACATGCAGCTATGACGTTACATAAAAATATTAGTTTTAATATATTTTTATCTCCTCATCGGACTTGAAAATTTTCAGAATCTTTTTATGAATTTTTATGTTAGAAATGTAAATTTCTATATGTACTTCATCATTTTCCCTTTTTTATTTTTAAATTTTAATTCAGTAGTTCACCTAATAAAGAATTTCCCATGAATCGTGGGGAAAATTCTACTATTTCCTCAACGAGCAACGCTCTGATACATGGGCGCCCATAAGGAGAGGGGTATCAAGGTAGGACACTTCTCCCCCCCTAGAATTTTAGGTTAATGTCTCATGATGCAAGCAAATGACAAAAAAAGAACTAAATTCGTTAAAAGTTTGAAATTTAACCCCCTCTAGAAATTTTTTTTGAAGTTTGCCATCCCCTAGAAAAATTCCTACGGGCGCTCATGCATACTGTGTGTTATAATTGCAAATGCATGAACAACTGAAACATTGGTTACACTAAAGAAACTGATGTTGTTGAAAAGTGTATATTCTTTCATCGCCTCCTCTGATTACGACCTACTTCTGACAACAAATGGAGGAATTCTTTTAGTTTTATCGAATTTCAATTTTTATCGAAATTGAACTCATCTTAAAATATTCTTTGCCACAACAGTGAAACACTGTAATTTATTTCTTTGTGAAACTCAAATGAAATTTTTATTATATAGATAATCCGCATGCATCTGTTAGAATTTGAACTTAAAAAGAATGCATAATTTATTGTATTGGGGAAGGATCATTGTTACACTGGTGTAAATGATTTAAAATTTATAGAAAAATAATGTGAAGAGTAGTTTCATATTTTGCTCTATCAAACAAAGCTAAGTGTAAAATTCTCATAGAAACAAATAGAAATACCTCTTAAAATAAATAAAATTTCTTTTATTTCTTGGGATATTCTGGAGTTTTAGAGGTAGAATAATTAAGTACTTAACATGAACTAACTGAAATGAAGTGTGTAATAATAGTAATTATATAACATCAATCCTAGCCAAATAGAAATTTAAGCGAGGCAATTACATAATAAACTTAATTCAGATTTGTACTTTTCGTGTTTATGCTTTTTAACAGCAATTCAAGAAAAAAGCTGGCTTAGTCGGGTGTATGCGAGAGAAAAGATAGAAAGACTTCGCTGGGACAAAATCGTCTGTGGTTTCTGGATGCTTAAATCGCTGTCCTATCCTGCACAGGTTGCGACAGCATACTTCTTGTAAAAAATATGTAAAAATATGAATACCGTTTCAAGGTAAACTAACATGTTTTTAGTTGCTATGGTTTCATTTTTAAATGTTCAGCATCTTTTGTAAAAGTAAACATTCTTTTAAAAGTTATTTCGTTTTTACTAATTTAATTTTTGAGATGAATGTTTTTAACCTTTTTTCAAACGTTTTGTACACTGCTGGCCACCCAAATTGCAACACCAAGAAAAACAAGAGATATCACAACAAAATTTATTGTGTAGATAACATGTTGACCAAGTAACAAATGATTAAATTTACAGCATTCTATGAAGCGTGGTTCCTGCCAAAATCAGTACCCAGAGTAGCCGCCGTTGTTGGAGATCACAGCTGCCACACGCCTCGGCATTGATTCAAAGAGACTTTGAATGTGTTCTTGGGGTACAGCAGACCAAGCAGCTTCCACACGTTGCCAAAGTTGATCTGGTGTGACAGCTGGGGATGAACTCTGGGTCAGTCGTTGAGCAACCATGGACCACATGTTTTCTATCGGCGAAAGATCCGGAGAGCGCGCCGGCCAGGGAAGCAATTCAATCTGGTGATTGACGAAGAACCCTTGGACAATGCGTGCCACGTGTGGCCGTGCATTATCCTGCTGAAATATGGCTGTTGGCAAGCCCTGAAGGTAAGAAAGGACAACTGGCTCCAACACCTCGGAGATGTAGCGCTGGCTGGTTAAAGTACCGGCAATGCGTACTAGAGGAGTGCGAGAGAGATATCCGATACCGCCCCATACCATAATACCCGGTGCAGGACCAGTGTGACGGTGCATAATGCAGCTGTTCAGCATCCTCTCTCCACGGTGTCTCCAGACTCGAATCCGACCGTCGTGGTGTTGCATACAGAAGCGTGACTCGTCAGTAAAGAGAATTTCATTCCATTCTGTCGTCCACATCCTTCTTTCATCGCACCATTGGCGGCGGAGACGTCTGTGGTTCCGCGTCAGAGGTAGACAAAGCAACGGACGTCTTGCGGACAGACCATTCTGCTGTAAACGACGTCGAATGGTACGCGCAGACACTGGATGATGCGTTACAGACTGAATCTGCTGTGATATGGTTCGTGATGTGACTGAGCGGTCCGTCACTGCCATGCGTACAATCTGCCTGTCATCACGTGACGTGGTGCACTGAGGTCGATGCGGTCGATCACGTCTGTCCGTCGTACCCTCCTGCACCCAACGATCACATATCCGCATCACAGTTGTTTGGTTTCGTCCAATACGACGACCGATTTCCCTGAAAGATAACCCACTATCTCGGTATGCCACTATCCTTCCTCTGTCAAACTCGGATACTTGATCAAAAGATGATCGTTGTTTCCTACGAGGCATAATTTATCGTTTTTTTGAAAAAAAAGCAAGAAAAACACAATTGCTGTACTTGAAACCGTCGAAATCTCCAAGCCTTAAATAGCGCTTTGAGGTGGCGCCACAGGCGCGCTTGATGTGCGTCTGCGCTGAAATTCTAATCATTTGCATATCTCACCTCAGCTAATGCATGTTGTAAATTTCATATTATTTGCATGCTTCCTTCAGGGTGTTGCATTTACGATGGCCAGCAGTGTAAATAAAGCTTTTCCCAACATTACTAATATACGAGATTTAAGGTTCACATTTTCCCCTTTTTTAAGGTCTGATCGAACATGTCATAATAGTAATAATAATAATAATAATAATAATAATAATAATAATAAACATTCCCAGGAAATGCTGGAAAAAAAAGATCTTTCAAACCCTGTGCTATATGTGAAAAAAAATCGGTCTAAAAGGAAAACTGTACCCCGACGACGTGCATAAAATCCAAAAAGCATCGCTCTAACATTGTGTGCGGTGCCTAAATGAAATAGATGTAAGTAAGATAATTGTTTACACGCACTACAATATGTCCGCAGGAATTAAATGCTTGTATCTTATTAACGTGAACCGTGATACGCATTTTTCAAATGCATACCTTTGGAGAATCAAGTGACAGATTTTCTTTTTCAATCAAAAATAGATAAAACAGAAATTTTTTTTAGCATAAAAAAAATCATTAAAGTCTGTACCTTGAATTTTTTTCATTACACTATGTAATTCTTAAACACCCGGGGGTGTAGCCGGTAGGAGGGCTTACCAATGTGTCCTCCCCCTTCTTTCAAGCCAAATTATTTGAGACTTCAAATGGACTGCTCTATTGGAGTTAAATCTGCAAATGGAGAAATGAAATTCGTTACTTACAAAGGTCTAATATTTATGTATTCTTCCAAGGACTTTTTTTTTCATTTCTTCTTTTTCTCCTTTCACTGAAAAATGTGTTTTAATAGCTGGCTTTAAAGGAAGGACACATTCCAATAATTCTGCTCCAGCTACGCCCCCGCAATTTTCTTCCCAGAGACGACGAGTAAAAGTTTTTTAAATTTAAATAAGCAACAAGTTCTTTAAAAATACCCAGATAAAATTACTTGATTTTAAGGATATTTTATTTTAAAAAGAGTTAGACAAGGTAACTATATATATATAGATATAGATTTATTTATTAGTTGTGAAAGATTTCATTTTATAAGATGGTATGCTTCTTTTTCTCCAGCCCCCATTAGTAATATTGCAGTTGCAGTAACAAGACCTTAAAAAACATATACCTATTCACAACTCGCTCAAATGCGATATTGTCTTCACCTTCAGAATTCTTAGTTATCGACATATAAGTAACACATATACACTGAAACACACCCTCGAATTCCTAACGACTGATTCGTGTCCAGAGACAAGATATGAATTAACACAATCTCATAGCACTTCTTATAGTAATTTAAACTCAAGCATAAAAGAGTTTTTATATAACTTTTACCCATGTCTACTTTTAATATTTACATTGTTTATATTTTTTACATTTTTCTACCATGTTTGTTTAGTTTATGTATGTCAGAACATGGTTTCAGTTTACTCTGCACTTCATTTGCTATTCTTTGGAAATTAAGGGTTCCGGAAAAAATTGCTCTTTTGAGATGGAACCTTTTTGTATTGTGCAAGATTTGAACGAAGTGATGTCAGTTGCTTTCTAAATGCATGTTACAAGATTTCTGCCCCATCATGATTATGGTTACAGAACAAACCTTCGCATTTCGTGGAGTCATGACTGTATGTATTGTTCTCTAGAATACAAAATCACAATTTAACAACGTATTTTGTTTTGAAAAAGATTACGCTTTTGACCTTACGTTTTTGTTGTGAAAAAGATTACGAGTAGACTTTCAAAATACTGAATTTGGAGAAACTACATAAAGAATTCTGTATTCATTATGAAAACTGGGGCGTATTCAGAAGCGAGTGCAGAAAACACACCCCGTTCTACCAAAAAAAAAATTTCTTCAAATTTTATATTAAATGTGTTGTTATACACAATGTACGAGGAGCTCGGTCCAGAAGAAACGTGCGAATATTTTTAAATTTTTTATATGTATGGTTTTGGGGCAATGCAATGTATAGCTTTATGAATAATTTTTTATATTCTTTATTTTAATTGTCACTCAAATTTAAGGAAATGTGTAAGCTATTGATAGGATTTACCCTACTTCGGCCACGCCTCTGTGCTTTAAAACCATGTAAACTGGAGTCAAACTGAATTACAAGTGGCAGTTTTTATTGAAAACAAAAATTAAACTTTAATTTAAAAAATTTCTCTGGTGAAGAAAACTAGGCGCATTTTTTTTAAAAATAAAATCTTTTATATCTGATAAAAAAAATGGCAGAATTTAATTTTTAAGTCTAGATGTGTTTAGGCGTTTTGTACTTAATGCAAAAAGTGTGATAAAGATATGTAAATGCGGATAAAACATTTATAGTTTAGATATAAATTGGTTCAACATATTGAATTTATAGGCTTAATGGTGTACCCGGTTCATATGAAAGACGTAGGTGGGAGTGAGTATATTCTTCTAAGCTCTCATCGGTTACGCCCTTTTAAACACCAGTTTGAGTGTTTTTTGTTAATTAGCTCTGTCCTCAACGTATAATTAAAACGCTATGAATGTTCATAAAAATATTTTATAATCGTAATTTAATCGTTATCTAAAGTTTTTATTGGTTTGATTTTTGTAATCTAATTGTAAACGATAAAATTAGTATTTGGGATTACCTTAATATAATCGTAATCGACAAAATTAATAGTTGGAATTACCGTAATATAATCGTAGTCGCCATCTGTAAAATAAGAGTAATCGTAAGTGATTACAAACCTCTTAATCGGCTCGAAGTCTGGAGGAAACGGTAAAATTGTTGAAGGGATTTTTAAAGTTGCAATTTTCTGTTACTTTTCAAAGAATAAATTTTAAAAAATCGCATGGAATTTTCTGTCGGGCAGGAAAACTTTCATCTCTTTTGTTTCTACCAAAAGATAACCATACACCTCTACAAAATTTAATATTTTCCCAAAGTAGCTACACATCTCCGAGAAGAAGCCATGCCAACTTCGTCCTGACTTTCGAAAAGCCCAGCTAGACGGTTTTAGGCGAAAAATGATACAGAAAAATTATGATTTTGGTTTCTCATTATTATTTTATGAAGTTTATCATTGCATACATTTGCCTTTGGAACAACAGTTAAAATTACATTTAAAAATTGAAACTGCAACAATAATTTCCAGATAAACTTTTACTATAATATTTAATTAATAATCAATAATTAATCAAAATAAAAGGAATCAATACTATATTCGATAAAATGATCATGAGTAACTAGAATTCAAATTTTTCTATACTCATTTTCTGTTTACTCCCAAAACCGCCTACTGAGGATAACTCATTCATTAGCCAAAACACTGTCATCCTGGTCCACGGCTATGGAACTCTTTTTTTTTTCTATAACTACCTGAGCATGTCAGGGTTCTTGATAGCTTAAACAAAAAAGCGACACCAGATAATAACATGCTCGGGGACTGAATAATGTTTAGTATGATATCTTGTTTGAATTTCTGGTCGTTTCAATTTTACGATTCATATCATAAAAGTGAAAATAGTTTTACTTTTTATATTCGATTTAATGCATGTAAAATACATTATATGCTAACTTTTAAAACTGTGGAATATCTGAAGAAAAAATATATAAGAATCGTTATTTATTTCACTGGTACCTTTTTTTTTTTTTTAGGGAGTGTTATCTGTTTCTATGGTACAAATGTTAAATTTGGGTAACACTTTGTTATTCCTTTTGGGTATATATGTCTAAATAGTCCCATCAGTTTTTATATAGTCACAAATCATTTACACTACTTGTCACAATGAGCGCTACCCATTAACCCATTTATGCCTAGCGTCCCTTTTTTGGGACGGCATTTATGCTATCAGTCGAAAACGTTATTTATTTTTCCTAGCCTTTATTCCCGAGTATCGAGCTTCAATTCCACAAAATATTTTACTATGGCCAAGTAGAATGTTGACATTTCAATTTTTATACATAATGATTTTAAATGAAATCATCCCTTGTTCAAAAAGTTGACATCAGAAATTTATCAATTACTGCTGGTGTTAGCAAAAATCGAAGAAAGTCGCAAAAATATCCAGGCACGAATGGGTTAAATATACATATACGACACACATCCACATGCAGACATAGTGATTCAGAACTCTTGTAAAATATTTTATTGGGTGATGTGAGAGTTCATGTGTAACACAAATGGTCTATCTCCAACTGTTTTCCCACTATCACGGACAAAACGTCACTCCATATTAGAAAGAGCAGAAAAAAATCCTATAAAATGACATCAGTTGTGTTAAACTATATATAGATTTGATGGCGAGTTACAAGGAATGAAACGGCGGATGAATGCAAAATGAAATCCCCATATTTTTAAACGTTATTTCCTTAAATAGCGTTCAAGATTCAACTGGTAAAATTTGATAAAAATTGGCACATTCTGCTAGCTTTCGAAAAAGCTTATAGTATACTAATCAGTTGCAATGTTTAGAAGAATTTAAATTTTTTCTTTGTTACAGATCCCTAAATTTTTCTAGTTTCTAGAAAAGTGGCCACGCCCACACGAAATCTCCGCACGCCTTAAGTCAGTTGTAGCTGAATTCGTTTGTTTTACGAATGGGTGAAAATTAGAAAAGAAGTCTGTCTTGCGATTGTGACAAAAAGAAACATACCTTAAATAAACATTGAGTTTTGCGAGTGTTAAAAGTGAATTATTTTGACTGTGTAAAATTCTGATTCCTTAGTAAAGATTTTTCAAGTAGAAATAAAATTTAAATAATAATAAAAAAATCAATAGGTCAGCGGTTCTCAACCTTTTAACGTCGCGCCCTCCAGCAAAGGCTAACTTACGGTGGCGCGCCCCCTCCCCTCCCATTTTTCAGCATACGTTCAGTGTTTTAATCTTTAACAATGAACATTTGGTCGATTTTTCTACAAAATAGTGTTATCAGTGAAGTTTGAATGAACATTTTAAGGGAAAATGGTATATTTTTGAGTAAAAATGAGAATAAATAACATGACTTTTTAAAAACATGCATCACTACGTGCTCTTTGGTTTTTCTCGCACCCCTCCCCTTGCAAACGCTCTGCGCCCCCCCCCCCTTGGGGGAGCACGCCCCACAGGTTGAGAAACGCCGCAATAAGTAGGTACTAAAAATAAATAAATAATAAATGAATAAAAAAGTAAACTATTTACTTGACTAAAAAATGAATTAATTACTAGTATTGTTGTATTTAAAAACAGAGTGAGCGGAAAAAAAAAAAAAAAAAACGCTAGCGCAAGATTCGAACCTGCGCTAGCGTTTTTGTACCTGCTACCCAGAGTAGAAGACCACCGTTCTAACCATTTTACCACGGCGCTCAATCTGATTGGCGCGTAACTTATATTTAAAGTTTTGGTGAAGTGGCTCGAAAATTAATATTAATTTTTCTGGACTGTATTTGAGTATTGCGTCTTAGTATTTTACACGTAGTATATTCACATGGTACACTACCACTGTGCCGAAGATCATTGAAATCTGTTTCCCCGAGGCCGTGCCTCCTCCTTGTAAGAAAAAGGAATTAAATATTATAAGAAATATGCATAAAAGTAACGAGCAATAAAAACGAATGAATATATAATATTTAGTTTCTTCTTATAAAAGCATTTTTTAAAAATCTTACGATATTATTGTTTTAAACTACTTGATTGAATTACTGGTGTATTATTAATAAACTATCAGTCCTTTTTCTTTGAATAACAGAATGTAATATTTTTGTGCAGATCAAACGGTACAGCAATGACTAAAAATAAAAATAATCATAAAATTTATAGATGCACGTTATCCGCCAAGTGCATAAATGATAGCTTCAAAATGAGAGAAAATATAAGATTAGAAAATAAAAGTTACCTACTTTCAAAACCCATACTTTTTATAATTTTATATATGTTTATTGTTGAATAATTTACCATGTTTCTTATATGTTTTCGATTCCTTCATGTCTCCACATACTTCATTTATATTTTCATCTGCACTCTCAGAGTCAGTATTTTTCAACCGTAAGCAGGGCCGTAACTAGAGTTAAGTCACCCGGGGCAAAACTTAACTATGGTGCCCGCCCCTCCCCGAAAGAAAAAAAAAAACAGGCATGAGAAATATTTGAAAATTTTTGAAAAGGAAACACATTCAATAAACAGAAAACAACAACAACAAAAAACCTGTTTCCAGCATTTCGGCGACTGAAGCAGCAGAAAGATGTTATTGTAAAGTCGGTGCAACTTTAAATGTATTTAATTTTAGTTCCAATTAATTTTACATACGATTGTGTTTTTAAATTAAGGATGTAATTTAACATTTAAAATCACAACTTGAAATTATTTATTAGTACTTATGAAGAAAAGTAATAGCAATATCGAAATCCTCCGTTATGTTTTATTATACATAAATCTATATAAATAAACAGTGTGTAAACTGTCCGTTAGTTGGTTTTTCTGCACCTCGCGTAGCTCCGAATTGGGTGATCGTAGACCTACCAAATTTTGTATAGAAATTCTCCAGGACGGGTCACGATATACCTCGAACCGATTTTTTCGAAATTCGAATTATTTTAGGAGATAACGATAAAAAAAATGTCGCAAAAGGCTAATTTTTGCTTCGCCATTTCGCAATTGTAACCCCGCAGAGGAATGAGTGAGATTTTAAGCATATCTAGGTTGCCATATTTGGCATGTTTATTAAATGATTCAGACTCTTGAAGTAAAAATAAAAAAAATAACGATTCTATTTGTTTAGATAATTTGTAAGGTTGTTTTTGAATTAAAATATCGTGTGCATGTGAAATAAGAGCAGGAATGAAATCTTTTATACTCAAAATAGGATAGGGCGAGATTCAAACAAAACAAATGTGCAACTTTTTAATTTGGCTAAAAATAAAATGTTTGATGTGCGATTTTAAGATGATCGTCTGCTGCTTGGGTTATGAATACACCTGAGAATAAGTTTTGGAAATTTTCATTCAGTTGGAATTTTGCATTTTTCCCCCATCAATTTCTAATCTATTACATCCAGAAAAAGAATCTTGGAATTATCATTTTTAATTTTGTTTAATCACACTCATGAATACTGATGTATTTTCCAACTTAATGGAATGAGGAAAGAAAATAGGGAAGACCCATGGATTATAAAACGCTTTTAATATTTATAACTTTAGAGCGTATTTAAAATCTGAAAGTGTTTCAGATTTTCTTACTTTTTTTTTTTTTTTTTTTCCTCCTTTCCGTTTTTTGATAAAGGCCAATATATCCAGAAGCTCTTCAGAATTGATATAGGACGAAAATAATTTGTTCCTTTTCGTAGGTTTGTATCATTTAACCATCTTATTTTTGTAACCAGGGACGGCCCGACACAGTAAGCATCGCATCTGGGCGCCGGCTTCGAAGGGGCTTCATTTCGAACTCAAAAACTAAGTAGAGCATAAAAGGGGGCGTCTTTTTTATATTAGCAGGGGGCGACACTTACCGCATGGCCGCTCCTGTTTGTAACCATCTTAATTTTAAATTCCATTCAGAATGAGAGATATCAGTGCGAAGGAAGTAGGTGAGGAACAGGATTCTCTCCGAACAAGATTTATTAAGATGGCGAACCAACTGGTCGCAGGAGGCGGCTAGTTTAAAATAAATTTTCATTTCAAACTTCACTTTTTCAAAAATTTCGCTTACGAGCTTTCTTTGCAGCAAAAGTTTTTATGATGTCATCGTAAGATATCAATGATGCTTTTTTGTATTCGATTGAGATAATACTCAAATTTGAAAGTCTATTTTGCTCCATTGAGTTTCTTAAATAATTTTTTATAATTTTCAGCTTACTGAAACTCCTTTCACCTGATGCAACTGTTTCTGGAAGAGTAAGAAATATTTTCAGGGCTGTGGTCAAATTTGGATAGCCTTCTTCCAGTTTATGCTTATGAATGAGGCTCAAAAGGGTTGATGCAGGTTCTGTTTTCATAGCGTCGTCAAGCAGTAGAGCGTGATGTTTAAAACTTTCTATTTCTCCTAAAAATTCCTCTGTGCATATGTCCTGCTTATATGCAAATGCTAACTTTTGAGCTTCCGATTTTAAAGCTTCTGTATCCATCTGGTGGATTTTAATCCATTCAGAAATCCAAACTTGTCATTAAGTACTTCCAGAGACTGGAATGCGTTTTTAGCTCACTCATTATTTTGTCGATAATTTCTAATAAAGAAATTCTGAATCGATCTTCCTCTGATAATTTCGAAATTTCATCTTCACAAGATTCGTCAAACATCAATTTCTTTTTCCTTTTCCGTTTTTCTTTAAAATCAGGAGGTAAATTATTATTTTTAGCCGTTATTTTTGCTTCTGCAATTGCATCGAATACAGTTTTATCTCTCGTTGATTCCAGAAGATTCAGAAGACCTCGAATATGCCTGACTGCTTCATCTATAGTTATACCATCTCTTCGGAGAAATTGGTTCACGCGATCATTTTTTTTTAATGTTAAACCAAAAACACGTGAAAACGAAAAATTCAAATTCGTTGATACATTTTTTCAAAGAGTTAGCCTCGGACATTGCTTCAGATGGAGAGAGAGGATTGGATATTAATTCTTCCAGGACTTCGTTAATGCTATCAAAATACTTATAAATCACTTCCACAGCTTGCATTCTTGCTGACCATCTAGTCTTACTGTTCCACGTCCATTTAAAGCGTCCATTAAAAAAATGTAGCTGATGTACCACAGTTAAAACCACAATTACGATCTTTTCTACAAATATTTGCACCCCTCTCCTCTCCTTGAATCAGAGGCGTAGATGGTCGCCTGTGGTCTGAGACCTTCCCTTCATCAACTGATACGTATATCGGTTATCAATCATTGGCAGCCGATGGGTCTCCTGGGGATTTTTCCTTTGCGACAAAACTCTTTCAGAATATCCCTTTCAGAAAACTGTTTGTCTCTAAAGGAGTGAGACAAGACAGGATTTTTCAGATAGGACACTTCGACAAAGTCAAAAAACCAGGGAAAAAAAATCTTCATTCTGTCTAGTTTTTTTTATTATTTTTTTAAATAAAATTCCCCGCTCTCATGGAAACATAACTCATTTTGGCGCCCCCTTAGCACCGCGCTCGGGGCACGTGCCCCGTTAATGAAACTGAGTTAAGAAAGTAGACTAAAACACTTCAGCATTTCTTCCAAAGTGATTATTAATAGGTACATGAAGGAGGTGCTTGCGACGCTATGTTCCTATGTAATTATTGTTTGTTTTGATGTGTACTACAACCCCTTAAAGTTTAGCCCAAGAGTTTAGATTAATCTTGTATATATTTTAATGAATTTGCATACTTTCAAGAAAACAACTCCTTGCTAAAAAATATATGCGGGAAGTGTAATTTTGTATCAAAATACATACACAAATATACTAACTTATCAAGTTTTCTTTAGATTTCTATAATTTCTCACGCTTTTCTTCTGTAATCTTATGCATTTGAAATGTCTCAGGAATTCGAAACTTTAAAAATTCCATATTGGTATTTGAAGGGAGGGGATATAAAAGTAAGTGTAAAATTGTTAGCAACAGCCAAATTTATTGGCTCATTCTTTCAAGCTTTTTTCTTTTTTTATGGGAAAGTACATTATCCCATAATATAGGGTTATTTAATATTATTACTAGCTGAAGTACCCATTCTTCGGACGGAATGGATATTGTTAAACCAAAAAATACAAATGGAAAATAAATAAATAAATATTAAATTTATTTTTAGATTTAATCGCCTTAGAAACTGTTTTACAATATTCTTTAGGCATATTCTATCTATACTTGATCATTTTAAATACTGTTTGGAATGTGCATCATAATCCGCGAGTGTGTCGTATTTGTCTTTCTTGTTCCATAAAATACTTCTTCAAAATAGAAATCTATATTAAAATCGCCTACTAAAACTGTTTTAATCCTCGCCAGGAATATTCTAACTATACGTCACATTTATTTACATGAATATAGACACCAATATTCCAATTAAATAAACAGTAGGGTTAGGCAATTACTCGACAAACATGGAAGATATAGCTAAGCTGGCTCCAATTTCGGGAACTTAACTTTTTATGCCAAATTTAGCGATAAATCACCAAAAAGTGGCAAACCTTCGCGACATTCCGCGTTTAATCTGGCAACCCTTAAAAAGTCATTCGCCCGTTCACCAGGTAGACAAAAATTTTGTCTGAAATTAACAGCAGTCAAGAGCTAAAACACCTTTTTTTTTTTTTTTTTTTTTTTTTTTTTTTTTTTTTTTTTGTCGACTCCCTCTTTTTGAGGTCGAAAATTTTTGCAATGTGTGTTTATGAATTTGTGTTCTTTACATTTTAATGCAATATTTTTAAGGTTGTCTTAATTTTCGTTCGAAATATGAAGACAAATATGAAAACAACATTTTGGGCCCTTACACCAGTTTATACACGAATACTTAAAAACTCTGAAAATCACTTCAGGTATTCGTGTTCGCTACATTTTAAAGGAAGAATTTTATGCCTATCTGCCTTTCATTTCGAGTTACGGTGGTAAATTTGAAAACAATGTTTTGGCCCCAGAGGCGTAGCCAGAAATTTTTCATGGGGGGGGTTACGACTACTACAACTCATATATATGTATAAGTGTGTGTGATAATGTAGTGAAAAATATACAATTTGTATGGCAAAAAATTCTTCATGGGGGGTTATGACCCCCCTAACCCCCCCCCCCTTGGCTACGCCCCTGTTTGGCCCCTTTATTCCGTTTTGATGCGAATTCTAAAAAATTCTGAAAATTATTGTAAGGCGTTTGTGTTCACTATATTTTTATGGAAGAATTTTAGGCTATCTCTTCTTATATATAAAGGGAAATCTGAAAAGAACGTCAAAAAACATTTTGGTCCCTTACCCCCCGTTTGGGTGCGAATTCTAAAAAACTCTGAAAATGATTTTTAGGTATTTCTGTTAGCCTCAAAATTCTTGCTTTAAAATGTAACTATCTTTTTTTTTCTTCTGAGCCGCAGATATAAAAGAAAATGTGATAAGAACGTTAAAAACGTTTTGACCCCTTACCCCCCGTTTGGGTACGAATTCTAAAGAACCCTGAAAATGATTTTTAGTTATTACAATCAGTTACATTTTAAAGCAAGAATTTTGTCCCTATCTCTTTTTACTCCTGAGATATAAAAGGAAATGTGAAAAGAACGTTAAAGAACGTTTTGGCCCCTTACCACCGTTCGGATGCGAATTCTAAAAAGCCCTGAAAAGGATATTTAGGTATTTCCGTTAGTTACATTTTAAAGCAAGAATTTTGCGGCAACTCTGTTTTCTTTTGCGATACGAAGGAAAATGTGAAAAGAACGTTTTTGTCCCTTAAGCTTTGGTTTCCAAGGAGGAGCGCCGATCTGAAGCTCGGCGTGTCACGTGACCAAAACGCCGAAATTGAGAGAGCACAGCGCTCATCTGGTTTCCTAGACACGTGCGAAGACGCGGACTTCGGCTACTCGCCGATATTTGACGGAAGAATTCCATCTCAGCTCGTCAAATGACATTTTGATTTCAGTGACAAGCATCAGTTATGTTCATTTACATTTCTTGTTGATGTAAACAGCAGTACGAATCAATAGTTAAATAAATGAAATAAGAGTTTCAGGAGCATTTTTATATTTATGAGGCATTTTTAAAAATCAGTATCCCAAATAATTTCACTGCATTTATGGAATAACGGACTATTAAAACTTCGTGGAAGTTTTAAACAAAGTAAGTTAAATATAAGGAGAAAATATTTTCTTGGACAATTTTCAGAAATCTGGTTCATAGGAAGATACAATAATTTTCGAACTCTCACGTTTGATAAATTTAGAATCATTAATATGTAGTTTAGATTTCACTCTTTACGTTCAATCCAAAACTATTATATTCATTTAATACCTGATTTCGAAGCAGGTTATACAATACTTAAATGCAACCTGGTATGTACACTATTTTGAGTAAATGTGCGTTATATATCTCTTTTCAAAAATTTCCAGAAAAAAACTAATTTACCAGAAATCCGAATTTGAAACACTAATTTAGGGACATTATATCTATCATTGTTTCAGAAAATTTCAAAAATATAAGCTGAAATATAATATTATTTAAATAATAAATATTTTAAATATTTAAAAGGATTTCGCTTTTACTGAATGTTAAGTATCTAATTGTGTTCATATGAATTTTGAACTTGTGTAATACATTTTAGCTGAATGGTAATCTTAAATAGTAAATGTGTTGTCTTTCTCTCACAAGACAACTACTCGTTATCACACAACAATTACTCGGTGTTATTCTTGACTAATTTAGTGGCATTATTTACACATATTTTACAATAATTACTACTATAATTGCACTGCCGCACCGCAGTGCTCATAAAGTGTTGTTCCCAGAACAACGGTCCAACTCGTTCCCTCTCTTAAATCACACTGCGCCGTTTCACGGCGTTTGCAATGACAGAGCAAATACTGGGGGTCGCGACCTTAGGAGCTTCAAAATCAATATGTTTAATTCTCCATCTTCTCTTAAATTTAAGGAAAAATTAACTTCTCGGCCTAGAATTACTTTCCTTATGCCAGTTTTTTTTCCCCTTTAACCCTTTATTTTTTAACACTTTTCAAAATTGTTGAAATGTTTATGCTTTCAGTTTGTCTGTCTGATCTAACTGCCGCAAGTATGCATCGATCGAATTTTTATATGATAATGAAAAGTACCATACCATGTACCCTATTGAAAAGGATGTATGTACGATTTATAGTTCTTTTACAGGTGCACACAAAATAATTCCGATGCATTGCAGCCTACTGGCAGAGAATGTTTAGAGTACATTTTAGAGACGTTCATCCATTTCAAGGAAAACAAAATTGGTATTTATTATTGATGTTTATGAGAGCATTCTGTCCATCGGCATGGGTGGACGTAGCGTTGATACCTATACAGGGCTAACAAAATAACATTCACAGATTAGGCTTTTAGAGCAGTACTTAATACAATATTTTAGTCTCATGTTAGCTATAAGCTGTTCACGTCCGTAGTTGCTAAGACGCAATGGCAGAAATTCCTCCCTCCTATGTAAATCGTTGCTTCCCGGCATGGGTTTTTGAATGGCCTGGCATGGCCCAGCCATGCGCTTATGCAAGGCTGTGGCCAGAGCAGAAACATTCTAGCAACGATGGATACAGGGGGAAGCAACGATGGACAGGAGGGAGGAATCTCTGCCGTCGCGTCTTTAGCAACGTCGGGAGAGAACAGTTAACTGTTTGTCATGCCACAGCATTCCTGCCAACATCTAGTGAAGAAAATCCAGTACATTTATGTGGTATCACAATCTTAAAATCATAATTACTTATCTAAGTCACAAAACACCCTACGAAATTTTTTCACACATTAAATTTCGCCATCTATTCTATGTATCATTTTTTAAAAATATAATTAGACAAGACATGGCACAGTTATGGCTTTTAAAATGAAAAGTTTGCTTTTTATAACAATTTATGTTTGAAATTTCAATCACACATAAGGTCGTGATGTTAAAAATAGAATTTGTAAAAGAGCTCAGAAATAGAGAATTCTTTTAATATAAAATGAATAAAACTTCAATGTTCCTTTATGCAGGGATGAGATTGAAAAAAAAGGAAAGAGTCTGAAACATAGTGAGAAAAACATTTGAGCAATAAATACTTTTGAATTTCAAGTTCAATAAATATATTAATTGCTACTGATATTAAATCTATGCTACTTATATAGAGTTTTGCCTTAATAAAAACTAAAAAAATTCAGAAAATTTTTGAAAAATTCAAAATACTGAATTTTTATGAAACATTGAATAAGTCTGAAAATCAGACAAAAGTCTGAAGAATCTCATCCTGTTTATGTTCACGAGATTTTTCTTAAACGTTCGAAATTTTACAAAATATCTGCTTTTTAGTCTAAAAAAAAAGTGGTAACATTTTGGGATTTTGAACTCGCAAAATGTTACAATTAAACGATTTGCCATCCAATTCTGAAAATTTCAAGAATCCTTCACAAATAAGTAATCGGTATAAGCACAAATCTTTATTATTGGACCAAAATACCACGGTATATTGGTGCATATTGAACGAATAGACCCAGAGCGCGGTCATCTTTTAGAACTGATTGGAAAATAAATGTGTCGATTATTAAAGCTTCAAAATGTGAGAAAAAACCAGGATATTTTAATGTAAAATCAGGAGATCAGGAGAAACCATCCAAATCAAGTAATCTCCAGAAAAATCCAGTTTAGTTGGCAGGTATGCAATAGTATATACGCAAATAAGACAGTGTTGGAAAGTGTTTTATAATGTGTTCTCGGTATGACTTCCTGTTCTTTTTTTTTTAAAGTTAATGTAAGGACTCCATTCAGTGTGCCCCCAAATTCATTTCCGCCAACCCAAACTACGGCACTGATAGTCTTGTCCCATACGGATAGGCAAATATTTTCTTCATTCAGGAGGGAGTATTTTATGACTGAATTAAAAGTTTGAATATTTTATGAAAATTTAATTGCTTGTAACAGGGATGTAACCATCCCTCCCCAACAAAAATGTGGGTTTTTGTTAGCAAAGGGATCCTAATCGAGTCTTTTTGTGATAAATTCCGCCTTTTTCGTACTCCTCCCTGCAATTTATTAATGTAATACGCTTTATTAATGTAAAAATCAGATTGATCATTAATGCGTTAATAATGTGAATCTTCTGAAAGTCGAACGTTTGCGGCTCCCTCTGTACAACTTACAGAGGTATTTATGCTATTTATATGTTATAGGCACGTTCTGTTCCCCAGAAAACTGTCCAATATAGGAAGTTGTCCAACTTGGGAACTGTGAATCGGCAAATCTATTTCTTTGTCAGTCGACAATTTGCCTCTCTTCATCCCCCCCACCACCAAGATTTTCTTTTGGGGTCGGCCGACCCCGGCCTGACCCCTATTACTGAAGTCCCCTAGAAGTCTCCATTCACTATCGAAATACTAGTATCTACTAAAATTATGAATCCTGTTACATTTATTTTCTTATTTATAAAAATAGTTATACTTTATATTAAAATGTATAAATTTATTGGTGCCATTCCACAAGATAATGAATAACAATTCTTGTAAATTTTCTTTCACAAGGAAAAAAGAAGATTCAGGTAGTTTATTCTGCTGAAACTACCTCGGAAGATATTGTAACGAATTTCTGGGTCTTTCTGCCGCTTAAAGGTTTAAACTAGTTTAAAATTCGTATTCTACGTGTCAAATGGTTCTGTTTTGCATTTTGCTCCAACAAAATCGGTAACTAAAACGCAAGGTACGGAATTTTGAGTTTCCCCATCTCTCCACAGGTAATCCTGAGGCTTATCAGGAAAATGATTGATTTAGCTAGACTGGGGTTGTAACAATGGGCATCAAGTAACAAAGGGAAGCCAAAATGACACATCCCATGCTGGATTGCTTAGACCTTCTTAGACTGTGTTTCTATTGGCTATTTCCTTGTGGCTGCACCTGCACTTTGCTCCAAGAAGCATGTCCAGTCAGAACCCAAATTTTTTCGGGGGAACACAACCTGTTTGTGCTTGAGAAGTCGCTTCAGGGAAAGCAGTGATTTATTTTCAAGTGTGAATATAGGATATTACCACGTGGTGAAATTTTCTCTAATTTATATGTTGAATCTAACATTGAATCTGATGGCCTGCGAAAGAAGTAAGTGTACATTTTTATAAATTTTGCCATATTTTAGGCAGGGTTGGCAAGTTTTTGACGTATTTATAGTTTTTGGCGGTTTTAACCATGGTTTAAACTGTCACGTCAAAAACCCTTTGTCAAAACCCTCAAATACTGAACTTGTAGTATTACAAATATTAATTTATGTCTTTGACATTACATACATTGTATAAGCTATGAATATGTGTGAAATGTTAATACTAATTTTTAAGAAATACGGTGTTCTTTTACATATCTTTTATAAAACATATTGTCTAGAAAAGGGAAAAGAAAATTAATTATGTATCCAATATAGTCAGAAAAATACTCTTGCTATGGTCAGAACAATATTCTATCGTAAAAAGATAATCAATATCTTTGGTCTTATAATATTAAAATTCTAAATTATCAATTTCAATAAAAAATTAGTTATGCTTTATGGAAAAAATGAACAAAAATAATTATTTCACTGTCAACCGTATTATTTCATTGTAAAATATTTTGTTCTTTTTATCTGTAATGATTTAATCAATCAATATTTAGAAAAATAAAGCACTATAATTAGCAAAAAATGTTTACTTTGCTTACATCTGTCAGGGTTATTTTATTTATTTTTAAGAAAACAAGAATATTTTGTGTCTTATAAGAATGTGTGCATACTCATTACATTTAAGTTCTGAAATTTTTTGCTAATTCTATTTGAATGTGAAGCCTTAGTATACTGATAATTAATGGTGTTGATCATTATTTTATTTAAATGACTGAAATTACTGTTATTGGCTGTTGCTTAAAACCCTTTCAATTTAGGTTTTTAGATTAAATCAAAAATAAACTTAATGTTTGCTTTTAGGAAATGTTTAGCCATAACTTAATTTGAAAAACTGCCGACCATTATTTATCTAATTGTATATACAGTACCATGTACCCTATTGAAAATGATCTATCAACCATTTATAGTTGTTTACAGGAGAAAAAAAAGTCCAATACATTACTCTATGGGCAGTCATATTCTTACAATTCTACAATCAGTATATACAATGTTATGTATAATTTCTAAAGTTCTATCATATAAATGTATTAAACTAATTATTATTAATGAGCTCAACTTGTGTGTTAGCATAATTGTTATTTTTTAATATAATTAATTTTAATTATTCATTTAGTTTAATGCAAAATGAAATTTAATGCTTTTATAAAATTTAATTCTTTAGTTTGATACATAATTAGTTTGACATTTTGTTCTCTTTCTTTAATAGATTAGTGTTCGACAATTTTTGACGGTTTAAACCAGTTTTTGACAGTTTAAACAAGTTTTTGACGCTTGTCATTTCAAAAAACAGTTTTTGAACGTCTAAAACCCAACCATGATTTGACGTTTCCCTGTGAAAGAAGTTTAGAATTGAAAGCACCTCTTTTGAAGCGTTTTACTCCCAGTCTGGGTTGGATTTGATCCACCAGGCTTTGCAGGGCCCGATTATGACCAACAGGGGCCCGGGGCATTAATGAATTTGGTAGCCCCCATATATGAAATTTGTTTTATTTTTTCATAAAATTTTCATATAAATAGGAATATTTCAGAACATTTGAAATTGGGGGCCCTGATCAAAGTCCCGATTTGCCTTTGCGATAAGACCCATTTTCCACCACTAATCTTCTCTTTAGCAATTTGAAGTTAAAATAAATCCAAATTTTAGAGTAAAATGAAACTAGGGGTCTGTCTAGGAGAAATTTGGGTCCGTTAACGCACCCTTCACAAAATATTTTATCTTAAATATGGAAGCTTCACAAAATATTTTACCGTAAAAACGGACCCCTCACGATATTTTTCATTTTAAAAACCGACCCTTCAAAAAATTCTTTCTACGAAAAGCAGATCCTTCACAAATCTGTGTTTATTTCCAAAATTAATATCTGGCAAATCGTAATTATATAAATCTATACACATAAAAAAAACATTACTGTGTTTATTTATAAAAATCTGTAGATGTTTATAATGCAGGCAGCATGAAAGTTTTTATAAAATAGGGCTTTTTATGTCCAAAATAGACTTAATTTAATACTACATTCAAATTTATAAAACATTCAATATTTCACAAATTCATAGAAAAAGAGGACCCTGTCTAGAAAAACCTGATTTAATGCTAATTTGATTCACAAAATTATGAGTAATAATTTCACAAAACAGGAACCTGTCTGAAAACTCGTGACACATCCCTGAAATCTGTTTCAAAATTTTAGTGGATACTCTTCCGAAAAAAGCGTAAGAGTTTGCAGCTATGAAATATATGTAATAGTGACTAAATTATCTCTTAACCCTTTGAGGCGCAACCCTTTCCCAATGCTGAAAAAAGGGCAGCCGTTGCCATGCACAGCCAGCTGCGTCAATAAAGGGTCTCGCGATCTGTGGCACGCGATGAACGTTTCGATCGTCCGCCCTCTTGCTGGTCGTTCAGTCGAGCGATGGCAACGGCTGCCCTTTTTTCCGCATTGGGCAATCTATCCAGCTTTTCTCACATTCTTCCATTTTTCAGCAGATGTCAATGCTGTTAAAAATAATCGTGACCCTTTTTTGACGGGAAAGGACGTGCTAAAAAGTAAAGGATTCTCGTGGATCTAGGTCACCCGCAATTATTTTTTATAGTCTATTATTTGAGACTAGCAACAGTCAAAACGTCAGAGTTGGGTGTTTCCAGAGCGGGAACACTGCGCGTTAAAGGGTTAAATCATAGTTTGTCCCTAAAGTGACTGAAGCTTGTACAAAGCAGGCTGTGCCCCCTTGTATATTTATTTTATTGTTGCGTGAAACTACATACATTACTACTGAGACTTATTTTCTTTTTCTATTTCCTCATAGATTTAGAACGTGAAACAAACGCGAACCTAATTCTGGATCGTTTGAAACATCGATTTTCCAGTCGAGAAGTCTTTCAAGAATATGAGAATGGTAAGTAGATGTCGTACCTCCTTTCATTTATTTCATGGAATATTTGGTAAAACGACGAAAATATATTCCTAGTCTTGTGGTTGAATTAAACACCTTTAGAGGTTTAAAAAAAAATTTTTTAAAAGGTCAAACCTGGTAGATTTTAAGCTTTTTATCCATACATTCTGCATATGTTTTTGAACTCCAAACCAGTTTCTCAAACAGCATTAGTAGAAACGCATGGTGCCGCAAGTCAGAAATCTGAGAGGACCAGGGTTGAGGTTCTTCAGCTTTTTGTGAATAAAGAGGAAATCACTTTTTTGTCTTTTTTTCACCGAAAATTCTGTTTTTTCTGTGAATTCCTCATTGTAGTTATTAGTTAACTGTGTGATATTTTTATCTTCTAGCATGTTCCAATGTTTTTATTTTCTCATAAAAAACTTAATGCCTACGACTCATCTAATCTGGATTAAAAATTTGCCGTTCAAAAGATGTCAATCTCATCTGTCATTTAAAAGAAGAAATTTAAATTCTGAAGTCCTAAACAAATGCGAAAATAAAATCGAAACAAGAAATTAATGGTATTGTTTAGTTACTTCATTGTTTTTACTTGTTTGACCCAATAAAAAAGTAAAATAAGGGAAAATATATTTTGCGGTTCGGGGGGGGCATATTATGAGAGTTTTGTTAAATATATAGAAGACTTTCAGGGTCCTACGGATCAGGGAATACCCGTAGAACCTCGAACAGAATTTCTCTTTCAAGAGCATACTTTGTGGCTGACTGGAATTTTATGAAAAATGCCTAAACAACATCGAATAGTCAGGAATTTTTTTTTCTCCAGAAATTGAGAGGGAAAACTGGATTTTGTTATGAAGTTTCATAGCATAAGCAAAGATTTTATTAAAATTTTGTAAACTGTATCATAAATTATATTGAAGTATAAACTATTGTTTAATTAACATAACATACAAATTTACGATAGTAAAATAGCCGAAAATCTTGTTGAAAAGTTTTGCTGCTGCATTTCAAATTTAATTTAAGAAAAGACTAACACACGACTTTTTTAGACTGGCATTTGCGTGGTTTATATTTCTTTCAGTTTTATTTGTTTATTAATGGGTTGTCTATTTTTATTTCAGGTTTTCGATTCGACCGCTTCTATACTTTAAGACGGAAATTCTGTACAAGGTCACGTGGGAAAGTATATTCCATCGAAGGAAATAATCTTTATGTCATTCCCACCAATTCCGTAACCCTGAATTACCTCAATCTGGAGGACCATGTATCGGAATTCTTTCTTAGGAATGAGAGTGAGATTGACAACAGCTCCTTGGACAGCGCGCTATGTTACCACGATCCACTGGTCGAAGACTCCGAAGACAAAGTGCTCCGGTATTATATCGGAGATGATTATATGCTCCAGTTTCTGGATAGGATTACTTCGATCAGATATGAGTGTTTCAATATAATGCAATTTGAGTACCCAGTCACCAATTTATTGTCCTTGATGAAGCAATGGGATGTTACAAAGTACATGACTGTTTTGCGAACATGTGCAGTTTGGAACTCGGATGATCCGGGTCTTTTCGATATCATCGGCGGCATCAACCTGTCTGAGATGTTTTTCCAAGTTCTGATCGCTCGGTGTCAGGATTCTTCCTTGATAATAGACACCGCGGTAGAGTTGTATAACGGCCGTTTCGGTTCGATGTTCTCCTTTGAGATCTTCAGCACAGCAGATTACTATTACATATTCTTCTTGTGCCACTTGCAACGAGCCAACCTGGAGAATTTACCATTCGACGAAGGAGACATTAGAATGGTACAGCCTTCTGTCCTTGCACATGGCATGATCGAATCGATGAAACTGATTCTGGAGTTGGAATATTCGTCAACATACGCAAATCATGTCTGGTTCATGTTTGCTATGTTGCAAAAAAGGACGTCCGCGGAGTTTCCTGTGGAACCTAAGCTTTGGTAAGTTAGTTTTATAAAACAAATATTAACGAAATCAAACAGATTTGTTATACAGTTTTATTTAAACGGCTCTATAATGAGTACATTTTCTTTCTGGGATGAATCTTTTAATGCCTTGCTTGCCCTCAATAGGCATTGAGACATTGAGAGTCCCAGGTGATACACAACTACGTGCAAAAAAGTAAAAATACCTGCAATGTCATTTCTGTGACAGAACAAATATGTTGAGGCAAATAAGACAGTAATGTATATGTGTATACATGCATATATATATATATATATATATATAGTTAGGGGGGGGGGTTCGAGGGTGATTCTATTTTAATTCATATTACAAAACTTTTTTAAAAAAAATATTGCGCAAATTCTTAAACTGGTAGTTCATCTAAACGTCCTTTAAAAAAGGATTTTATCAGGGATGAGATTCTTCAGCTTTTTTGTGAATAAAGAGGAAATCACTTCTTTGTCTTTTTTCTCTGAAAATTCTGTTTTTTCTGTGAATTCCTGATTTAGTTATTAGTTTACTGTGTGATATTTTTATCTTCTAGCATGTTCCAATGTTTTTCTTCTCTTAAAACTTCTTTCTCATTAATTAGACATAAATATCACATGTACAAATTTTTGTTCTCGTATGATTTCAGCTTTTTTGCTCTTTTGCCAATCTCATCCCTGATTTATCAACTGCTAAAAAAAGAAAAAAAAAACATAGTATGAAGTTAGTTTTCTAAAAAGTGACAGAAAACCTATTTTAAACAATAATTTTTTGAGTAATTTTCTATTTTATTAGTGATTATAATCATTAATTAACTTAATTAACAACTTTGAGATGTATCAGTAACTTAGTTAAAAACTTATAGTGTATCATAATATAGTTAAAAATTTAACTTACAGATAGATTTAAACTGAAAGCAAATTAATAGATTGCATTGCATTAAAACAATTGAACGAATAATTAGGTTATCATTAATTAAAAATGAGATTATTTAATTAATAATTTTAACGAAACTTGAATGCAAATTAATGAATCACAATGCATTAAAACTATAGAACCAATAGCTATATATTGTTGTTGTTTTGGGATTACGAACGATTAGCTACACGTAGGTTTAAGCCGAGAGGTGGGGTGCCCTCCGTCGGGGTCTTTGTAAGGGGTCCTAACCCGTATTTACGCTAATATTAGGAGGAAACCAATCATTCGGAAAACTCCGAACGATCAGGTCGGCGGTTGTAACCTGGGGCTCTATTCTGCCACGTACGTTTAAGCGAATGTTCGGATGTGTGACATCATATTGACGTCATTCGTAACCATCTACCGTATGTTGGTATTCTGCAAGGTACGGTAGAGCTTTAGGTGCGGATTCTAACTTCCGTATGTTTACATTCTAGCATACGTTTCAACCCGCCAAGAAAATCGTGGCGTTAGAGAATCCGTACGCTGAAAATGCTTCAAATCAAAAGGGCGGCAGCTGCTTTGCAGATGTTATTTTATCAGCGTGATAGAAGAGCGCGAAGAGGCATGAAGGGATAGGATATTATATTAATAGGATGAAAAAATATTTTAACATAGGAAGAGGGAAATTTTACAAGATAACAACTTATTAATTTTTACTTCAAAGGTATTGAAAATTGCTATTCGGTGTTAAAATGAGCTAAATTTTTAGAAATACGAAGTGAAATATAGCTGCTGCTATTGTAAAAATTAAGTAGGTGCGTCTTTAAATATGATGGCTCCTTACGCATACTTTAAATTAAAGTGTACGTCAGGCTAGTAGCCAGCGAGGGATAAAATTACGGGCAGTGCCCTCCCAGAAAAGAATCCCCCCCCCCCCGTAAATTAAACGCTTATCCCGAATTCGAAAAATTGACAGAAAAGTGATTTTAATAAATGAAAGAATCAGTTTGAAAAAATTAAACATTTTTAAAATCTTGTTTTACCATTACTGAAGTACATACGACAGATTGTGCATTTTCAGCATACTTTTAAAACTCAAGCCGTTTTCTCAGTGCCGTATTCGAGAGGGGGGCGAGGGGGGCCTGGGCGCCCTCAGAAAATGTAAAATAATTATAAAAATCAGCTATTTTAAAACATTTATATTAACTATTCTAAAAAAAAAAATTAAAATCCCCCCCCCCCTCTCCCGAAGTATAAACCTATGTGCGTCGCTGATTTTGGTGACCGGTTTGCCAACATACCAATCTTCTAGATTGCTTTTACAGTACATCATATTTGTATTATTTCTAGTGTTAAAAATACTACAAATTAAATATTGAGTGCTTAATACATTTTGTCATGTGAAATATAAAATTTGCTGAAGAATGCTTATGATTTTGGTTTGTCTGTCTGTCCGACAGTGCTCTAACTGATGTAAATACAGAGGATGTTTACACTTTTTTAAGCGTTTTGAGGCCGGATATAGTTTATATGCTTAAAATATGACTATTTTTTAAATGTTCAATCCGATAGCCCTTTTTCTTGACCATAAATCTACATCGTGATTCCATGATAGATGGGCATTTATAAAAATTTCCATTTTTTTTTTAATTTCACTTTCACAATTTTCTAGAATCATAGTATATTTGGGCGCTCCTGTAAAGGAACTACAAATAATAGAGGCGCTATGAAGAGCTCTGCTTTGTAATTCTTAATAACAAATAACAATTTTGTTCCATATGACCATTTGATTGATCGGTTTTGCAATTAAGTCAAAGCTACACTAGAGCTATCTGTAAAGGGGGTTGGTTTGTCTTGGGTGAAAAGCTTTTTAGGAGTTTCAAATGCGTATTCACGTTACATCTGGAGAAACCGCCCAAGACTCAAGACAGTTAGTTCGACAGCCACGCGGTAGGCCAGAACCCTGGACTTATACACTTCAGCCATCTACTATGTTTAGTGTCTTATCCATTTGGCCATAGTCGGCTTTTCTTTTGTTTGAAATAGCCGAATGTCCCTAAAATAAGCTTTAAAGAATGACTGCCCATAGAGCAAAATGTATTCATTTATTTTGAGTGCTCTATGAATTCTACATACACGATTTTCAATACCGTACATGGCGCAGTGCATAAGGATAACACATAGAACTTCGTAGTGGTCGATGAATATTTACGGCTGTTAGCACACGGACAGACGGATAGAACAGATTGACAGAACTGAAATTATAATCACTTCTCAGCTTTGTTGGAAAGCGTTAAAACATTTTAGAATCACTAACAATAGTTAAGATAATACGGAAATTTTATAATGAAAATTAAGTCAACCACAAAAACTTGCACGTGTTCAGGACTTTTTGCCAGCATTGTAATTTTATTAACATACGCGATTAAATTAGTAAAAACAATAAAGTAAATGAAATAGCCAGAGATGTGCTTTCGTAACACTTTAAGGATCTCCGAGGCGGGAAGGGAGAAGAAAAAAACAATTGAAAATACATAGCCATCCTGGGATACTGCCTCCATCTAGTCGAATCGCCTGGCTACGGGCCTGTCATTCGTAAGCGATTGGTATATATAACATTCCTCTTCGAAATTGCAAGTGCCTTTTTTTCCGGAGTTGTACAATAGGTGTATTTCATGTTATTTAAAATTACTTATTTGTATAATGCAGTTTAACAGAACGTTATTATCACCTTCAAAAATGTTCTATATTTATAACATAAATAAACCGTTTATAGATTTTTTTTTTTTTTTTTGCTCTTGTTGTTAATCTCACATTCATCAAACTACGCTAACTGAAAATTCGTTTCTAAAGGAAGTTTTAACAGTTTTCAAAGCAGGTAACTAAAGTTCGAACTTCAGTGTTATCCAAATACATTTTCACTCAAGAATAATGCTAATGATCTATATTTACAAATAAAATAATATAAAAAAATAAATAAAGATAAAATTAAAAGTTCAAAAGATTTTGAGCTATTAGAAAAACTAAGACAACAGCCTCAACGACAACAGAAAATATCTTTCATAAAATGACAGACGAATTTCACGATTAACTATTAAACTAAACTTTTATCCTTAAATTAAAAATATATTGATTTGCCTTGGGGGGGGGGAGAAATATGACATAAGTTGGTATTTACAAAAATGTAACTTTTTATAAATAAAAGAGATGATTTTTTTCTTAAACAAGACTTATTATCTTTGTATTTTAATCAATTTAATTATTAATTGACAGTAATGAAATCACTTACCTAGAGTTTACTTTTAACTGCAAGGTTCTTTAATCTATAATATATATAACTAAGTAGCCACACACCAGCAGATCTCCAAACATGAAGCAGAATTAAATTAATATCTGCTCCAACGATCAGAATCCAGCTAGTAAATACTACACCATACACATGCAGTTGCGAATTTCTAAGTAGGCTAACAAGGCTATAACCTACAAAGACAGTAAAGTAGACGATGCTTTGGTTCTGCCTATAGGTAGCCCTTTTGTTCAAGCAGCAAATTTATGAATTCGTCTCTGACACCGAATGTTCCTACCTATGAAAGAATTTTAATAAAAAAAGATTATCTAGCTTAACTAAACACACATTATATAATACTGAAAAACAACATGCTACATGACACTTATGTTTTAGTCCTTTAAAAATATGTTTTGAAAATAAAATTTAAGAATTCTACTATATAGCTTATCTTACAAATAATGAAGAGATGAGAAACATACATACTATGGTACTTGAACAGTTTTAAGAAATAGATATGTATATGTACGTACGAGTGATATACTGTATGTTTAAAAAACATAAGGTGAATAAACAATTTTAATCTTTTGAAGTTCACAAAAAACAATCAAACTACAGACAAAATTGCAATGATAATAAGCAATCTATAGTTATAGTCAATACAAATTACATATTTAGAATTCTCAAATGAGGTCCATTCTATGAAAAAGAACACCTTGACACAGAGTTTACAGTAATTATGCATTTAAATAATCTAGCACCCATTACAAAATTAAATACCATTATTATAAAGAAAATACATTAAATAAAGTTTTTATTGTTGAAAAAAATCGCTTCAATGTATAAATATTGTCTTCGCTGATCAGATCGCTATTTATAAAACATGATTAATCCATTATATAACAAGTAATCATGTAAAATGATACATAAAACATTCCAAAATACACAATAAATTCATAAATAATTTATGAAACAAAAGTAATACACATTTTGTTGTTATTTGTGTTCAACTATATTCATTATCAAGTTAAAAAACACAAAAATATAATTCAACACTAGTATAGGACTAATAAATGCCTACATTACGGGTACATGATGTTTATTTACGTTCTCAGATCGTTAGGCTTAGACGATTTCAACTATTATCAAAAAATTAATTATATTTATAATCATTCAATTTACTTTAAATTCATACAAGAGTTAAAACTTACTGTACTGTAGTTGAAAATGAGGTGAAATGCCTTATTTTTGTCGAATATTAAAGTTATCAAACAATTAAAAAACCTTTTGGGAAATCAACATGGAAATAAGTTTGCTTGGAGTACCCAGAGCCCGGCTGTAACTTATCACTTCGACAGTTTACAAGTTTTCACTGCTTTCCGAAAATCGTCTGCCGAATTTTCATTGGCTATAATCAATAGGAAGTGACGTAAAAATCATCACTCTTGTTTGTGTGACATCGACATTTTGGGACGAACTGTTTGGAATTTGCTCCGCCTTCCGCACGCTGTGGTCTGTTTCGAACGTTCGTTTGGAGGGCTTCCAGAATACCAATTTTTCGAACGTTCGTTAACTAGGATGCGGCACGGATAAGTTTTGGATGACGTCACAAATCCGAACGTTCGCTTTAACGTACGTGGCAGAATAGAGCCCCTGGTTTCAAACCAGGCACCTTCCTTTTCCCAGTTCAGAGCGCTATGCGCTCGGCCACTGGTGAGACCCAATAGTTATATAATTTTAGTAAAAAGTTTACCAATAGTTATATAATTTAACCCAATTATAACCCAATAGTTATATAATTTTAGTAAAAGTATTTTATTTCATTCAGCGTAATGCTAAACGTAAGTTTAGCATTACGCTGAATGAAATAAAATCAAAGATGGCGGCCGTGTTACTAATCTGTACTCGACCCAAATAATAAATAGAAAATTACTCAAAGAATGTTGATGATAATCAGTATTATGCCTCTTAAAATTCTAAAAAAAAAGATGTCAATTTTCTGTTACATGTTACAAAAGAACTTGTGAGACTTTTTTAATCAAGCACTCTGATACTGCATGAAAACAGATTCCTATATTTATTTACATAACTTAGTGTCAAGCAAACTTATGAAATTCGTGAACTAATTTATTATATTCTGACAATACCCCTAAAAAGTAATGATATCCCCATGCAAAAACTCTTAATGGGTTAAAAGTTTGTGAAGCAGTATTTTACTTTATAACTATATGAATTTTAAATATGGGTCTTAAAAATAATGATGTCAAATTTTGAGTGACGCCCTGCAGTGACTTTGAAGATTTGTTTTTAAATTCCGTTTTAGTTACTTTCTTCGTTCTTATTCTTCTTTAGAGAATAAAACGAAAGTAACTGCAATGGAATTTAAAAACAAATCTTTAAAAGTCACAGCAGGGCGTCACTCAAAATTTGATATCATTATTTTTAAGACCCATATTTAAAATTCATATAGCTTAACGTAAAGGTTTAGGCAGCTTTCGTCTAAAAATGGAGAGAAGAAGTAAGTGATTAATTACGCATCTGTTCAGGAAAAGTGGGTGCAAAATAGGGGTCCTCTAAAAAATGCAATTCCTCCCAGACAGCACATAAGCTTAAATCAAGCTTGACATTTCTTTGAATTTGACGTATTAATACAAGCTTGACAGTTCAATTCATTTTGAGCTTGCAGCAAGCTTGGAGAAGTCATTTGAACTGTCAAGCTTGAATACAACTTGATTACTGCTTGATTTGGAAAGCCACATCCACATAACAAATAATTTATCATCAGTCATAAATGTACTTGATCATAGAATTAAAAAAAAATAAGACGAGTTATTTTAATCATCGATGTATTTTCATTATATACATCGTGTACATCGATGTATTTTATTTTGAAGAATTTCCATATTTGGAAATATAGAATCCTATATTTCCAAATATGGAAATTCTTCAATATAAAATACAATTATACTACGAAATTGATTTCAAAATCAGTCGTTTGTCTCGATTTTGGCCAGTATTGCCCAACATGAGTGTCGCGATATTGAAAATTTTAAAATGTGTGCTGCTTTTAAGTTTATATTATGCTTATTTCCTTATTAGTAGAGTCTATAAATCACACATAACATTATTTTAATTTTGATTCATCCCATGGAAAAATAAAAGAAAGAAATCGGCATCGGGCACTGATCGATCTCGCCAGAAAACGGCGTGACAACCATGACAGTCACTTCCAACTTTAGTCGTTCTAGCGCGAGGCAGATTGGCGGAACGGTTAGGACGCTGGCCTCCCGACCCATAGGTCCCGGGTTCTATCGCGGACGCTTGATGGAAACAGATTAAATTAAATTGAAATTTCAGCATAGAGGGGGAAAATGCGTGGAAAAATAAAATATGTGGGGCGAGTTCGCCGACGGGCGTCCCGTGTATTTAAGAAATCTTTTTTAGAAAAATTTTTTAAGCTTGAAATTAAGCTTGCTATGTCAAGCTTAATGCAAGCTGGGCAAGTGTAATCTTGAACTCTTGATTCAAGCTTGCATTAAGCTTACACGCTTGAAAATTTCAAGCTTAATTCAAGTTTATTGACTTGATAAATCAAGCTTGCTGCAAGTTTGATGCATGTTTGCTGTGCTGTCTGGGCTTTTGTCGAGGCCGAGCCACTTTGTCTAAAAACGGAGAAAAGAAGAGAATTTTTCCTTCTCCCCGGTTTGAAATAACAAGCAGGGAAGGGTGAGCGCTATTTTCACCCATACACGAAATAGAGGTAGGCGTACACCGAATTGAACGAGTGAACTGTGCGCGTATTTACTGTATCAAATCCCATATAGAATTTTTCATTTACAAAAAAGCTGTCTTCATTTTCTTCGTTTTTACTTAAATTAATTGCCTAGGTGGTGTAGTGGCCAGAGAACCATTCTATCACTCCGGGGGTCCGGGTTCGAATCCCGGCTTGGCCATGTATGTTAACTTGTCCGTCCCTTCATAGGGGGTAATGCTGTCCGCCCACTGGTTGCTCCCATAATAAAATGGACAGTAACTCGGGCCTATGTAGTGGCGAATGCTTGATGAGCAAGTGCCCGCCCATTAGAAAAAAAAAAAACTTAAATTAATTGAGAACCAAAATCATAATATATTTCAGATGTTTCTAAATAAGACTGATTGAAGTAACCCTTTAAGAATTAATTCACAGTAAGTTTTACTTTAAGTATATACCTTTGAAAAAATGGGTAAAATGGGGCAAAACTTGATAAAACTTGTGCCAAGTTTTATATATTAATTCGTAGAGAAGGTAAGCAATTCTAAATAACAGTTGGGCAAAATTTTCCAAAATTATGTCATTTAGATATCACAGCCCATATCACCCATGCTGTATATTTCTTTTAAGGGCTCAGCTGCGTATTAGTTTAGGGGAATTTTTAAAAATAATTATTACTATTATTATTAACTTTTCAAAACTAGATCAAAATAAATAATTACTGGGAAAACTTATACATAAAAATATTTGTTTTAATTCGTGTTTGGGGGTGTGAACTTATACATATATATATTTATATATATAATTTGCCCAAAATATTATTTACTGTTGTTTACCTTCTTGAACAAATTTTAGCAAGATTTGTCCCGTTTTACCCACCTTTTGTAAAGTATAATGTATACACAATTACAGCATATTTTTGCTCCCAGTAACTGTCTAGATTGTAGGGCGGTTTGCTCCATATGCAACTTGAATACGTGTTAGAAACCCTTGAAAGGTCCTCCTATCAAGGCATACCCCCCCCTCTCCACCCTACCCAGATACACCCTCGTGTAAATTTGCCTTAACGGAACATTCTCAGCCATCGAATTTTGGCCACTGATTCCGAAAATGAGAAATGAAAAATTTCTTTTTTGACCATTTCACCATTAGAGGTGTACCAGGCATCCGTATTTAGGATTCGAAAGCGAACATAGGGAAAAACACGAACAGAAAACGCTAACCAGAAAAAACGCGAACCAGGAAAAAAATACCGCCCTCCCCCCTCAGAACAGTAACTTTTACTTAAATATGGGACATGAACTTATTTTGTCTTGTAGTAAATACGATAATGATATTTAATTAAATATTGGCTTACCCCAAAATTCTTTTGTTTTTGGAGTAAAGGAGGCAATTTTTATATTTTGAGAACATATGTTTTTGATATATTATTATATTAATCACGGAAATTTACAACATTAAATAAAAAGGAATTAATTGCGTTTGGCCAGTCAAGCTACATGGATATACTATAGGACATGAAGTTAGTGTTCCTACCAAGAAATGTGAGGGAGATTCTTCCGACAAAAGTACAAAGGATACTATGGTCGGTGATAACGTGCAGGAAGCCTTTATCTCAAGAAAACAAAGAGGTTTTTTGAGATGAGATTCCTGTTCCACGAAAATACTCACACAATACATGTACTGTACATATTTTTCATTCAAGAATATTATATCCAGCAGAAACGTGTAAAAGCTATGCGGTAAAAAAATATGTTTTATCACATTTTTTTACATTACTTTTTTATATGGATTATTCTATTGAGAAAGCTACAATCATTTAATTGAATTTTTTAAAACAAAATATTCAAAATTATTTAAAGGGTAATTTTTAAGCGCTGAATAGAAACTCAATTGATTTTCAACGATTTATTTAAATTCTAATGAAATTTAAACTCGTAATCATTTGATTTTCTCCCCGCTAAAGTATTTGAATCATTTTTATTCCCTAGTTTTATGAGACATCTAGTAGTAATGAATTATATGAATGATATCAAAACATATACAAATAACTATCAAAATATTCAGTAGATTAGAGCCATGCATCTTTTATTAACTGAAATTGCCCATATTTTTTTACGAATTGGGGGGGGGGGAGATTTTGTCTTTACCCCTTCTCACCTTTAAAAGGTGAGATTTTAAAAATGCACGGGATTTCAAAATTCTCTAGTAAATAATAAAATAGAGAAATTGTTTAATGATGTATTATTAATTTAATATACTTATCGTTCAATTTGTTTGTGTTCTTAGGACATAATGGATATTCTTGGGAATAATGAATGATTTATCAGTAATTTACTTATAAATATTTTTGAATTAAAATATTCAATTTAAACATTAAAACTCTTATTTTAAAGATGCTTTTTCTAAAATTAAATTATGAGATTAATAAGTGAATTAAAACAACTTTAAAAAAACTGTTTAAATTAAATGTTACTGTAACTGTAAGTTTTAAAAAATATACCTTTTTAAATGTAACTGGTTTAAAATGATTTAAAACTCATTTCTTAAAATGTAAAATGTAAATGTCTTAAAATGTTATTCTGATTAATGGTTAATTAGTTTTATTATAATAGTTTTAATAATTGTATTTATACTATTATTGATATTGCAAAGATTATCGCCCCTCACCAACTGTGATTGAAACATTTGTGTAAACCTTTAATAAGAAAAATCTGAAACTTTCTACATCATCTTATTAATATATGGGGTATATTTTACTTTATTGGGAATTTTTGTAAGAGGGCTGTATAAAAAATAAAAGTTTGTATTTATTTACATTTAATTTCCTGAAAATTTTATTCGATATCATAAAATAACTGTGTAATTCATTTTATATGTCTTAGATCAACATATAAAGAAGGAAACCATAGGCCAGTGTTTTTAGGACACTCTCAATTATAGGGATTGGAAGTGATTATGATTTTTATTTAATATTAAAAATATTAAACTTTTTACTTTCACTGTAAATTATCATAAAATTTACAGTGAAAATTTTATGCCTTAACCACATTTAGATTTTGTGGTTAAGGCAGATCTACACAAGGGTTGTCTTCTTAATTAAGGCATTTCTTGGGCGGTGGACTTTTTGAGGGGTTCTAACACGAATTCACGTTACAGATGGAGAAAACGGCCGCGCGGTAGGCCAGAACCCTAGACCTATACACTTCAGCCGTTTACTAATTATCATGAAATTAGTAAAAATTATTTATACTACAATGTAAAAGGTACTTGATTATTTTTTAAATTTTTTATTAGATAAATGTATATCTTATAAAGCTCTCTTCTTTATAAAACTTATAGCTTATTAAACTTTTAAATAAACTGAAAAAAAAACTTGCTGAAATACGCAAGAATGATGAATCATAAATATTTAGAAGGATAACTTATCAAATATTGGACTTCATGTATGAACAAAATGCGAGATAAAAAATCTGATGTGTACAACACATGACTTCCTTGCACGTCTATTAAATCAAAAATATTTTCGACGCTCTTCCTCTAAACTTATTTGTTTGAAAGAGATAAAATATTAGTAATAGTAAGGTTTAGCGATTTCTAGCCAAATATTTCGATATCGTCAAGCTGAGTTCAGTTTGAAAGATTTCCTTCTGACACTTTATTTGGCGATATTTCACCAAAAGCCGACAAGCTTGAGATAGTTTGCGAGATTTTGGGAATAGCCAAAGTAGTCATTAACCACAGACTTTCAATGAATTGAATGCATTCATACACCTCAATGCATTTAAAGTCATTTGGCTCACTCTGTAAATAAATTCCCAGCCGATTGCTGTCAAAAAAGATATTGAAAACAGTTAGATCTTACTATAGTTCTAAATACAAAAGTTCAAAATTCTACGGGTTAAAGTTTTAGAGTTATACAAAATACAAAATAATTTTTGGCGCCAAATTTGGCGATATTTCGGCAAAACTCGTCAATGTCGACGACATATGGCGAGATTTTAAGCATGGACCAAACAATGACAGATTATCGCCAAATTTGGCGATATTTCGCCAAAACTCGCCAAGAACGTGACAAATGGCGATACTTTGGGCATGGACCAAATGACTGACTATCGCCAAATTTGGCGATAGTTTGGCAAAACTCGCCAAGGTCGACGACAGACGGCGAGATTTTGGGCATGTACCAAACAATGACTGTCTACAGTTCTATTATATTGAAGATGTCCATAGACATTAAAAGTACTGAAATTCTTTTCGGTGGTCCAGTAAATAAACTCTCCAGTAGATTGGAACCAAAAATCGAGATGCACAACTAGATGTTACAACAATCTTATATATGACATTTCATAATAGTTTTTGAGATTTGAGAGTTAAATACGCACACACATACACCAAAAGTCGCCAAGCTTGGCGACTTTTGGCGTAGTTCTTGAGGGAGGCACGTGACCGTGGTCGGACCATTGACTAACTTATGTGTTAGGACGGTATAGTGCTTGAAATGGATGAATGCCCCTAAAATTGCCATTGACCGTAATGTATTGGAAATCTTTTGAGTGTTCCTGTAGCAGAACTATAAATGATAAAGACACTTATTTTAATGGAGAAATTCATTTGTAACTCTTAACAACATATATCACATCGAGTCGTTTGAAATAGCCCAATACCACTAAAATACGCTGTAATGAATTTCGGCCCATTGAGCGTAATGTACTTAGACTATTTTGAGCCGCCCTGTAGATAAAATATGCAGAAGAATGAAACCGAAAGGGAAGGTGCATAAGTAGATGTTACAGCAATCCTAAATATGAAGTTTCAACATTCTACGGCCAATAGTTTTTCAGATATGCGAGTTTAATGAATTTCGCTCCATAGAGCGTAATGTATTTCAAATCTTTTGGGAGGTCCTGTAGATAAACTATCCAGTCGAATGGAACCAAAAGAGGAGGTGCACAACTAGATGTTACAACTATCCAAAATATGAAGTTTCGACATTCTACGCCTAATAGTTTTTGAGATATGCGAGTTTAATGAATTTCGACCCATAGAGCGTAATGTATTTCGAATCTTTTGGGCGGTCCTGTACATAAACAATCCATTCGATTGCGATCCTATTTGGATGGAATACATGCTTATAAACTTCAATAACTCATACCAATTTAATTTTGTTAATTGCTCTTACATCAATAATTTGCCTTAAATTGTAATGTGTGGAAATCTTTTGTTAGACAAAAATTTAATGCCGCATTTATTAGTAAAGTACAAGGAAAAAGTCCAAACGTGTACAGTGTTTTGAGTTTAAATAGTTGAATAAATAAGCTGTAATGCGAGTGTTTAAAGTTCAATGATTTCCCATCTTTCTATGAGAATTTTAACTTTTTAGGGGGCAGTCTAGAATTGTATTTTTATTTTACAATTATTAAGGGTTTGGCAATTTTTCTGTGTTACTGCACACATCATCAGATTGGATAATGTGTTGGCAGTCACGCACAGGCGAATTTTCAAATATTCGCGGTCAAAACTTCGATACACGGAGCCAGCCATGACAGTCACGTTACTTGTGTTTTCGATTCTTATTGATTTCTTGAATCCAATGACAGCCTGTATAATATTTGAATCGAATGTTTTAACGGTCATCTATATAAATAAAATTAGACTTTTGTCTGTACATTTCTTGGAATTCAAAAATTTTGCGATTTCTATCCGTTTCAAGCACCCGGGAATCCGATGCGACCCTCAAAAAAAAAGTTTGTCTGTCTGTCGTTCTGTCATTCTGTCCGTGACGCTTTTTCTGTTTAAGCATCACGTAAAAACGACTGAAGCGAATGATATGAAATTGGGTGTCATGATAGGTGGTCACTCAACTTAAAACATAGGCGTCAAATTTAAAACAAATCTTGAGTAGATTTTCAGATTTTGCGAAAATCGTTTCAAACTGCGTAAATTTCTGTTCAAGCATCACGTAAAAACGACTGAAGCGAATGATATGAAATTGGGTGTCATGATAGGTGGTCACTCAACTTAAAACATAGGCGTCGAATTTTTAAAAAATCTTGATTGGATTTTGAGATTTTGCGAAAATCGTTTCAAACTGCGTAAATTTGTGTTCAAGCATCACATAAAAACGACTGAAGCGAAATTTGGTGTCATGATAGGTGGTCACTCAACTTAAAACATAGGCGTCCAATTTAAAAAAAAATCTTAATTGGATTTTGAGATTTTGCGAAAATCCTGTCAAACTGCGTAAATGTGTGTTCGAGCATCACGTAAAAACGACTGAAGCGAATGATATGAAATTGGGTGTCATGATAGGTGGTCACTCAACTTAAAACATAGGCGTCAAATTTAAAACAAATCTTGAGTAGATTTTCAGATTTTGCGAAAATCGTTTCAAACTGCGTAAATTTCTGTTCAAGCATCACGTAAAAACGACTGAAGCGAATGATATGAAATTGGGTGTCATGATAGGTGGTCACTCAACTTAAAACATAGGCGTCGAATTTTTAAAAAATCTTGATTGGATTTTGAGATTTTGCGAAAATCGTTTCAAACTGCGTAAATTTGTGTTCAAGCATCACATAAAAACGACTGAAGCGAAAATTTGGTGTCATGATAGGTGGTCACTCAACTTAAAACATAGGCGTCCAATTTAAAAAAAAATCTTAATTGGATTTTGAGATTTTGCGAAAATCCTGTCAAACTGCGTAAATGTGTGTTCGAGCATCACGTAAAAACGACTGAAGCGAATGATATGAAATTGGGTGTCATGATAGGTGGTCACTCAACTTAAAACATAGGCGTCGAATTTTTAAAAATTTTCAGTAATTTTCAGATTTTGCGAAAATCGTTTCAATCTGCGTAAATTTGTGTTCAAGCATCACATAAATACGACTGAAGCGAATGATACGAAATTGGGTGTCATGATAGGTGGTCACTCAACTTAAAACATAGGCGGCCAATTTTTAAAAAAATCTTGATTGGATTTTGAGATTTTGCGAAAATCCTGTCAAACTGCGTAAATTTGTGTTCGAGCATCACGTAAAAACGACTGAAGCGAATGATATGAAATTGGGTGTCATGATAGGTGGTCACTCAACTTAAAACATAGGTGTCGAATTTTTAAAAATTTTCAGTAGATTTTCAGATTTCGCGAAAATCGTTTCATACTGCGTAAATTTGTGCTCGCACATCACGTAATAACTGCAAAGGTGAAAAAATGATATTTGGTGAAATGATAGGTGGTCACTCACCTTAAACTATAAGCATCTAATTAAAAAAAATCGATCAGATTTCGAGATTTTGCGAAAATCGTTTTAAAATGCTGAAATTTTGTTCCAGCATCACGAAATAAAGACTGCAGGGAATGAAACGAAATTGGGTGACATGATAGGTTGTCACTCAACTTAAATTCTAGGCTTCCAATTTTTCAAAGATGTTGATTAGATTTTGAGATTTTGCGAAAATTATTTCAATATCCGTAGATATTCGTTCGCGCATCACATAATTGCGACTAAAGCGAATGAAATGATATTACTTAGTTACTCTCTAACCTGTAATATTTTAACAATACATAAAAATTATAACTTCGCTTTCTTTACTTTGGCAACATACTCCATCCATTCTGTGTACTCCTACAATGCTGACGAAAGTTCTTGCTTTTTGGAAATTTGCATTCACTAACCCGTCAAGGACGGGTACTTCAGCTAGTCACTCCTATCAGTCACCCCACTAATAAAAAGTTTGCCGTCTCCTATATTGCAATTGATTATTGTGTTTAAATTTGAAGTAATTAAAAAGAAACGTTCTCGTCTTTAATAAGTGTTCGTAACTTTTAGATTGGATTGTAAACCTGATATATTAATATATTTAAAAAATATAATTATTATTTTCTCTTTAGTTCTTTTGTTTCATTTTGTTTTTTTAAACCTCTTTGTGTTAAATTTCATGTAATGATGGACTTTATTGAGCTATAAAATTATAACTTTATTAGAATCGGACTACTTTCTAAAGATTATAATAAAGTTTCTTATCGTAGCTTAATGTCTATGTTTATTGTAGTAGCTAATACTTGCTACTCTCCTGATTATTAGGTAATTAACAACAAAAAGTAAACACTAAAATATTTTTTTTCATTTATTTTTATGTTCATCTTCAGAGAATGTCGTTATATGTCGTCGACAGTTAATTTAATATTACAGAGACTGTAATTCAAAAGATAATAATAAAACAATTGAAAATAGTCTCTGCAAAGTAAAAAGTATTTTGGGTGTTGAGGATGATTTAACAGATGACATTCGTATATGCTTTTAGTATATGCCAATCATGTTTTTTTCGATTTCTTTAGCTTTTTAATTGTTTAAATACGTCTATAGCTTTTGACCAAAAAATAAATAAAAATCCACCTGTTTGAGTCGTTTTGTGATAACCCTATCATATTTCTCAATTCTTTTATTTAAACTTCTAACTCTTTTTGACCTTATATTAATGATTTGGATGATTTTTGAGGTTTTATCTTTGGATAACTAGTTTTTTAACGTAAAGAAATTGTTCATTAGTCGTTCGTTGATATTTCGATAATCTTAGCAATAATCGTGGCTGCTTATTCCTGACAAAGAAAGAACTCGAAATCTGCTCACCTTCATCCTCTTTTTTTTTTTTTTTTTTTTTTTAACGTTTGGCGTTAAAGCGAATAATGAACCATGAGACAAAAGCATAATAATAATAAAAATGAATCATAAATATTAGGTGTCTGCATTCATCAACAATGCGAATAAATGTGTTTCGTTACTGTAAATACGTGTCCTCGATTTGAAGTATTTCCTGACACCTAAATGTTCATTTAAACATATGCCATTTCTTTAACATTCTTTTATTAAAAATAATCAGATACGTATTTAATTAGCTTTTTCACTGTTACTGTTTCAAGCTAGTTATGCATTCTCAATTAATATTTTTAATGACTCTTTTTTATGTATTTTGCATGTCGTGTATTCTTAATACATTTGTACTTTTTCCAGGCCCAGAAAAAAACACCAGCTACACAGTGACTCATTCAACTCGATTGAAATGTGCGTGGCCTTCAGCTACATATCGTTTTGGACTGCTTCACTCGGAAGTAGCTCTAATTATCCACGCCAAAATATCGTCGAATGTTTCAAGTTGCTTTGGAGGGCCATTCCAATCCCGTATTTGCCCATCGGAGACATGCAGCGATATCTCAATAACGACCAGATACGAAGAAACTTAGCGCCGCTCTTTCAAGAAAACCTGGAGAAACCTACATTTTGGCAAGATACCGTAGCAGAGCTCTTCGAAGACGACTTTTCATCCGAATTCAAACCAAGAAGTTTAAAACATTTGAGTCGGTACGCTGTTAGACGGAAATTTCGATCTCCTGAGCAAATATCAGCACTGCCAATACCTGGACGTACCAAACAGTATCTTTTGTTGGAATTTTAACCTAGAATTTATATTATACGTTTTTCAAATATGACCAAACACTACGCGATATCTGATGTTTGGATGTTTTTTGTACAATTAAAAATTGTAAAGTAACAATTGAATAAAAGAATAAAAATGGTATGGTTTCTGTCTTTCAGTCTCTCTCATGGAATCTAAATCTCTTGTAAATGAAGTATGAATTGCACATTTTGTCCAGGGGGGTGCAGTTGATTTTCAGAAGGCACCATAAAATCTGGAAAAAGACAACGCACTCCGAAATCAAAAATTCAGATCAATGGAAGCAAAATGGCAGATCGAATTTCAAACAAGACGAGCCCCACCAGTGGCTGAGAGGTTCTGCTCTCGAAGCTGGAAGGTAGGGGGTGCCAGGTTCAAACTCTGGTCGCGCCTGTCGACGACGTAGCCGGTTGGAGTTTTCCGGGGTTTTCTTGAAACCTCGCGTAAATGCGGGCTAGGATCCCTTAAAAATCCTCCACGGAGGGCTTTTCTCCCTATAGGCGCAGGACTCTAGTGCAGTCAATCGGTCTTAAATCCTCCACGGTGATTCTCAGCCAGCGAAAACGAAGCTGAGAAGTCCTGATCCATATGTGGTGTTTGTACAAACACAGGCTAGTCAGAGATAGCGTCAGAGAAGGTTAAGAATCAACGGGGACGTGGTTACGTCTTATTTGCGACCGGGATGAAAAACATCGCACTTCCGACCACTTTAATTTGAGCGTAGCACTTGCGACCACTTTTGTTCAAATGTGCAGGGTGGTTTGGGATGAGTCAAAAACTGCGCGCACACTCCCTCTCTCTTTTTAAATTTTAGATGTGCACACAAATCGAGTGCGAAATTTGAAAAGTAATTAAATTTAAAAATCAAAGATTTCCGATGCTAACATACTGAAAATTGCTTTAAAATGTGTACAAATGTACAAAAATATGTGACTTATTACTACGACTGATTCTGCTTTTTTTCCCCCACCTTTTTTGTCGCAGTTTCTTCAATCTTATTTTCATTGTCATTAGACAGTTCTTCATCACTAAATAGGTCAAAATTAGCTCGTTTACATTTGGGGGACTGTATATATTTTCACCCAGTTAAGTATAACAGAATTTTACAGTAAAGTATAAATGGTATAGTTTTTATACATAAATAAATTTAAAAAAACACCTAAAATATCAAAAATCTCACTGACCAAGAATTACCCCAGAAAACTGAGAGATACATGAGCATATTTAAAATCTAATTTTAAAAATGATGAACCAAAAATATACGTACGTATGAAAAAAGATTAGAGCATCATCAATTAAGAAATATGACCAACAAAATTGTTTTTTTCAAAAATGTTTCACTGAGAGGAATCGTAATCATGATATTCAGAGGCAGCCTTTATTGAAGATGTTTTTACGGTAGTGTTAAAAGTCTTTTTCTCTTATTTGCATTATAGTTACATTCTTTTTAAACTTGATGTAAGAAAATAAAATGCTTAAGCATGAGTTGGCTGATTTAGCTGCTTTGTAAAGAAAGGTTCCATTCTATAAAATGAGTAACCATTATTTGGCCAGGAAACCGAATGACACTTAAGATGATCTTATGAACATATACCTCTCCCTCACCCCATGTTTTAGACTATATAAAATACTGAAAATATTGTTTTTAAAATGCAAACAAACGTTTTTTTGGCTACAATAAGCTTTAGTTTTTTCACTGTTACTGGAAATGTTTATTATTTTTTAATGCTTTGGTACACTTTTCTAAGAATTTGTTTCAGGTAAACAGTTGAAACTTTAGAAAAAAAATTGTCTAACCTGTTTTTTTTAAAAATACCTAACATTAGAGATCTGAGTGAAAAACAATTTGAAAATAACATTTTTTTATGCTTTTTTAATTTTTATGTTTTTAAAACGGTTTTTGCGATTTTTTTACTGTTATTTATTTTCTAACAAAAACAAAATCGCTTCTTATTATTCTCAGACAGTATGTTTTCTGATACCGTACAAAATTTAAGATTATAAATTTAATAGTTTTTTAGAAAAGTGTACCAAACTAACACGCTGTTCAAAAAAGTTCTTTGAACAGCATGTTAGAATATGTAATGATATGTAAAAAGTTAATTATCTTTTAAAGACTAATTTGTGAATCAAATTCGTTGTTTTAAATTTATATATGTAATGGTATGTTTGTACATTCAGCATACAAAAAATTCCATTTCTATCTCTATTTTGAAATAAAATACATGTTAAATCTTTTGCAAGAAATGCCTCTCTTTACTCGCCGAGGTGTTCTGTGTCCTTAAGTGTACATATTAAGTACTAAGATCTGTGCTCTGTTATTATATTATCATTATTATTATTTTCTGAATGCTTTTCAGATATTGCATTTTTCTGTAATAAAAAAACGGATTTTCTCCTCCTGTTACGTATTTTAAATTAAATTAAATTATTACTAAAAATTGCACTCAATACTTCATTAGTAAAATACATGAAATTTTAAATACATGTATGCATTTCTAAAAGGAAATAATTTAGTGATTTCCGTAAGAGAACACAAGTGCATTAATATTAAACAGATAATTTCACCAATTTTAAATACATAAGGCGACGAAAAAGTAACAATATAGAAAATTATAATTTCTAGAAAACAATTATAAAAAAAAATAACTATTGGGTATATTTACCGTGTTTACACGCGTAATAGTTGTCCTCGCATAATAGTCGCACCCTCGTTTTGAAGCAGAAAAACCGACAAAATAATCTTCCCGCATAAACGCCACAGTCATGTGTTTGGCCTTCATTCATGTCTATAAAAAATTTTACTATAAAAAGAAAAATACCCCTTTTTCGTGTGCAACTGACAACAATATTATTTGATATACTGCAGATAATGTGGACAACGTTGGTAAGCTAGGTTTTTTTTAAAAAAAATTCAAGTAATCTTTTAGCTTTAGAATGTACAATAATATGTAATAGATATACCCCCACACCCAGACTTTTCCCGTGAAACAAAATCGGCTAAGAAGTGCGACTATTACGCGAGTAAACACGGTAGTTTATATTGTGTTTGCTTACACAAACATTTTTAGCCAATTAGAACATTTATTTAATTATGTTGAATTTACAATATCGAAACTTGCTTCCAGTAATGAACTGATTTTTAAATGGTTTTCTTTGAATATAAGGCTTAAAAAATAATTTATTCTTAAAAGGGGTCATTCAATTTGAACTCTTATGGTATGGGAGGCTTTAATAAAAGAATGATGAAGGAAAAATATTTATTCTTAAAGGGGATGGGAAAAACGGTTGAAATTAGAATGCTGAAGCATTCTAATTTCAACCGTTAGAATTTCAACCATATTTACGGAAGTTTTTCCCGACAAAAATGTTGATAAACAAACAGCAGAATTAACTGATGTGAAGTAGAAAAAAAAAAAAAATGCAAAAATCCAATGACCTTGAAAATAAACAAAACGTTAAATACATTCGATATTTGCAGAAATGTATATTTTAGAGGTTTTCAATAAAAATTCTTACGATTTCCTGAATCATTAGTAAAAACAATTTAAATTTCTGCTCGAAAAATTCGTACAACTTGGCAGCTATGATGTTATGGAAGAATCTGCCGTATTTAAATTAAAATTTAAAAGTTTTGCTTAAACGACTTACGAGCTTTTAATAAATTTAATATTATTAATTCACTACTACTTAAGATCTTTTAATAAATTTAATTTTAAATCTAAAAATGATCTACTATACAATAGATTTATTCTTTGTACGTTTTAGGGTTATTTCGTTGCTAAATAAATGCACCATTTAGAACCATTCTTAAATGAACATGTTTATGGGCACGTCGTTCTTTTCGGTTAAACATAATTTACTATTATTTAATTTTTAATAAAATATTAATATGAATTATGAATTATTAAATTAATATTCAAAAAAATTATGAATAGCAACCTAGCCAAATTTTGATGGAAATAGATGCAAAAAATGATTTTACATGGCTGTGCAAAATTTCAAATTTTTACGTTCAGTAGTTTAATTTATATTAAATAAAATGTGTTATTTTCCCGTGTTAAGGGACCATATATAAATTTATTAAGTGACAATTTTTTGAAAATTGCGTAAAATAAACGTAAATTAGATTTCTTTTGTGCAAATTAGTAAAAGATAGCGGTATTAAAAAATATCAAATTTTGAAGCAAATAAATTAGAGGTTTTTACATTTTGATGGTGATTCTATAAAGCGTCTATTGTTGTGCCTCTTACCATATCCAACCAAATAAAATGTTTTCCATGTATAGAATTAGATGCAGTAGATGTATGTCTTCCAATACAACGTCCTATTTCTGAAAATCTAACATCCTCAATATTCCAGGTATGAATTTGACTTTTTTTTTAATATTGGAAACATCAGGTCTTTGAACTTCCCAATCACGTTTTTCCGTCTAAATTTTCATCTGACTATAAATTAAAATACCGCCAAGTCTTATAAGAATATTGCACACTGCAGACGATAAATTTAAATTAAGAATGTGAAATAACAATCACAGTGATAATATTGGGTCGACAAAAAAGTAATTGCGTTTTTTTACATGAAATTCAAACAAATAAATTTTCAGTCATGAAACCATTCTTCAAGCTCAACCGTAGCTGAGTAACATTCATGATTGTAGTCAGAAGAGCAGAGAACAGAGCCTCTCACTCCTGGCCAGTGGCGCACACAGGATTTTCTCTTGGAAGGGTCCAGCCCGTGACACCAACCAACACGACTGATCGTGTGTGTGTGGGGGGGGGGAGAGGGCGTGGCACGTGGGCAGCGTGCACGTGCAAAGCACGTGGGCAGCCAAATTTTAGGGTGCGATGAAGAAAAATTTAACCGCTTGGCTGCTATCCATCAAAATCCTCATACACCCTCCAATAAAAGTATTCGAGCAAAGGAGAAATTTCCTATTTTAGATTTGCGAAAAATTGAGTTTTTGAAAAACGTTCAACTTAATAGAAATATGGAATGTCATATTTATGCATAGCCTAACTCATATTCTATCATAAATAATTTTTAATATACGAAACCAACGTAGGAAATTTCTCTCTTGCCCGAATGCTTCTTTTGGAGGGTGTACATTCCAAGAGCGCAATAGCGCTGCATAGCAGTCAAACGGTTAAACCATAAGCTTTGCAAAAAAGGATTGCTTATTTTAATTTGCCCGTGGGCGGACGACGATCAAGAAACGGTTCTGCCAACCACTGGAAAAAATGCGGAACAAAATGTTTTATCGTGGCCATTATTTTATAGACTGTTCCGCTCTTCAATTTTCTTGTATGGTTTTCAATTGATTTTTATTAATTTTTCTTAACTGGTAAAAACAAGAATTTGGTGGTAACGCGTAACATAGAACGTTTGTTAAAATGTCATTACATGATGATTTGACGAAGTAAAGTTGATAGCTCTTATGGGAGGGGTCCCTTGTGTGCGTCAATGCTCCTGGCAACATTTCACCTGTCTGAGAGAACCTTCAAGAGAAATCCTCAATAACAATTTCAAAATTAGAAAGATTTTCAAAATCGTGAGCAGTCGTTTTGCATTTTTCCTTTAAATCATGTGTACGAACCAAGGAAGTTATGGACTCACTGGTCATTTGAACCACTGACTAAATATTCTAAATTCTACAACTGATATTCTTAGTACAAAAAGACTAGGAACAGTACTTTCTATGAAAATAATATTTATTTCTTTTAACTCTCGCGAACGAAATTAATGAAAGGCAAAAAGTTCGGAACCTACAAATAGCGTTTCTCAATTTGCAGAAAGTCCCTTAAAATCGCGCAAAAAATAAGTTGCAATATCTCCGGAAATTATCGTAGGAAATTGGTGAAAATTTATATTTAGGGTAATTTGAAGGTTTTCTTTCGTTTATTAAAGTCAAATTAGTATGTTGCCATGGAAAAAGACGAAGTTGCTGCAGAATTAAATATGAAGACGGCCCCTTATTCAAATTAAATTATTAGAAAATTAAATTATACGCTATTTGCAAACGAATGGTATGTATAACTTTGCAGTCCGACGAATAATGGCCAAATAAAGAGCAAGTGGGCCCTTTTTTTCCGCAGCTGTACATTTAAACTGCACGTAGAATTATTTTATTTTCAAATTTTTAATGTTTAAACATTCTATGTATTGCAAGGTACAAAATCTTGCAAAGCGAAATAGCTTCTTTCGTTTACCAAACAATCAGGTATATAATCGGTGATACAGCTGCAAACAATACATTTTAGTAAATTTTAAAACTAGCAGCTATAAAAGTATGCTAACAAAAGAAGCTTTTTCAAGAGTTCTAAGGAGATTATGTTAGGAAGAAACCTTTGAAAAGAGCTCAAAAAGTATGAAATGTTGTATGCTAAATATTAGTTTCAAGAATAAGCTCAGCAACAAAAGAAATTCAAGAAAAAAATTAAGAAGACTGGCAGACATTAATGACATAGGGAGCAAAATGCAGCCACTTAACATTGGGAGATGGCTTAACGGTGTTATTCGAAAAAATCATGTGATTTTGGTACATAATTACAAATAAACTAATTATGCCAGGTACTTCAAAATTTTGAAACTGTCTCTTTACAAGCTGTATTATATACTGCGAAGACAGGCCAATCTGTATCAGTTTCAATACTTTTAGAAAAAATTCTTAAAAATCGGAAATTTTCGCAACGCGTGTCACTCTTCGAAAAATCTTGCAGCTCAGATCCATGTTTAAGAATTTTTTCTGAAAATTTCACAAAAGCCACAGCGTTTTCGCTTATCGTAGTGTGTACCAAGTAGTGTGTACCAATTTGTGTACCAAGACTAAAAACAGAGTTCTTTTTTTTCGAAGAACAGACTTAAGTGGAGATCCAGGGTTCTGGTCTCTCGCGCGGCCGTCGGTCTAACGGTATAGAGTTTTGTGTGGTTTTCTCCATGTGTAACATGGATATGCATTAGGTGCGCAGAAAAGTCCTCCGCCCAAAATATTTGCACCCCCTCCCCCCATGCGTTTGTGTATTTCTCTGACATGGATTTATAAGTGAGTCCTCAGGAACAGGCACAGAAATCCGAATACATCTTCAAAACACCACCATCACCGACACAGAAGTACAAAATACTTTTCAAATAAAAAAAGTACAAGAAACATTATTAATTTTATTCTTGTTGTTACTGTTTTCAAAATAAATTGAAAATACCTATGAATCACTTAAAGTTACTAGGTAGTACATAATTTTCAATCTTATATGCACGTGTTCAAAACCTTTCGGATTCGGTTAAAAAATAAGTAGTTCTAATAATTGCTTTTATTAAAATATAATTCAGAAATATTCAGAAAAATTTACTCATAGAAGTTTGATAAACTACCGGTTTCTGAATTTTTTTTTTTTTTTTTGTTAGTAAATTAAAAATTCTAAGCACTATCAATTGTTTTAGAAGTTCCTCCTCAAGCTCTTCGTTGAGATATCGAATTAGTAACCATAGATTTGCAAGTTCGATTCCGGAACTAAAAATGAAACTACGGTGGACACGTGGTACGCGTGTAATTCACAGTTAAAAAATCCTCTCAATGATTATTAGCAGTTTCTAGAGGGAATCTTCGGGAAGGTACAAATAAACTCTAAATGACATTATCGGTGACATGAACTATCCTCTAATGGCATTCAAGTCTTTTAAGTTAAGATAATTTACTTAACATATTTTACATATTAAATGATCATCATTTGTAAACTAAGGATATTTAACAACACATAAAATATTAGAATTTAAAGTACATTTTGGCATTTGAAGAAGTTTAAAATGCCCATATTAGACTCGCAGCTTTTGACTTGCATAGCCGAAGAATGGCCGAGTAGATAAATCCACTGAACATTGGGAGATGGCCTGAGGTGTACAGGTCCAGGGCTCTGGCCTTTCGCACGGCTATCGATCTAACCGTCTGGAGTTTGGTGCAGTTTTTTTCAGATCTAATGTGAATACGTGTTCGAACCTCTTTAAAAGTCCTCCGCCCACGGCATCACCTACCCCTTAGGCAGATAACCTCAGTGTATCTTTGACATAACCCAATAACTTTTGACTTGTACATTTGATATTCTGCATAACATTTCCTGTCAAAACACAAAACAATATTTTTTTTTTCTGTATGAAATAAAATTAAACAAATATTAAACCTAACAATGTTTTTATCGTGAAACAATTAAACGAAATTAAATAAGATAATATACTGCATAGTAATACTGTAGTAATAGCAATTTCACATTTTTCCATCCTTCATATTCAAGCTGCCTGGCCGTTTTTCACGAGGCAGTTTTTAGGGAGACGTACCCCTACTCTTTCGTTTTAGATTGCGCACCCTCCCACTTTCTATTCTCAAGGAGAATGCTCAAACTTCATTTTAAGGTTTTAACTATTTAAATGTTTAATTCTGCGCCAGAAAGGAATCCAAAAGAACCCTTTTGGATGCCTTACGACTTACTTACAATCTAATAACATAAACACATAATTAATAGAATATATTATTAATGTCAACTTTTTATTTTCAAATGGCGGGCCCTAACAATGCCTTGGAGGCATTGGCCACTACTAAGGCTGGAGTTGTTGGTCACTTTATTATGGGGGCACCTAGTAGGTGGACCAACGTTGCCCCCTATGAAGGGGCGGACACAATGACATCCACGCCCAGTCGGGGATCGAATCTCGACCGCCTGGAGTTGAACCCGAAACCGTAGTACGGTGCTTTATCCACCATACAAGCTGGCCGGCTTATTAATATCAATTAGAAATGAAATTTTGTGAAACTCTCTGTTGGTTAAAGGGATCTGTTTTAAATAGCCGAAAAAGGTAAAAAGTTGGGTTGCGAGGTGTCTAACGCAAATCCAAAAGAAAATCTATATTTTTTCATATATAGGATTGTGAACAATGGAGATGGGAAAATTATATTTTGCTTAAGCTGCTGCTAATTAAAATTACATTTTTTAAATAAACACTTAATTAAATTTACCAAACAATAGTTAGTAATAATCTATATAAATAAAATTAGACTTTTGTCTGTACATTGCTTAGAACTCAAAAAATTTGCGACTTCTATCCGTTTCAAGCACTTGGGAATCCAGTACAACCCTAAAAAAAAAATTGTTTGTCTGTCTGTCGTTCTGTCCTTGACGCTTTTTTTGTTCGTGCATCACGTAAAAATGACTGAAGCGAATGAAATGATATTGAGCGGCATGATAGGTAGTCACTCAACTTAAATTCTATGCTTCCAAATTTTCAAAAATGTTGATTAGATTTTGAGATTTGCGAAAACTATTTCAAAATGCGTAAACTTTCGTTCGCGCATTACATAATAACGACAGAAGCGACTGAAATGAAATAACTAAAGAATACATAAAAGTTATAACTTTGCTTTCTTTACTTTTGACAGTATCCTACTCTCATTGTTTGTACTCCTGCAGTGCTGACGAAACTTCTTGCTTTTTGTAAATTTGCATTAAGTACTAACCCGTCAACGGTAGGTACTTCAGCTAGTATATTACGGGTGTAGCTCGAAAATCTCCCTCACGGTCTAAGTACACAAATCAGAATAAGCTAAATGCCTGCCACAGGGGCTCGAAAGAAATTCGGGATGATTCTTTCTAAGCTGTATTACACACCGCAATAAATGCGACAACGGTGCCTTTCATAAAAATTTCGAAAAAAATTCTTCAACATGGAATTGCACGGCAAAAAATTTCGAAAATTGGCATATCCTGCTTAATTTAAGAATTATTTGTAATAGTTTCGCTATTGATACAGGCTTATCGTTTATTACAGTGTATAATACAGCTTGTAAAGAGACATTATAAAAATTTTGAAGTGCATTACATAATTAGTTTATTTGTATTTATGTACCCAAATCACTTTTTTTCTCACTACACCGTTAATAAAGTATTACAAATGAATAATATAGATAATTTTGCTTATTGATTTTTGAATACTTATATTGAATGAATTCCACACAAGCAGTGGCGGATTAATGCAGGTTTGTCGGGGGGGGGGGCGGTTGCTTAGAAGATTGGCATATACATCCATCTTATGGTTAAGTAAAGTATATGTAAAGTATATGGTTAAGTAAAGTATCGAAGTAAAGTAGGATCTTTTACCTTAATTTCTTTTTTTCTTGGGGGGGTGGTCGCCCCCTCCGCCAACCCCTTTAATTCGCCCTTGCACACAAGTTACACTTCTTCAAAATTGAGCGTCCCCCGTTTTTTTTCTTAGGACTACACCACTGGATGCGGCATAAAATTACCAAAACTTAAGAAAATATCATTTAAATTTCATTCTAATGATATCATCGAAGTTGACTTAAATAAAGAACCGAAAAAAATCGTTTAAAATATAATCCTGGTTAACATTTAAAAAATCTAAATAAAGCAATAGGAATTCAATTCAATAAAAAACATTGCACTGCAGGGTAAATCTAAACTCTTGGTCAAAACTTGAAGGGGTGACAGTACTCGTCAAGACAAACAGTAATTGCATAGGAACGTGGACTCGCAAACTTTTCCTTCATGCACCTATTAATAATCACTTAGGAAGAAATCCACAAATACTAGTGAACTTTCCGACTATGGTTCTTCAAAAATAAATGGCCCTTTTACAGAAAGCACTTGACTAAAATTGATACTTTAAAAATTCCATTTCATTTTATTGATGGAACCTTCAAAGACAAGTAGGGATGGACGCAGAGACGGAAAATAGGCGCCTCGCGTCTCGCAAAACAGCCTAAAAGCTTTGTCTCTTCTCGCAAAATCCCTATATCGAATGTTAACCCATTCGTGCCTGGATATTTTTGCGACTTTCTTCAATTTTTACTGATAACAGAAATAATAGATAAATTTCTGATGTCAATTTCTTGAACAAGGGACGATTTCTTTTAAAATCAATATGCATAAAAATCGAAATATCAACATCCTACTAGGTCATGTTAAAATATTTTGTAGAGTTGAGGCTCAATACTCATGAATAAAGGCTAGGAAAATTAAATAACGTTTTCGACTAATAGCGAAAATGCCGTCCCAAAAAAGGGACACTAGGCATAAATGGGTTAAAAATGTGTGTCTCGTCTCGCAAAAAGCTGTAAATCTCTGTCTCGTCTCGCAAAAAATCGCCCCGCGTCCATCCCTAGAGACAAGCCCATTGTTAATGAAACTGAGTTAAGAAAGTAGACGAAAACACTTCAGCATTTCTTCCAAAGTGATTATTAATAGGTACATGAAGGAGGTGTTTGCGACGCTATGTTCCTATGTAATTATTGTTTGTTTTGATGTGTATTACAACCCCTTAAAGTTTAGCCCAAGAGTTTAGATTAACCTTGCATATATTTTAATGAATTTGCATACTTTCAAGAAAACAACTCCTTGCTAAAAAATATATGCGGGAAGTGTAATTTTGTATCAAAATATATACACAAATGTACTAACTTATCAAGTTTTCTTTAGATTTCTATAATTTCTCACGCTTTTCTTCTGTAATCTTATGCATTTGAAATGTCTCAGGAATTCGAAACTTTAAAAATTCGATATTGGTATTTGATGGGAGGGGATATAAAAGTAAGTCTAAAATTGTTAGCAACAGCCAAAAATATCGGCTCATTCTTTCAAGCTTTTTTCTTTTTTTATGGGAAAGTACATTATATTATTACTGGCTGAAATACCCGTTCTTCGGACGGAATGGATATTGTGAAACCAAAAAATACAAATGGAAAATAAATAAATAAATATTAAATTTATTTTTAGATTTAATCGCCTTAGAAACTGTTTTACAATATTCGTTAGGCATATTCTATCTATACTTGATCATTTTAAATACTGTTTGGAATGTGCATCATAATCTGCGAGAGTGTCGTATTTGTCTTTCTTGTTCCATAAAATACTTCTTCAAAATAGACATCTATATTAAAATCGCCTACTAAAACTGTTTTAACCCTCGCCAGGAATATTCTAACTATACGTCACATTTATTGAATATAGACACCATTGATACACATATTACATGAATATAGACACCAATATTCCAATTAAATGAACAGTAGGGTTAGGCAATTACTCGACAAACATGGAAGATATAGCTAAGCTGGCTCCAATTTCGGGAACTTAATTTTTTATGCCAAATTTGGCGATAAATCACCAAAAAGTGGCAAACCTTCGTGACATTCCGCGTTTAATCTGGCAACCCTTAAAAAGTCATTCGCCCTTTCACCAGGTAGACAAAAATTTTGTCTGAAATTAACAGCAGTCAAGAGCTAAAACACCTTTTTGTTTTTGTCAACCTCCTCTTTTTGAGGTCGATTTCTGTCGATTTTTGAGGTCGAAAATTTTTGCAAAGGGTTTTTATAAATTTGTGTTCTTTACGTTTTAATGCATATTTTTAAGGTTGTCTTCATTTTCGTTCGAAATATGAAGACAAATATGAAAACAACATTTTGGGCCCTTACACCAGTTTATACACGAATGCTTAAAAACCCTGAAAATGACTTCAGGTATTCGTGTTCGCTACATTTTAAAGGAAGAATTTTATGCCTATCTGCCTTTCATTTCGAGTTACAATGGTAAATTTGAAAACAATGTTTTGGCCCCTTTATCCCGTTTTGATGCGAATTCTAAAAAATTCTGAAAATTATTGTAAGGCGTTTGTGTTCACTATATTTTTATGGAAGAATTTTAGGCTATCTCTTCTGATATATCAAGGGAAATGTGAAAAGAACGCCAAAAAACATTACAACGGTCCCAGGCAACACCGACTCGAAAAAGAGAAAGCCAAGGTGCCGAACGAAACTGGATTACTGACGTCACACACTGGCGTAGCCAGGGGGGGGGCAACCGGGCCCGTGCCCCCCCCCGAAATTTTTTCAGTTGTTATATATATATTGCAATTTGTAAAAATGGATCGTCTCAGAATCCTTGTTCTGTGATATTTGTTTAATCATTCTGATAAACGTTTTCTAGATCCTTTCACATTGAGAACGAAGAAAAAAACAAGTCAATAAAAAGGTTAAAGAGTGCCTTTAATCACTAACCCGAGTTGACTTTCTACACGCCAGAAAAATATACATCTGGGCAATATCCTACTCCTGGGATACTAAAAATTTCCCCCTCCCTGTAACCTAAGCTCGTTACCGTTGTACCCTGTGAAGTAAGTATCCCCAAGTGTTATCAGCTTTCATGGCCACCTGCGGTATTTTTAAACTATGGTGTATACAAAAATATTACTTTCTACTAATGATAAAATTTCAAGGAGGGGCACAAACTGGCCCTTTCCCCAACTTTCCCAAGGTCCAGACGCTCGTGTTTTTGACTAGTGTGTTGCTCTGTCCAGTTGGTGGGTTCGAATAGAGATTATGGCCTCAAGAAAGTGCCCGTTGAGTAGGAGAAATTTTTAATAAAATTCCAAAAATTATACATAGTTTGCCTGCTAACAATGAAGACTCAAATCTACAGGAAGCGGGAAAAAGCCATAGATGAACAGATATTTCCAGAAAACTTCAGAAAGCACATCCGGAAAAGAAACTAAAGTAAATACTCAATATTTCATTGTGTGTTTTTAAATGATAATATAAACAATGCCATAATAGATATACATAATATCTTCTTAAGTATGTTGAAAAATTTGTATTATCATATTTTCATTAATATGTAATTTACGAAATGTTTCTTTTATACCCACCCTTTCAACTGAGAAGAGGGTAAATCTGGAATTTGTTTTTCTGTTTTAAAGTTTTATAAAACTTTATAAGTACTATTTTATATGCTCTGGTAAAGAATAAATGAATATTTGAAATATCTAGGGATGCACTTGATATCCGGCTGATTTATCAATATCCGAAATATCATCGGATATCCGAATCACAATCACCGGATATCCGACTTCTCTTTCGGATATCCGGCTCATGACTCAATAAGGTCTATCAACAGTCCACTAAGTCTGTATTTTTTAAATAAAAATTACTCTCAGTAATGTTTTCTTCTTAATATTTTTACTACTCACAGTTAAAAAATAAAATAAATATTCTTAAGTGCTTTCCTTTGTAATTCAAAACCACAACTAATGAGAACAGCAGTTTTCCTTTGAAATTAATCTGAAAAATCGGAGCTTAATACCTTTATTTTCTGATTCTAAAATAAGACATTAAGTTGCTCATTAAAATGTGACTTTCTATTAAATATATTTTTCTTCTAAGTTAAAAATTAAACAGACCTATTTTCATTTTTGTTTTTTAAATTGTACGTTAAAACTTTGTACTTATGCAGGGTGCCGAAGCCCGAGCCCGAAATTTCAGTTAATAAGTATATAAAAGTCAATGACTTCATTGGTAGAATATCATAAATTTTGCCGTTTGTGCAAATTAAAGACAAATATAACAACAAACTATTAATGCACTACCTAATTCGTTATATTAAAGTTTATCAAATAATATTAATTAGTTTATTTCTCCCAGGAATCACTTTTTAAAATCTGTTTACAAGGAATACGTTCAATAGAAGAGAAATTTCTCACAAGCCCGAGCCTGGTTTGGGATCACCAACTAGCGATGAGTGCAACCCCTCCCCCTCAATAATTTTAAGAACTTATCCGTTCTGGAAAGTTTTGTGCGTCTGTTTTTTTCCTTTTTTATTAAGAAATCAAATCCGGTGTATTTTTACCATCAAATCCAATATTATGCAAGATGTACTTTGAAGAGATTTAATTAACAACTCAACACTTATTCAAGTCAAAAATTTGCAATTAATGATTTTTTTAAGACTGCTTAAGTAGAAAAATTCTATATATTTTGAACCAACTTTATTCCAAAAACCAGAATTTTCGAAGATTTTCTTCTAGTGACGTCTGTGTTATTTTAATATGTATTTTGTTAGCAATGTGCAGAAAATTTTTATCTTCTGATCAACCTTATTCCAAAGAGCAGAGTTTCGGAATTTTTTTCAAGTGATATCTGGGTTATTTCAATATTGTGTCTGCATTGTCTATATATATAAAAGACAAGAGTTTGTTTGTTCGCTATACACGTCCAGACATTTCGACGGATCTGGACTAAATTTGGCATGCTGACTAAATAGGACTAGAGAAAGCTAATTCCGTAAAAATGAAATTAATCAGATTAATAGTTTTTGAGTTATTTTATGTTTTGTAAGGTTTTTGGCCATTTTTCTCGCATTTATGTTATCGCGAGCTAAATTTCTGTCCGAATACTATATTTTTTAATATCATCGGAATCTGCAGAGTTTTCTTTTTCAAATACAATTTGTTACAAAATCGTACTTACATTTGCCGATTTTTGGGAATTTTTTAAAGGAAATCCTGTTTCGAAGAAAATGTACGGCTTTTAAAAATATGCTATTTTTAAACTGTCGCATCGAAAAACCTAACGGGCAAAAATTTTCCATCTTTCTACTGCTTATTAAACATTTATTTCTCCCTCCTTTAAATTTTGAACCGTGCAGAAATGTTAATTAGATTTTTGTATATTATTTATCTTCTGAAAAGATCGCAGGTTAAAATTCTCTGTGGACTGCAAATTCCGCAAAATGAAAGTCGAAAACTTCCCCCTCTGGTTTTCAAGGTCGCTTCAACTGTGACCATATGTCCTCGAAATTCGAGGACAGTCCCCAAATATAGATCGTTTTTTCAATTTGTCATCAAAAATACTTTGAGTTCTTGGGGACACCATAAGTCCCCAAATTTAAAGATTTTTACTTTTACCCTGAAAGTTTCCGTTTAGTTTATTTATTTCAGAAAAAACTGAAGAAATAAAATAAAATAAAACTACTAAAAGTGCCTTCTGCTCAGAGAAACAACAAAATTCGATCTCTAAAAAATGATTGTTAGAACACAGACAGGTAGAAGAGGAGAAATCTAGCCACGTCCAGTTCCCGGAGCCTCTACGCCATCTTTTTTTTTTCTGTTTTGCAGCGGGAAGACCCATGTCCTTTTTTTTTATCATTGCAGCGGGAGGATTCACATTCCAGCCTAGCCAAGTCCAATTCCTGGCAACCTCTGTATTTTATTAGGTGCCGTGTTCATTTTTTTTTTTTTTTTTTTTTTTTGCAGCGGGAAATCCCGTGTCATTTTTTTATCATTCCAGCGGGAGGATTCGCATCCGTTTCCTTTACAATCTATATTTAAGGTAAATGGCATTTCTCATTCATTGCACGGGCAACGCCGGGCCACGCTGCTAGTATACGTATAATATTCTAATCCTGTCACCAACCATATAGAGAAGGGCAAAGTTTTGGAAGATTCTCCTTAAGTCATATCTTTGTTATTTTAATATTGTATTTGATTTGTGTAGGGTATTTTAATCTAGTGATCAACTTTATTCCAGTAACCAGAGTTTTGGATGATTTTCTTCAAGCTATATCTTTCTTATTTTAATATTGTGTCTGCATTATTTAGAATATCTTAAATTTGTGAGCAACATTATATTAAATCAAGCATTTTGAAAAAATAAAAAGATAAATAAAAAAATCTAGTCATAAGATTTTCTAGGTTAATTATATGTTACTGCATAAAACTGTACATTTTGACTTATTAATTGCAATAAGAGACTGAGTTAGTACAGCCTGTGCATTATAATTAAAGGTTTATTTTTTAAAATTAGCGTCGCTGTTCTGTGGCTGTTAATTATAAAAATAATAATAGGTTTGTCTTTGCGTGATCTTCATTATAAAATACAGGTTGATTCAAAAATAACGTGACCAATTTCAGAGCATCATAAAATTTTATTGATTTAAGTTATTTACACGAAATTTTCAATGTGGTTTCCTTTAGCATAGTACACTTTACGTAAACGTTTAGGTCAAGCCAAAAGAGCTTTTTAGACCATTTTTGGAAGTATTTTTCCAACTTCCTCTTTGATTGCTTTTTAAAACCCTGAAAGTGTTCTTACCTTACGTCTATTTAATTGTTCTTTTAAGTATCCCATAAAAAAATAATCGCAATTAGCACAGTCAAGGGATGGTGGTAACCATTTTTCAGGAGAAATAAAGTTAATTTTTAAAAAAAATCTTTCAGCCATTTGACAGTTGACCTTCCAGTATGACTTGGTGCAGAATCTTGGAGTAAAGCAAAGTTTTCTTGGGGGTAAAGACGTTTCCTTTCTTTGATCATGTGCTCCAGAACTTTATTCTGATAGTATTTAGCATCAGTTTGAACCTTTGGTTCTACAAAAAACTGCTTTTATTAAGCCTTGAGAGGACATTCCCATCCATACCACAGAATCTAACGTCCAACTTGCCTTCTGCAAAACAGCTGCGTCTTTGCGACGCTGTTCGCGTGAAATACATTGAACCTCTTTTTGCCAGTTGTGAATTACAGACGAAACAACGCTTCATCAGAAGTTATCATGCTTTGTATCTACCTTTGCGTAACATTAAATACAGAGGTCAAGAACGTTTTCTTCGTTCTTCTACAGTGTTTGCAGATATTTGATGACAAACTAGTTTCTTCAATTTTTATAGGCAATTTTCTTAATCTGACGACAAATTGTCGATTGGGATACCTGTAGTTTCTTCTAAAGTTCTTTGAGGAAGAGAATTTTCTACAACGATAAGTCATTTCAGCTTCTTTTTTTCTTTTTCACCAAGGGCTTCCTTTCATCCACATTTCCCTCCTGGAGCTCTTGACTGCCAGCCAAATTTTATTTCTTTTCAAAGTTTAGATAGTTATACATTAGAAAAATGCCTTTTCTAAATTTTAAATGCTTTATTTATAAACAGAATTTGAGCAACCATCCTACAAAAGCTTAAAAATTTCGTTTCGGGTTTGACGATCTAATTTCGGAGCCAAAATTTACCTCCCACTAATAAAAGTAGTTCGATTGGTAATTTAAACGTTTAATTTTTAAAATAAAACTGGTGGTAAATTAAAATTTACCATAATTATACGCTTTTAAAATTGGTTCCACTAAATTTGAATCAACCTGTATGTATTAGTTATATGCAGCTGGAAATGAGCTGATTGAAAATCCGGGATAGATTGATATATTTCCTGTTTATAACAAGAAAATTTTACATAGAAATATTTTTAGTACGGTCATTTATTGAGATTTAAAAATCATTTAATTAGTTTTCTTTTCAGTATCTTCCTTTAGATATATTTATTGTAGAATAAGACTTATTGTAGTAGCAGATACGGGCCTGGATTTAAAAAAAAAAAAAAAAAAAAAAAAAAAAAAAAAAACTTATCTGGTTGAGATAATCGCCAGACAAACCGGTACATAAGCATCTATCTACAGAGATAATTATATTGAAGAATTATTAATTAATTCGCGAAATTAATACTAAATAGCATCGTTAAACATATATTTAAGGATATTTTTGTGAAATTACTAATTAAGTAATATTATAATTAGAATTAACAATTAGAATCTTATTTTTAGTTATAATTAATACTTATTATTATTTCTAATTATAATTAATAATTGTATATTTTTAAAATTATGATTAATTAATAATTAAAATATTTCTAATTACAATTAATAATTAGAATATTAATTAGTTGGACAAAACTCTCTGTGCCCCTCCCGAAACAAAATCCTGGCTACGCAAGTGGTCTGCATCTCAGCCCTGGTGTCAGAATGTTAAAATTAATATAGAAACGTAAAAATAACACACATAAATACCATTTCATGTGTGTTACTATACAAAGTTTTTATAATTTTAATTTTATTACGCGTGGGATTTTGAAAGTAACCACGTGACGTAGGAGTGACGTTTCCACTTTATTAACATTCAGGTGGTCCATTGAGTTCCAACATGAATTCCCAATTTAAGTGACAGTTGTTGTTGCTGTTGTATTTGGAACATTTAATTTCGTCTTGCTTGCTGGGAGATTCAGCGACAGTCTGGTTAAGGGCCTGTTCTCCTATCCGCTAACCGCTTAACCTCCTACCGGATTTTCCGGAGCTGAGCTCGGGCAGGTAAAACGTTCCATTCTGAATTATCCCGAGTATAGCTCGGGCAGTAGGAATTTTTTTATTTTTCACGTAATCTTTCCCGAATTATTTCGTTTTGCTTTCAAACACTTTTATTTACTTTTCTGCCTACTAGAAGGTAGAACTGTACACGATTTAAAATCTTATATGAGAATAGTGTTATTATGTTTTAAAAATGTATCGATATCAAAATATGCATTAAAAGAATTTGACATTTTTTGACCCTCCAACTCGAAAAAAATTGAGCCGGCAAGGGATTAAGCATACGGTCGTAAGTTCGATTCCCACTCATCTCTGGTTGTTTGTGTTTGTCCACTGAACTGTAAATTTCCTTTCTCTTTGTGCTAATAAAAACTGTCATTGTGTTGTCCACTTTTATTCGACGAGGATTTATTGAAACCAAAGAAAAAAATCCGAAAATAAATGTTCCAAATACAAAGACAACTTGTTTCCTTGATTTTAATAATCCGCTTATAAATCCAAGTCGAATAAAGCGTACAACACTATGGCAGTTTTGACTAGTATAAAGAAAGAAAATATGCGGTTCATAGAACAAAAGCTGCATTCTTACACGACAAACAAGTCACACTCGTGCAACGAGTTTCCATCTAAGTTGTTCGCAAACGAAACTAAGTGCATTTAGTTTATAAACTAGAGCGTTCGTATACAAAACTGAGTGAGGTTATTTTCAAACTAACTAAGCTGATCACGGAGCAGGTTCATCCAGTTGTTGAGAGGACATACTTGCTCCACGATTTTTGTTGTTATGAAATGGCTTCCGGTCATAAAAAGTATGTTATGAAAAATATTTAACGTTTGCTGAAGCTGCAAATGTTACTTTTCTCAAGAAGGAAATTCTTGCACACTCTAGAAATTGCAATGAAAGTACAGAATTTTTCAAAAAATATTATTTTCTAGTATTTTTCATTTTAGTAAATTCAAAAATGCATATTTTTTCTTGAGATTGAAGTTGATTTAAACCGTTGTTAGCGAAATTTGGCAAATACTTTTAAAAAAATACAGGTTGAAATTTCTAAATTTCGATCAGTGCACTTCAATTATGGCCATTCTTTCTTTTAAAATCCTATTGATTTTATATTAAGTATGTACTAAAAACTCCTAGAGAAAAATAACAACATGCGTGAATTGTAAACAAACACATTTCCTAGGCGACGAAACAAAGGGCGCGTTCGAGAATTCATCGGTTGTGCACCGGTAACACTTGTGCACGACCAGAGCGTTCGAAAAGGCGGAGCGTTGGGCACAGCTCTGGAAGTAACAGCGTTCGAAAACGTTTCGGTCATGTATCGGTTGTCTGCTCAGCGTGACCAGAGCGCAACCAGAAGGACCCTGCTAGCGAGGTGGAATATTCCGGTTATTAGCATAGTGTTGCCAATGTTTATTTTTGTTTTCTCGGCTTGAAATCCGTTGTGGTGAGGATAACCGAAACCGGTTGACAACCGTGACGTCACTTAACCGAAGAATGACTGCAACCGGTAGCACCGGTGCATAACCGACCGGTGAATTCTCGAACGGGCCCTAAATAAACTGAAGTGGTTCGTAAAGGCAAGAGAAACTGATAGCAGAGAAGAAACGCATTCCAGTTTTCATACGAAAACTCCCCTGCAAAGAGTTTGTCGTTTAAGAATGCACCCAAACATAAACAACCAGGTGTGAATGGGAATCGAACCCAAGACCGTAAGCTTAAAGAATAAGCGGAGAGGTGGACAGGCCCTTAACTTCTCCGCCAACGGCTCCCAAGTATACTTTTCCCAAATTCATTAGCTGCCGGTCATGAAATTTCATCACACTCTCCGATGTATGCTGATGTCCGCAGTCATAAATTTCCTACATTATTGGATATGAAAATTTTATTTCTTTTTCTAAACAATATTTATAAAGCAGTGCAAGTTTCGCATTTTACTTTGCTACCGTCCATCATTTTGTAGAAATCAAATTTTTTATTCGAAAAATTAAGATACGATAATAAATTAATGCATGTATGTTTTTCAGACCGACATCAAAAATGGTAAAATTTGATCGTCTTTAAGAAAGGATGTTGGGTGTTAACCCCTTTGTGCCCGGACTGTTTGAATAACTTTCTCCAATCTTTTGCTGATGCCAGCAATAATGGATAAATTTTTGACATTATGCATGAACATGCAATAATTTCTTCCAAAAAAAATTATGTATAAGAGGGTCATTCCACGTCAGATCAAACAGTGCAGTTCACCACACCAACTCTGATTTTTCTCAAATTTTATATAGAGGATTTATAGGCTAAGACATCAACAAATCTCAATTTTGAAGGTTCTACGATAATTAATTACCGAGAAATTAATTATACAAATTTTTAAGTTTTCTGCAAGATGCGCCAACTTTTTTCTCAATTCCTTAAATAACTCCTTACCTGTAAAAGTTACTGAAGTGAAAATTTGTTTCTAGGAGTAACTTTTTACGCTGATTCCAAAAATGTTATCGAAATTTGCGTATCTTCTATAGTTTATGCATGAGCACTGCATTTGCTAAAAAACATCATGAATTTTTTTCGGCATGTCTGATCACAGACACATGTTTTAAATTTTTATATGTTGTTCAGATGGAACAATCCTACATCCAAAAAAATTTTCATCTTGGCTTTCTGCTCAGGAGCAGAGAAAAAAAATTGTATGTATGTACCTATATATGAGGATTTTCATATGCAGCATTTATACGTAAGATGAGAAAATTCAGAAGCGTTAGTCAATTTTCCTACGTCTTTTAAATTGATATCAGAAGTTTAACTACTAATCCAGGCATTTGCAAAAACTAGAAAATATATCAAAGTGCTTGTATCGGAAAACGTAAAACAAACAAACAAAAAATGCGTGTTTAAAATTTATTTCTTCGACATATATGTAAAAAACGGACAGAACTTTCCGGTAGAGCTTATATATATATACACATATACAACACACATCCAAAACATAATTTTTAGTTGCGAATATACCTGAGTATTGCACCCATATCTGATTTTAATTTAAAATTATATAAGTGATGTACAGACATGTTTCTCTTCTTAAGAAATTGTATACGATAAATAATATGTTGAACTAAGCTTATTAAACAGAAATGGAAATACGACAAAATAAGAAGAATAAAAGCTATTTTACAAACAGAAAAAAACTATTTTATGGCTGACTTGAACATATTAAATGCGACAGTAATTTTTTTAATTGTATCACTGTCAAGAGAATAATGTCGTCCAGTGCTACCTGTCAATGAAGGTGCTGGTGTCACACACAACACATGCGCAAAAGGAACAAAACAAATATCCTCTCTAGAAGGCCAGAATAGCAGATTAGTCTTTGTATGTCTCTGCATAAAAGTTATAAGTAGGTCTGTTTCAAAAGAATCTTTTTCACTTATGCAGCCAATGAACCAGCTGTCGTCGTATACTGCAGCTACATAAACTCCTGGTTGCAAGTCATCAGTATTTATACTCGTTGCACGTTTTTTATATCACAGTGAGACTAACCCTGAACCCAGTATTTTCATCATCTGTCGATAATCGATATAGGGTCAACTCACCATTGTTGCTTGGAACAAACCTGTGATGACTGCGAGTTCCAGGCACTGTTTTCGCAGTCCGAAAACGAATTTCCAAGCTTTTGGCATGTTGCTTAACATCAGCATGGGACACAAAAAAAACTTTATACCATTTATATTAGAATTTATCCAATTAAATAAATCAAAAGGAGTAAGAATGTGGTTATCCTGTATGGCTTGCAAACTTGCACGTGCTGCAAGCCTCTTTACAGTGTCCCCAATCCCATCACATGGACTTTTTCCATGTGAGGTGGCGAAGAAGTTCCATTCAGCCCGGATATTAAAATCGTTCTCATGTAAACACAAATTAACAAAAAGTTTTTATAGTTTTTATACTGCGCACTTGAACCGTCACTAAAATAATGTATGAGTTTTAAACCTGGCAATACGTCTTTGATATATTGCATAATTACTTTTATAAAATAATGAACTGTAGAGGTAATATGTTCACGTTCATCACTAATGACACACATACTTAAGCATTTCAAACTTGTCTCTATTTCATTTTTGAAATAAAGTACGAAAGGGTGAAGTGTAGCTTGCGTTGTGTCCCAGTGGAAACCTTGAATAGCATCTTGGCAAACAAAAGAATAATTTTCCGAAAAGTCGAGTAAAAGGACTGCTTCTGTTTCAGCTGCAAAATTTTCTTTAAGATTTCTTAAATACAATGATTGGGATTTCGTAGTGAAATGATGTATTGTTGCTCGATCTGCTGCTTTACACAACTCTTTCGTAAATTCTTCAATTGTTGATGTCAAATTCACTAGAAGTACTTTAATATTTGGTAACAAAATAGTAAACAAATTTAAACATCCAACAACTGGTAAACATACACATATATATTTTAATGCCACAAATAAATGTTCTAGTATAGTACCATAGTACAAAATCAATTCAAACTTGTCGCGACTGCTCCTTTCACTCCACCACATCTCGGGCATCAAAATTATCTTTTTTTTTTTTTTTAAACATATTGTCGCGACTGCTCCTTTCACTCCACCACACCAATAATCAAGCTTTTTGTGAGAAATTCTATCTTTTCAGCAAAAGTTTTAAAGCGCGTGTCAAAGAAATGAATATGCAATTTAGAACTTATAATAATCCCTTTATTCGTCATAGTAATCTCTCTTATTTTCCCAACACCTACCGCCGCCGGTCAGGGAGCGCACGGATGCCAGCAGTATAGGATCCATCTTTTGATGAGATGAAGTCATCATAGTTTTTCGAACTTCGTCCACATTGGGGAAGTGTACAGAAGACAAGGCATTGTTCATCGACCGAAGTAGATATAGTCTGAAGGAGCAATGCAAGGGCTATACGCGGATTGTTTCAAAATTTTCCCAGCTTCAATCAAACTTTCCATTTTGCAATTTATGTTTGCGTTAAATTTTGCAAGTAAGTAAAATACTTTAAATTATTTTTACTTAATGTTTCTAAGTGATATAAGACAAGCATTGCTTCTTTTTCATTTCAGAAAAATAAAAATACTTCCGAAGCTATTAAATGTAATACCAAGATACTTTTAATATGAATTAGCTTGCCTGAGAATTTTTTCTTTTGCGTCCAATAACTTTGAACACCGAACCGTCAAATCCGTTCGTTGAAAATTTTGACATGGTGTTTGTTTTTGTTACTACCTTAATTGTCACTACCTTAAAAATACTTAATAATAAAGTACTTAAGCAAGTACTTAAGTAAGATAGTACTTAATAAAAAAGATACCTATGTCAAATGGTACGCTTTATGTCAAATTTTTTTGCCAAAGTTTATCATTTATAGATTTTTATAAAAAACTAGCTGAAGTACCCGTCGTTGACGGGCTAGCATGCAAGGTAAATTTCCAAAAAGCCTGCATTTTCGTCAGTATTGTAGGAGTACAAAGAATGGAATTAACATATTGGCAAAAGTATAGAAAGCAAGGTTACAGCTTCTGTGTGTTGAAAGATTACAGGTTAGAGAGTAACAAAGTGCTGAGCGAAATTCAGGGCCGTACCCAGAAAAAAATTTTGCAGGGAGGGGGGGACCAAACGGTGAAAAAGACCGAATTTTTCACAAAAAGATTTCATCATTATTTTGTTAACAAAATTTTAAATTTCGGGGCTGGGTACCGGACCCCCTGGTACACCCCCCTGGGTTTGAGGGGGTACACCCAACCTGCTTTTGTGCGGTGGATAGGGACCGAATAAAAGAAAACGCATATAAAAAATCGCACTAAACTTCACCCGCAGCTATGAAAAATAGCTTACGCAAGATAATCAAAAAGTAATTTTTATGCGGTGAATAGGGACCGCATAAAAAAGTAAATTAAGCGATTACAGAATTCAATACATACGTAATGTAATTGGCTGATGCAATACCTAAACTTATGTAATATGATGAAATACATGTCGAAAATCGAAAAAACTGAATGGCCGATCAAGCCTACTAATTTTTTTTTTTTTTTTTGATAACTTCCTCAATTACCTTCCAATTTGACTGAAATTTTCACATACCGCACAAAGAAAGGTTTGAGTGCATTAAAAATACACATAAGTAGTAAATTTAATATAAAGTGTATTTTTTCCTCCACAAGAATTAGCAGATCGTTTTAATACTTATACTTCAATCGGAACATTAGCAACCTTTTAAATACAGCCACCAGACAGTTGTAATTTAATATTGATTAACCAAAGTGATTAAGTAAATCATTAATTACTGTAAAAAACGTGTGCATAGAACGCGCAATGTAAAGGTATAACTATATAGTGAAAAGTATTTTTTTAGGACGGGGGGGGGGGCTCAAAATTGAGTTGCGCCTCGGGTCTCTCAAGAGCTAAATCCGCCACTGGCATATGTGATTGATTAAAGAGGGAAATAAAACTTCGGAGGATTATAAGCGCCATTTAGTGTCTGCCCACTAACACCAAGCAACTAGTTTAAGATTTGCGAAATAGATACCCTCCTCCTTGTTTTGAACCCAACAATAAAATATAAATACACTAATAACATCGATGTCCAATAGATGGCAGCAGCTTCCACCGTTACAGACAGAGGTAGGTAATAGAGATTTTCGATATAGCTTTCTGCTGATTTTACGATATTTATAAATATTTATTCAGTTTTTATAAATTTGTTCTGTATAGATTGTGGTCATGAATAGTGAGCCCTCATAATCTTCCCCCCCCCTTTCTATTTTCCCATGCAGTTGTCGTTATATTTATGCTTAAGTCTCTATCCCTTTACCTCAGTTTACGGACGAAATTTTAAAATAAAATCATGCACTTTAGAATAATCACAATAATATAAATATTCGTGTTCATATACGTCTTTCTTTAACAGGAGGGAAAAGTTACAGACGTAATAGTTTAATTAGTAGACATAATCTTTATGCTAGAACAAACATCATGGACTTCTTTTTCAATGTATTGTTTGCTCCCTTGAAAATGTTATTTTCAGTATCTGTTTAGAGCACCGGTTCTCAACCTGGGATGCGCAAAGCCCTGGAGACTCGCAATGGGTCCCTAGTGGGTCATTCCAAGTCAAATCAAACACAAAATTGGAAAAAGCTCACTACGCCATTTCAAATTCCCCCAAATTTTGTGTAAATGATTTATAGAATAGGATAACTCTCCAAATTTCAATTTTGAAGGTTCTACGATAGTTACTTACCTAGAAATTAATTATGCAAATTTTTAAGTTTTCGGCAAGCGCCCTTTCTTCTCTGAATTGCTTAAATAACTCCTTACCTGTGGAAGTTACTGAAGTGAAAATTTGTTTCTGTGGGTAACTTTTTTAGTCGATTCTAAAAGTGTTATCCAAATTTGGGTATCTTTTATAATTTATGCATGAGCATTGCGTTTGTTAAAAATCATCATGAATTTTTTTCGGCATGCTTGATCAGAAACACATGTTTTAAATTTTTATTTGTTAAGATGGCATAAACATTACATCCCAAAAAATTTCATCTTCGATTTCTGCTCAGGAGTTGAGAAAAAAAATTATTAAATTTTCTGTGATTTTTCGTATATTTTGTCGAGTGATGAGTTTTAAAACGCGTGCGAAAGAAATGAATATGCAATTTAGAACTACCTTTATTCGTCAATCTCCATTATTTTCCAGCACCTATCGCCAACGATCGCGTAGCGCCAGGACCGCCGTTCGGTAGGGAATACGGGTCCCGTAGTACCTGGGCCCCGAGTTTCAGGGGGGGGGGGGCGTAAGCTCGTAAAGCTATTTTTTCAATAATAATAATAAATTAACTAATTTTTTTATTTTACTATATTTTAACTCCGAAAATTTATATCACGTCACAAAAATTTCCTGCAGAATAACTTTATTCCATCATTCAACGCGTTTATGAGAGAGTTGCGCACCTTCCCCCCTCCCCCCCTGAAAAAAAAAAGGATTCATTGGCTGGGCAACGTAGATAAGTAAATAACTTTATATTATCCAAGCATTTGCTAAATTAATTTCTAACATATAAATTGCCCACAATATAATATAACCCCTCTGGTCCCAGACGCGAAGAATCACCCAGTTTTTACTTTGTAAAGATTATTTGCTAATATATTTTCATGCAAACTTCAAATTACTAAGTTTACGTTTAAATTTAAAAATTTTATTATGAGTTACTGAAAACTGTCCAGTGTGTGTGTGTGTGTAAATATATATTTATATCCATATATTGTATATATGGAAATATTCATTTTGGAGTACGGAAGAGTGTGAGAAAGAGAAGTTGGCGGCGGCATAAAAATAGGCTTTTGGGCTGGGCGACTTTAAAATTGGTACCGGGCCCTGTAATTGGAAGCGGCGGCGCTAGGTAGCGCACGCCTGGCAGCAGCATAGGATTCTTCTTTTGATGCGATGAAGTAAGTCATCAATAGTTTTTCGAACTTGAGGAAGTGTACAGATTGGGGAGGCAGATTGGAAGTGTCCACATTGGGGAAGTGTACAGAAGACAAGGCATTGTTCATCGACCGAAGTAGATATAGTCCGAAAGGGCTATGTCAAGAAGCTATACCAGGAATGTTCCGAAACTTCCCAGCCAAACTTTACTGACGTGTCCTTGGTCGGTTTTCGCAACATGAGGCCTTGCATTGCCATGGAGCAAATTGACTGTCTGTAAACCTTTGGCAGTAGATAGACGTTTACGATCGATTTCCTGCTTTAGTCACAACAATTGTTTATAGCGTTCAGCGATTAAACTTTCACCGGGCTCCAATAGTTTGTAGTACAGTACACCCTTCTTATCCCTCCCTACAATGAAAGACCTCATGCTGGAAAACCGGTTAAGGACACGTTAGCAAAGTTTGCCTGGGAAGTGCGGAGTCGCCGGCGTATAGCCCTGACATAGCTCCTTTGGACTATCATCTATTTCGGTCGATGAACAATGCGTTGTCTTCTGTACACTTCCCCACAGTGAACGAAGTAAGAAAATCTATTGATGACTTCATCGCATCAAAAGATGAATCCTATACTGCTGGCATCCGTGCGCTTCCTGATCGTTCGCGGTAGGTGCTGGAAAAGAATGAAGAATAAAGGTATTATTATAAGTTTTAAATTGCATATTCATTTCTTTGACACGCGCTTCAAAACTTATTACTACGCCCAATATATCAAAAGTCACATGAAAATTTAACATTTTTTTTTTCTCTCATTTCCTGTGCAGAAAGGCAGGATGAAATTTTTTGGGATGAAGTGGTATACCATCTTAATAACATAAATTTTTGAAAATGTGTTTCTGATCAAACACGCCGAAAAAAACTCATGGTGTTTTTTAGCAAATGCAATGCTCATGTATAAACTGTAAAAGATACGCAAATTTCGATATTATTTTTGGAATCCGTTTATAAAGTTACCCCTAGAAACAAATTTTCACTTCAGTAACCTCTGCAGATAAGAAGTTAATTAAGTAATTCAGAAAAAAATGACGTATCTTGCAGAAAACTTAAAAAATTGCATAGTTAATTTCTCGGTAATCTACTGTAAAAGCACTTATTTTCGCGAGCCGTAATGTTCTCGAGAATGAAGATATCGGTGATTCCGCGTGCTGAAAATTTCGCGAATTTCATATGAATACAGCGAAAAGTTGAAAAACCCCGTAAGTACCTAAATATAAAACCCCTTTTGCATAAGGCATTTTAAGAAACATCCTTTTGTCCGAAAAGAAACCAAACGAGCAGTGGCGTAGCCAGAAATTTTTCCTGGGGGGTGTTACGACTACTGCAACTCATACATATGTATACGTGTACGTGATAAGGGATGAAGAATATACATTTTGTATGGCAAAAAATTCATCGTGGGGGGGGGGTGTGTGTGACCACCTATCTCCCCTTGGCTACGCCAATGCACACGAGTAAACATTTCTTACGCTAAAATCGTTAAATGCCTTTTCTATTCACTCTATTGAAGGAAAAAGCTATTTCATCTTAAACTTTCATTGAAAAAAAAAAAAAAAATCCAAAACTACCTTCTTTCGATTCCAGTTTCAAAAATCTTTGTGTCATCATAACAACTACTAGGGCTCATTGATGTGCAAGTAAAAGAAGTGAGATTTTATAGTTGGAAAAAAAAGTGAGAGTTTACTATATTTACAAAATCATCTTTTTTACACAAATAACAAATTTATGGTAAACAAATTGAATTTAAGAAATACTTTTAGTTAAAAACTATTAAGACTGTAAAGAGTCCTAAAATTCTAATCACAAAATATATTACTCTTACTATTTTAATTTGTGTTTGTTTCTTATTAATTGCCTCTAGATTAGAATCTAATCTAGAGGCTGTAACTAGAAACTGTAACCCTAGATTAGAATCTAATTTAGGGTTACAGTTTATGAAAACAATTTGGTAAGGGATACGCAAATGAAAAAAGGTTGAGAACTATGGATTTAGAAATTAGACTGAACCTCAAGGGGAGAAAGTCAAAGGGGGAGCGTCTTCCTCCCCTATTCCCGTCTTTCTGCCTTCTTCCGTACGACCAAAGACCGAGCGTATATGACGCTGAACATTGGTAGATAACTGATGTGCGAAGTCCAGGGTTCTGGTCTACCGCACGGCTGTTTATCTAACGGTCTGGAGTTTGGGGTGGTTTTCTCCTGGTATAACGTAAGTACGCGCTAGAACTCCAACTCCTTAAAAGTCCTCTTCTCAAGGCATCCTCGCTTAGGCAGCTAGTCTCGTGTAGCTTTGCCTTAATCTCACGCCAGATAATCATGTTTAATCTTGAACACATGTTTAACCTGTTGGTTCTCATCTTTAGCAATTCCGCAAGCGCAGCGCTGGGCACCAGCAAAGCAGTCAAAAACCAAGCTGGGAAGCAGGAGCCCTACCACGATAGTCTCGGGAAATAATCGGTAGCGGATAGTTCCCGCTATCGGATAATGAAATCATCGGATAAATAGCCGCGACCCCCAGTTTTGCCCTACCACCATGGTCACGTCTAAAGGAAGCAAGAATTTTTTCGACTGTTCCGGGAGTATCGTAATCGACAGAAATCAACCAATCAAAGTAGAGCATTCTTTCCGATATCCGATCCACGTGAGCGCGTGGATCGGCGCGTGAAATGCATGTTAAAAAAATACACCAAAACAATTATACTTTGAAACCAATTTCTGAACAATATACAGCCCAAAGATGGAGTATTAATTACATACAATTTGACAGACAAAATTTTAGGATGTTACACCTTGAAACACAGATGCTGTTATTTGTAACTATTTAAAGAAGAAAGATTATATAAAAGAAGGTTTGCTAGCTCAGTGATAGTATAAAAATTATTCATCCTTAAGTATCTTCTATGGAGACATTAATTTGTTAAAGGTGATATAACATTTTTTTCTTTTTCATGGCATATAAAATGAACTGTGTAATAATAATAAGTGTTGCTTTGAATTAGTAATTTAAGCATATTTTCCTTAACAGTGCATGTTTAATAAATGGAAACTAAGTGAATAACCATACATTTAAAAAGTGATAATAAAAAATTTAACTTCATCATTTCAAAATTTTATTTCTGTGTTGAGGGCTGTCTTTCTTGTTGTTTTAGCCTCGAGAAAAGGCTTAAGTTCTTCAATCAGCCGAACTGCGGATTGCTTGTTTAAGCGGAAATTTCTAATGAAATCTTCCTCGCTTAAATCAAATGATTTACATCTAGGAATCGAAATTCGATTCCTAGGAACCCTTCTTGCATCGTCTTGTTGTGCAAGCGCTAAAACCAATAACCGTGACATTTTTTTTAAAGTTAAAACGATCAAACAAAACAAAAATACCACGAGCTGTAATCCGAGATGAAGATAGTCGATAGCGGGAAACGGTTCTCACACTTGTTGATGGTGTCGTAAAACAACAGCGGATTTCTCGACAGTATTTACGGTATCGTAAACATTACGACATTACCGTGGTGGCACTTTTAAGTGCTCTGTCGAAATGTGACGTCATATGTGCGAGAAGGTTGATTTATCCGCTACCGATTATTTCCCGAGACTATCGTGGTAGGGCTCCAGCATCGGTTAGTAGTTTAACAATAATAACGGCATGTTTAACAATGTCTCAAAACTCCCTATTTCGTGTTCTAGTTAACCGCTTTTCATGCAACAAAATGCAATTTTTAATTATTTGACGCGTAGGATACGAATTTCAGACTAATTTAATACCCAGACGAGCGGGTCACCCCAAAAACTCGCCACTCTCTTTACAGCTGCAAAAGAAATCGCAGAAGCTCATTATATTGAACTGAGCTGTCTTCGTACAGTTAGTCACCAAGTTTGCAGGTGAAAACTTGAATCTAAATACTAAAAGTCTAAAAATCTAAAAATCTAAATACTTGAATCTACTTGAAAACTAATCCAGAAATTAAAACTGAAACAGAAGAGTACTTTAGAATAGCAATTATTTGGATGGATTAACCCTCCAAGCGGCTGAGACGTAAAATTCCGTCATCTGTAAAACTCGTTCAAAGCGGCTGAGACATAATTTTCTGCTCCTCTTTTTCTACTTCGAAAGCGGCTGTGACATAAAATCCCGTTACTGCTTACCCCCACTCTCCAAAACACCTGTGACACTTAAGATTGATGGATTGCAAAGGAGGGGAGAGACCACAATGGCCAAGACACGCCTACGATACTTTAATTGTAGCTTTCAACACCCCGCAAAATTATTTACAGATGTGGTGACCATACCTTTTCTAGCTAAAGAAGAGAGAGGCCGAATGGTTTCGGTATTTTTTCAGACAAGTAATCTTTTGAACCTGAGTCCCTTCTAAGCATGGTCGGGCATGGGAAATAAGTTTGAATATTTCGTATTTTTCAAAGATCTCCAGGATACCTTTTTCATTTATAATAATTTTAAATGTTTAATGAAAATAACAAATTTTGAGTAAATATTTTACTTCTTTCAAATGTTACTTGAAAAGGAAACGTTGTTGCCTCGAATAGAGCAAAACAGTTGGCATATAAAAAAAATATATTTTATTAGAAGAGACCGATTTAACATATATGGGGTCTTGGGCTCTTGGGCACACATGCTTACGGATGAAGAGGGGCTTTAAAGAAATGTGCTGCATATTATTATTTAAATTAATACAAATTTACATGTCATAAACCACTCCTGTATAAATATTAACTTTGTAGTTATCCTATCATATAGTTACGCTGATCCGCGACTCACTCTCTAACAAATCCAGTCCGGCCACTTCCAAACAAAACTTTTACCGACATTAATCCAAACAGATTAAAAAGTTTAAAACTAAGTAAAAGTTTCTGTGAAATTCACACAGTTCGTGCGATCGGCTTGAAAAAGTTTCATAATTATGTAAATATATATATATAAATATATAAACAATCTGCACTATTTTAAAAATCTGAAAATCCATCCTCTCTCTCGTTTTTAAGCGATTTTTTGCTATTTTCAGCTTTATTTTATTGCGCATTTAATCGCGTTAAGTTTCCAGTAAAATCAAAATCAAACGTCAATAACAGAGGACTAAATTACAAGACAGTCGGAACACGTACTCAACTTCCCTCACTATTTTTAGGAGAGTCCAATGTCACTTACATTAAATGTTTATCTTACATTTCATTGTTTACATCAATAATACTATAAGGATGTTTTGGCAACCAACTATGTTTCAAGAATATTATTTTTCCCATTCCAATTTTAATGAACTAACGCATTATGTAGAAGCTGTCTGGTGTTATAAAATAAAGTAAAGACAGCTTCTACATAATGCATTAGTACATTAAAATTGGAATGATAAAAATAATATTCTTGAAACATAGTTAGAAGCTAAAAAGTCCTCATAGTATTTTTCATGTAAACAATGAAATGTAAGGTAAGCAAAGTGACAGTGGGCACTCCTAAAAATAGTGAGGAAAGTTGAGTATGTGTCCAGACTGTATTGATGTAAAATAGTGCTCAGTTATTGATGTTTCAGTTTGATTTTACTGAAAATTAACACGATTAAATGCACAATCAAATTTATCAGTAAATCTCTATTACGTCCTAAAGATTAAAACAAAATTAAAATAACTAGTTGAAAAGAACAGTTGTCTAAGATAAAATTAAATTAAATCCCAGTTGGATTCAGTGGTGATGATTCCCCTTCTATGATCTGTGGGCCTCGGTCCCACCATGGCCCAGTGCACAAGGGGCTGAAAATGGTAGATGGCTGAAGAGTAAAAGTATAGGGTTCTGGGCTACCGCGCGGCTGTCGATCTAACGGTCTGGGGTTTCGGGTGGTTTCGTTAGATGTCTCGTGAATACGCGGATGAACATCTGAAAAAGTCTACTGACCAATGCATTCCGACTTGGCAGATACCCTGAGTGCAGGCCTGCAATTAATGCACTACACTACTCTCTATGATCTGTGAGGTTTCCCTGCTCACCTAGCATGGGTCTTTGAATAATCTGCCGGTTTAGCGGAGTGTTCAAAGATCCACGCTAAGAAATTACACATGTAATAGAAGAGGAATCTTCTCAAAATCGTCTTTTCAATAATGAATTATGAGAGCAACCATCCTAAACCTGGTTTCAGACGATAAGTATTATTTAATAAAAATTTTAAATTTATAAAGATCCATTTTTCTTACAAAATTTCTCGCATGTTGCCTCCTGCCGTTGAACCTTTTCAGAATTCTCCACTGTCTTAGTTTTACCCTAACTACAAAATCTTTCCAGAAAAATAACTTCCCACAATGAACTGCAAAGAGAGAGAGAGAGAGAGAGAGAGAGAGAGAGAGAGTTCATTTATGTAAAGATGTAGAAAAACTTTTCAACCGGTAAAGAATTAAAGAAATTGCTACGTAAAGAAATACACAGAAATAGAACAATTTGTATAAAGCCAAAATTTTTATCTCAGATTTCGAGACATTTAAATTTATACCGGCTCACATCGAAAGCGTCAGTTTGTCATCGATTTATTATTTTATTAATGCTGCTTTTAATTGAACAATACGAATTTCTATTTTTATTCTATATTAGCTGATGTACCCGCTCATCACACGGGAATAGAGATTACTTTAACAATTGGTTAAACTAAGCTGCCAAATAGGCGAAAAAGTAAATAAATAAAATTTACAATTACCTAAATTAAAAGAGAAAGATTAATTTTAGTGTAACTGTTTGAAATATGAAGTTCAAAACGACGAAGAAAGTAATGATTTTTTTTACACATGTATTTTAAATTATTTCAGCTATACAGAAACTAAAAAAATGCAGAAAACTTTTGCTCGAACCTAACGTTGCGTTATGGATATTAAAATAATCTGTCATAGCTAGCTCAATTGTCACACGATGACCCAAAAGCTATATTGGCAGTGTTAGCGATGGAGTGACAACCCTTTCTTCTTTTAATACACATAAATTAGAAAAATGCTTTAGTTAATTAAGTAATTTAATTTTTCCTATTCATCTGAAAATAAATTTTTAAGGAGTCGTAATAACCTGGTGTGCAGAAAGTGAAAGGATTCGTTTTCATATCTCGGCTGATCAAAATTCTATGTACATGGCGCAAACGTGAACGATGAATCTGTGGGTCCGCAGCTCCTCTAGATGTATATAGGCTGGTTTACGGAAGGGAGTTGCGGATCCGGAAATAACATCCTTTTCGGTGATGCCCTACACTAAAAAAAAATGTAGTATATTACTAAGAAATCTCTTGGAAACAAAGATGCCATAACTTTTCTTAGTATTACTACTAAATAAAGCCATGCATGTCAATTGATTTATTTAGTTATGGCTTTATTTAGTAGTAATACTAAGAAAAGTTATGGCATCATACTGAAAAAAGTAATGGAATCCTTGTTTCCTAGAGATTTCTTAGTAATCAACTGATTTTTATTTTTTATTTATTTATTTTTTTTTTTAGTGTAAATTGTAGGGAAATAGAGTTTCTCCACGCTCTAGACTAGTGGTTCCCAACCGGGGGGTCGCAACCTCCAAGTGGGTCGCCATGCCTTTTTCGGGGGGTCGCCGCAGACCACTTTTGTAGGAAATTAATAGTAATCTATTTTTGCGTTTCTTTGCCATGAGACACCATTTTCTCCATTTTCCTTTGGAAAGAAAAAATCCGTATTCTCGTCAGGGCTTTAGTATCAAAGCTACAAAAACTGACGTCGGGTAATCTGGGGGTGTTAACTAATGCTTGAGAACCCATGCATTAAGACAGAAGAATCGGAAATAGGAATTGCAATTAATTTAAAGGGTGTAATTAGTAGCCACTTTGAAGCCCTTCAATCTGAATCGTGCGAAATCCATTTCACACATCTTTAGATGTCGCCGATCTTCCTGATGAAGTGCAGGGTGAATTTTTGAATTTGCAAATGACTCCTCCGCAAGTTTATACCAAGAAAAACCGTTAACTCAATTTTGGTGTGCTGTGCGTTGCTCATATCCGGTAATTTTTCGTGTCAAATGTTAACGCCATTTGTATCCACACTTATCTGCGTGAAGTTGGATTTTGAACTCTTTTGCGGAAGACAAAAGCCAGTGATAAATTAAATGTCTAAGATGACATGCGGTTGACTTTGACCAATATTCAGCCAAGAATAGCCAAACTTGTCAGTCAAATTCAGCCTCAGTCTCCTATTAAAAATCAGTACGTATTAAAAAGATATAAATTTTAAATCTCAAGATGTATTTTTTCATTATTAATTTTTTTTATTGGTCAAGCATGGCAGATGGGGTGGGGTGGGGGTCGCTAAAGTTTTGAAAAATCTAAAAGGGGTCGCGATTGAAAAAAGGTTGGGAACCACTGCTCTAGACGATCCCAAAGTCTGTCATAATAGCTATAAATCAGTCCCGTACTGCTAAGCTGTCAGTATTCGGCTATAAAAAAAAAATTTTTTTTTCAAATTATTAAGCAGAAAGGCTTAATTTAAAATGCAGACATTTTCTAAGAAGGAAAGCGTTCGAAATAAGTTAAAAGGTTAACTCTAACATATTATATGTCATAATCTAAATAGGTTTGCAAATTTTTGCGATTTTAAATCGTTTGAAATAGCTTCTCGAAATTATTCAACTTCCACTTCTTTTAACAATATTACACGAATAAATTGTTTTCGCCTAAATAAAGCATTGATATAAGGATTAATATATATTAAGTATTTCAGTGGTCCAATTCCGAAGGATTTTTTTTTTTTTAATTACATGTGGGAATGGCGTCAGTTGTACGTCATACATTTAAAATTCACAAACTTTTGTACTCATGTTTTTTTAACCATTACCGTTGACAAATTAGCTGCGCTTCGCTTTTGATTACTCCCTCTAACTCCATAAAGATGCGCAAAATGATACAGAGAAGACATAGGCGACCTTAAAATTTTGAAAATTCACCCGTTTCCCCCAAAATACTTAAATTCAGAGCCTTATTATTGCATGGGAAAATTGGGACTTTGCCCAGGGGCCCCCAATTTCAAATGTTCTGAAATAGTCTTCTTTTATGTCAAATTTTTTTGAAAAATAAAACAAATTTCATGGATGGGGCTCCCAAAATTGATCAATGTGCGGGGCCCCTGTTGGTCATAATCAGACCCTTCTTAAATTTAGTCATTTAAGTCGCTAAAATTATTAAATATAGATAATTTAAATTGAATTAAATTTATTTAATTCAACTTAAGTCAATGCACTAGTGGGTCCTAATCGTGCGCGCAAAACTTGGTATAAGCGCGGAGCATTCAATAATATAATATATTCACATAAAAATGATCCAAAAGAATTACTCATTCACGAGATTTCTTTTGTTATCAATAAAGTCAAACCTTTACATGGCACAAGTAGATATGCTCCACATGGACCATGCTTTGTCAAATGAGGGGAAAATTATTAGCACCGTAAGCTATCACTTCTTTGTGAAAGAGGATACAAAAGAAATCTCTATGCAGAGAGATCTCTCATTGCTCATAAATCGTTATCTGTGTTGCTGCTGTTTATTTTTGAATATCTCTGTTTTGTGTGGAATAGTTATACTGGAAGAAAAAGTTTTTATTTCACCAGTCTTTGAAATGGACAGTGAGTCCGAATTAAATTAATTTCAAAAATGTTAATGACATAAAAGATTTTTCAATAAACCTCTGCCGCAAGAATTTATGAAACTTCGAATTTCAGTCAAAAACGAAAATTTTTAGATTTTGGTCTTATAAATCTAAAAGCGCATTCAACTTGCGTCAACTATACATGTATTTTTTATAAGTGCTAGTACATGTCTTTCAAAGGACACCTCTTTTGCCTTAGCAACTTGAAGGCGCAAGTTATGGTTAAGCCTTAAAAATGACAAAAAAAAATTAAAAATGCGTGTTTTTGTGGCCTTCAGTGACCTTGCGTCGATAACCTGCCACAGATTTCTCATATATTTCATGAAGTTCTATCCTCTAACATTATAGATATGAAAGTAAATATCATGGCAAGTTGTTCCCGCAAAGAGTTTTTGACCACAGCATTTTCTATGTCTGAGAAAAACGCCCACTTTTGCGTGCTGCACGGTCTTTTTTAGTGTTCTATAAAAAATGAACAACTCTACTTTGAGACAAAATATTCTGGATTTGCTACATTAATAAGATAAATAACAACTGGGAATGTTTTGGTAAAAATCTGAGATGGCATGAATCATAGGTGTGTTACTTTCTCAGATTCGTGCTCTTAATTTTTCTTCGAATTTTTTCGCATATGCAGAACTTAAATAAAGGTCTTTAAAAACGTTTGTTATCTAACAAAGATTAATATAGATATTTCATTTAACAAATTTACTAAACAAGTCCTTTAAATGAAACATCGAAGAATTTTTAATTTTTATTTTTCTCGTACTCTTGAGATAATTTAAATGAAAGCGTTATTACCCTACACTCAAATACATTATACTCTCTCTCTCTCTCTTTTTTAACTGTCATATTTTTTTGCATTACAACTTCAAAAATGATCGAGTGAAAGCCAAATTTCCTATTTTTCTTTCCTAACTAACTATATTCATTTTTATGAAAAAATTCACAGTTCAAAAAAAAAAAAAAATATAAGAAATAGTAATAATTATATGGAACACTTTGCACATTTTATGAAGGACAGTGTCTTATATAAGGTTCGGGTAAATGGGATATATCTGACATTGGATACTTTATTGAAAATATGTACACAGGGTCTTATCGCATGAGCAAATCGGGGCTGTGTCCAGGGCCTCATCTTGAAAGGGGCCCATTAGATATATTATTTTTCGTTCATTTCTATTAAAACTTTATAAAGAAATTTTTCAGATAAAGAAGTACAGTAAAAAGATAATCACTAATTTTACTATTTTTAGAGCACAAGCGTCATTCACACTACCTGCTGATTATGAGAGGGGACAAAAAACAAAATATCTCTTTTTCTAATCTTCATCAAAGAAAAATCTGGCTCTGGGTGAGTGTGGTTTCCTAGAACGTTGCGTAGATTCCCGAGTATTTAGGGGGAAACGAGGGGGGCGGGGGCAGTTGGTCAGATTCACCGGACATGTGTTCCTTACAATACAAAGTCATTTATCAGTCGGCAGGTAGGTTGTCACGTCGGTAGTTTGTTAATTACCTTATTCCCCACGCCTTAGATGTGGAAATGGGGGAAGCAGGTTTTTCTTGTGCATTTTCGAGAGATACAGATCCCATACACTGGAACCTTTTTGAAGTTGTCACTAGGCAAACTCCAGGCCGCTCGGAGGGTTAATGACATCGCTTAGGAAAGGTTCAATACAGACAACGAATTTGGCAACGACCTAGTTACACTTTACCCAACAACGATGAAAAAAATGGTGTAAAAGACTATTAAGAAAATGAAGCGTGCCGGAAGTTCCTATGGAGACATTTTACACAATATTTTGTCTGAAGCCGAAGCATGGTATAAACTGCGGCAGATTTCTCCAATAAGAACAAAATTTGATTCAAAAACACTTAGTATAATGGTTTAATAAATTGGCTAAGTTCCTTCCTACAGTGTCTAAAGCTTGCAAATAGCTCTAACATTGGCAGCTATTAAATAACAGTAGAAAGATTTTTCAGTACTCTAGTAGGGTTAAGTCTTGATAAAATCAACAATGACTGATCAGAGATTATCAGGACTTTGAATGCTAAGTGTTCACCGAGAAAAAGTTAATGGTGATTTGGTACACTTCATACAAAAGGTTTTGGACGAGTACCTGGTATACTGCAATCACACGTAGACTACAATTTTTATTGCGTTAGTTATACTTCACTTTTCTATTCTATTTTTTTAAATTTGTTTTCCAAACATATTCTCAAAAAAAATTTTAAGATTAACAATTTTGTATATTTTTCCTTTATAATATTTAAAAGTAAAATTAATGGTTTGCTTAACAAAAAATAATTTTTTTTTCTTAATGACCAGATTTCAGATTTTTATATGTATTTATAATACTGTGCGATTTCCAAACGTAAGGATGGGAAAATGCCCATCCTTGCCCATAGCTAGCGGCGCCCATGCCGGGCGTCACTTCTAACAACTATTGTATTAATTAATTAAATAAATATTTTTGTAGCTAGTAGGATCAAGGGAGTGGGAGAATGGTGGGAAAATCATGTATTTTTTTTAAAGGTCCTAAAATCAACCTCTTAAATTTATGTTAATTAAATTATTGAAGCATATTACATACATTGGACTTATATAGATTGAAAATACAGCAATATTGTTTAATGCTATCAAAATGCTTTTCAAAGGTGCCATTTTTAGTTAGGCAAGTATTGATACCCCCATTTTCCCCCATCATGGGGGAAAATGGGGTAGTACAAAAGCACCTGTATATTTTTTAATAAAAATCATGTTAATGCTATGAATGAAAGAAAAAACACTCAGTTTAATGTATTCTTAATATACTTTAAGAAAAAGATGCACAGAGAAGGATTATATCCCAAAATATCAGGTTGTAACGAAAGTTTTCCGCCAAATCTGCTTGAAAAACTAGCTTCTAACTCTTTAGATAACTGTCGAGTGGTTAATTACAGATCTTCTTCCACAAGTTCTCGCAGGCTGGCCTCATCAGCATCCATGCCCTTCGTGTTAAAATTGCTTCGACACCAAGGGCACGGCCCAGCCAGAGCTCTCTTGAATGTCATAGTCCTTGTTTTTGAACTTTTGGTACCAAACCTGCACAGTGTCACATGATACAACAATAGTACCTAAAGCTGTACACATAATTCGTTGATATTCTGTAGCTGACTTTTTGCAAGAGAACAAGTAAATGATGCGGTTCTAATCCGCTAGAGTGATAGCTCTATTTGAGGCACCTTGTACTTAATGATAACTATATTTTTTTACAGATTTCACAACACAGTGTTACAAAGCAAATCTCTTTTCTTTCAAATGCAAAAAATCGTTTGACAAAATATGAGCCAATACGCCAACGCAAAGTGTGTGCTGACGATGCTTGTGGTGGCGGGAAACTTTCGTTACAACCTTATATTTAGCTAAAGAAATAATGTCCACGATTATCAAATTCAGGTTCACTCAGCATATGGCAAATGCTACTTGTTTCCACTCAGGGGTGCAAGTAGAGGATGTCTGATAGGGCTGTAGCCACCCCCGGAATAATTAAACTTAAGATATGAAAAAGATTACTTATTTGTGAATAAATTTGAAAGTTCCCCTTGAAAAATTTGAGGTTCAGCTACGGATCTAAGCCAAATTTAATATTTTCTTTAATGTATGTTTCTCCAACTGCAATGATTTCAAATTCGATTTCTGAATTTTTTTTTCTTTCGTTTTTTAAAATTCATTTTTATATGCCAACCCTTGTAGACAAACTAAAGGGGTTCGTTCCTCCGCCCCCTTCACCCCCCAAAAAGACATAGTATATCGATTTCCATAACCTATATTGCATTCCAGTTTTTGAGTTCTCAGTCACTTCCGAAAAAATTCTTTGCTACGCCACTGGTTACGCAAAATTAATTTCTATGATAAACAGTTAATTAAAATGTCAGTTTCATTGATTATAACTGTTATTTTAGGAATATTCAACTAAAAAAAGAGAAATAGAAATGTCAGCATCATATAGAACTTTGTTAAGTGTAACCATACCCCCATTTTACCCCACCTCAAGAGAAAAAATTTTTAAAAATAGAAATTACAATTTTATTCTTCTTTTTATACAATTCAGTTCTTTTGAAGTCTCTCTACTAATATGTATCAAAATATAAATGCCTTATCTAATTATAAGGGATGCAGAAGAAAGTTCTCAATATCTCTTGTTAAGAGGCAGTATGTTTAGAGCAAAAACAAGAAGTTTTGCACACATCAATACTGTTGAAATATTCTAAAACTTCATTAGAAGCACTTGCTATGTTGTTAAAATATATTTCCACAGAAAAATATATTGAAAGATCTAAATTTTTAAGGCGAAAAAAGGTATTTTTCAATATACCCCCATTTCCCCCCATGCCACCATTTCTCCGTACTTCACCCTATTGTACTTTTGTTTTTCCAGCAGGACGTCACAACCTGCATGCGTTTTTCTAACTTCAAACGTGGTTTACCATCCCATGTAATATGGTACGTTCTTATCCTCTTGATGTCTTCTATCAACCCTCCGAATTTATGAATACCCTATATATATAAATGTAACATATCGTAACTACTTCTACAACTTTTACATCAAGGTGCATAATTAATTTAAAGTTGATTAAACTTCTCTAAAAAGCAACAAGTTTAGGAAAATAACATTCCCTATTTCTGAATCAATAGAAATACTACTTCGTCAACATGTTTCTAGCATTTGAGAACATAAATTAAGGAAAAATAAATTATTCAAAATTGTTCACTAGTACATTTTGACAAACTGAGACACAGATGTTTCTCTCAATTGATAACATGTTGTGTAGAGAATTCTATGCATTTCCGAGACGGTGAAATAATGGTAAAAGAAAACCATGTATTAATTATCTTATTGCGTTCTGGTGTTTAACTAAGAAACACAGGATCTTTGGATGGGCTTTGCAGCAGCTGTTTGTAAAGATATTTCTGCTAAACAAGAATCTATACACAACTTTTCCAGCGAAATGGAATTAGTAATATAACAAAATAACACGGAATAAATCTTGTATTTATATCAGCTCATTGAACACGCTCTTTCATTTTTTATTTGCTAGACCATATTAGGATTTAAAGAATGTTCATTTGTCTGCTGGCCTATAATGTAAAACGAAAACAGGCTTAAAAGTTTTTTTTTTTAGAGCACTAATCAATTGTTCCATTGAATTACACAGGGCAACAACAAAAAAAATTTTTTTTTTTGGTGCCTAGGATTTTTTAACTGATTTTAACAATATTTGGGGCGCTGAATCAAAATATGCAGTCAGTTTTTCTCCATCAGCTCTACTTTTTTAGATAAGTGTTATTTTTTCTTTTGTTTTAAATACAATTCTACATGAAATGAACAGTTGTAACTCCATTTTGTACTGTCCTAAATCACATATACAATTATTAATTCCTGAATAATTGCCCTATTTTTAGTCTGTGATCCAGTTATTTCCAAGAAAATTCACCAGTTAGAGTCAGCGTCCAATGACTTGAGTGACCTTCGGTTTAACTAGAGTTGGGGTCAGTTAGATCAAATTTGCCGCTACGTGATATTTATGTTTATAAAACTGTATTGTAAAGTTAACCCAAAACGTACTTCATTGTAGATTGTTGTATTTGTGGTGTTGAATTGAAATAAAATGAGTTCCAGTAGAAGTTGTAAAAACATCCTGATGTGTTTTGCTACATATGTGGAGAATACACAATAAAAGAAAACAGAAAGACTGTTAATGACTTTATAAAAAGAGCTTATAATGGATACTTTGGTGTTAAGTTTGGAGATCAGGATAAAACATGGGCACCACATCAGGTCTACAAAACTTGTAGAGAACACTTACGACAGTGGACTACAGGAAAAAGAAAAAGTCTAAAATTTGGTGTACCGATGGTCTGAAGAGAACCCCAAAACCACATCGATGACTGTTATTTTTGCTTAGTAAATATTACTGGTATCAATCCAAACAATCGTAGCAAGTGGACTTATCCTGATTTACCCTCTGCAAGACACCCAGTCCCACACTCAGAGGAAGTGCCGATTCCAGTATTTTCCCAGCTACCAGAGCTCGTTGAAGAAGTGCGTTGTCCCTATGATAACCCTGCTGATTCGAATGAAGGTGACAGTGATTATGAAGCGATGTCCTCAATTCTTCAACGCTTTAATCAGGATGAGTTAAATGACCTCATCAGAGATCTCAATCTGTCAAAAAAAAAAAAAAAGCTTCAGAACTACTTGCTTCGTGGTTAAATGAAAAAACTTTAGCAGACAGTAGTGAAGAACATGGCGAAAGATTTCACCAGGACATTAAAGATACCCATATGATGGCAGATTACTGCTGGAGTTTAAAAAGGGACTGGCACAAGAAACATTCAAGAATGTCACGGAAAAAAAAAAACTTCAGAAGTCTTGATTGATCATTTGGTTGGTATTACTTTTTATCTTTGTTTATAATAATTGTATAATATAATAATAAAAATCACGAGTTTAGATTTTATTTGATCCATTCACTTAACTTAAAATTGTGATACGTGAATTTACCTAAAATGTTATATCTTAAAAATTTGAGCTCCTAGGCAAAAACTAATGCCATATTTGAACTCAGGGCATCAGATTCACTCAAAATCAGGTCCAAACACCAGGGCATCAAAACAGCTGTTTCCTTGTGTTATTGTTTGTCAGTGTATCTTCTAACACAATGGTTTATAGTAGTTTCGATTTGTTTTAAATATGCTAATCAGATTTTATTTAGGGTGGAAGGAATCTTTTTTTCAGAGTGTCAAACACTTTATTACTTAAATAAATACTTAAAAAAAAATCAGTGTCGTATAAAAATGTTCACTGTACCAATGATTACCTCCCTCTAGCCCCATATTTGGGCATTCATAAACCATAACACAAGATAAGGTAATCTGATAATGCTTTGTGCAGGAATGAAAAAAAAAAGAAACCACCTAAAAAATCCACACCTCCGTCCCCCCTTCCCCCAAAAAGTGAGAGAGAGTGAAGTAACATTTACCATTTGTGCGATACTGTACATGTCTTTTATTTATTTTTTTTGTTTTGTGCAAAATAAGAACACACATGGTAGGTGGCTTTCTAGTCGCTTAGTCATTTTAGCGTCACACTAGTTATTCATGATGATGGAAGAATCGCGAACATAATCCACAATTATAATCTGATTTTTCAGATTTTTTTGTTTTTACAGCCTCCTCACTCATATTGTCCGAAGTTCATAGTCCTATTATGGAAAATTAAAACTAAATCAATCGCTGAATAGAGCACCAGTACCACAACGATAATCGTTGCTAGAACATTACACATGTCCCATGTGCTGGGATTGCACGCCAGTCCTGCGATGCCTTTAACTAATTTTTTCTTATGGTTGGAAAGCCCACAAAGATTGACAAGATGACACTTCAAACGTATTTTTTTCCGCAGTTACTGGATGAGTGGTTTCCAGTATATACTTAATCATAACCCTTTTATAAATAAAAAAAATAGTGACTTCCTCTCTCAATCGCCATTTTTAATCCATAAAATAAAAAGTAAAGAATTTGAAAAATGAACTTTAGGACTATGATATTTTTCATTAATTAGTAATGATTAATAATGTACCGATTGATATTAAATCTGCTCAACACTGCAAAAAAATCCAGAAACGTTGCTTGGAAATAATGGGCAGCTGATGTGCCTTAAAATTCCAAGGAATGTTACACGAACAATACAATTCAGTGGAATTTTCGGGAGTTGTTCAGTAAAGTTCCTGCATTTTTTTTTTTTTTTTTTACAGTGTGGGTCATTTTTAAGGGAATTACGTGTTTTTTATGGGAATCGTGAGATCAATATTCATAGAAGAATGGGCTAAAATAAACAATAAAGTTTTCAGATGGGAATGTTTACTTTCTGCATAGTATTCGTAAGTTTAACTTTTCCCATTATTTCCAAGGGACGTTAACGGATATTTTACAGTGAACCAATTTTATATTTCTTGGTTAGCTTTTGACTAAGCCAATCTCAAGTCATTTTGGACGTCTTGCTTATTGCCGACTTTTGTCTTGGTTATAGTGACCTCGTCTACACTGACAACTTGCTTATAACGTCAAAAAACCTTCGGTTTTCATGTCAATACCACATTTCATTGAGCAATTATGTTAAGTGATAATTTATAATCCGAAATGCACCTTTCACTACTGAATATCAAATTGTAGTTGTTTTATGATTACTGTAAAATTCATTTTTGTTCCTCTGCCCGACATTCATTCATACTGATGATAGACCTCAGATGTAAGGGATATAAACCTGGAGTAGAAAACAATCTGCGAAGAGTTTTCGACAAAAAATATTAACATTTAACACTTATCTTTTAACTTAACAATTTTGGTTTATAAATTTGGTAATCGGAAACCTTCTATAATAGCTATGACTACCATTTACGATTCAGAACCCACCAGATGGGGAACCAACGTACCAGATTAAAAAGGAGGAAAAGCTTGAAAATAGAAAACCTACCATCATGGCCACATTTAACCACGACAAATTTTACGTGCCCCAGCTCCCATTAGCATACACGGTCCCACAGTAGTCGAGCCGAGAGGATGTTGACCCTCCCAAGCACTGGCCAAGCCGGATGCTGCTTCACTTGCCGTGTTCTAATGGGAACGGAGTTTAGCGCTCAGACCACTGCGGGACTAATTTATACCATAAACATTTAAAATAGTAATCAAAATGTTTATGTATTTGCTTTAGTTGATATGATTCGAACAATTAGTGAAAAATTTGGCATCCTGAATATAAAACCGTCACCGCGCTACTGATATTAAATCTACAATTAAAAGAAAAGTATCCAAAACATTGTATACTGATTTCTAGCGCCCCATATGATAACCGTTGAGAAATTGCTCGATAAAAGACATAGGGCTGATAAAAGCGGGATATTATACTGATATTTATATTTGTAAAGAAAATTAACAGATTTTAACAATTGCCAAACTTATTAGGCAGCATCAGGCAAAACAGAATTAGACAAAACTCAAAAGCAGCCTATTTATTACTATTTAGTCTTAATTTATTATAAAAGAAGAAACAAGAAAAGAGATTTCCGTCTTTTATGTTAATGACTTATTATAAGCATATTAGTTTGACGTACCATTTCATCATTAACATTTAACGTGTAATGTGTATCAAAGAAATTTTTTTTAAAAATATTTTAAAAACATCTCTTATTACAAAGGGAAATAAATCAATATTCCATAATATTCAATACGTTGAGGAAGTTAAGGTTATAAAAGGGTACAAGTACGATGCGATAGTTTCAACATTTAAATTTTAGAAATCTATTTTTATGGAATGAAACATCTCGTAATTTTAAATTTAATCACAGGCTGTATATCCCAAGAACATTTTGTATAACAGTTATGCAACACATTTTCAATATTGATTATTAATTGTTGCAAGAAAATGAAGCTTTGCGACCATACATTCATTTTATTTTATATTATTTCTTTTTCCCCCTCAAGGCTGGCACTTTGCTCATCAAGTATTCTAAGGCCACAACTAAGGCCCGAAATATTGGCCACTTTATTATGGGGGCATTCAGTAGGCGGCCAACGTTGCACCCTATTAAGGAAAGAACAAGTTATCACCCAAATTCAAGCCGGGAACCGAACCCAGACCCAAAGTGCGTGTGTATTGTGTTACAGCCAACGTACACGAGGGGTTATTGGTCTAGAGGAGGTTATTTTAGAGGAGGACTTTGTAAGGGCTTGTAGCGCGCATTGACGTTACATCTGGAGAAAACTGCCCCAAACTCCAGACCTTCAGATTGACAGCCGCGCGGTAGGCCAGATCCCTTGATCTCCACACTGAACCATGTACAATGTTCAGCGTCTTATCCACTAGGCCATGGTGGGCGCCCCAAGGTGTGATAGAATAGTACGTTAGCCACAATACCACCCGAGTAGTATAGAACTTTTTATGCTGAAAAGTGTTTGCTCTAATTCTCATTCGTCATATTTGCACCTTATGAAATCGAAAAACAACTGGCTACAAGTCAATTAACCTCTAATTCTTGTAGATGAATACTAATTGAAAGGGCGTTTTTAAGGAAAAAAATCAGCTAAGCTTTTTGGGGAGGAAGATATTCATTGAACGTGGAAACAGTATGCTTGTGAGACAAAGGGATAATACAATTGTATAGCTATTTGTATAACACAATAATAACAAAAAATGTTTGAAAAGATATTCACTGAAAAATATATCTGTAACATCCTTCATCTTATAAAAATGTAGTGCTTAGGATACATAAAGAAAGCTCACTATTCATTTGGCTAAAATAACACTGTACGTCGCACAGTAATCTTTAGTAAACAGATTTTCAAAGTATGTATATGTGCAGATTATGAACTTTAACTAAATTGTCATTCCAATTTTATTGACATTTTCTACTGTGCACTTTATAAGATACTCTGCAGCAAACTTTAAAAGACCCAACACCATCAATGTAATGATTTACACGCTAAACAAGGATTTCTCTGGAAAAAACACATAAAAGTAGAAAAAAGGTCAATGTAAAATTTCTTGCCAGATGACAGCGAAGGAACAGATGGTCGTTACTTACTCGTCACGACGTTATCTTTCATCATATTAAGTTACTCTTTTGCATACATAAATCTGGTCATGTATATTAAAATAACTCGTTCGAAAGCATTAAGATAGATGATGGAAATATTCTATATAAAAGATAAAGGAGTCATTTGATTTTATGTTTGTGACAGCTGACGAAGCGATTTTAAGAAGCATATTTGAGAAAATTTCTATTAAGGTCTTTTAAATAGCATGCAATTATCGATTACTGTGGCATTAACGGGATTTTGTAACATGCTTGCTAATGAAAAACAATATAATTGATTAAAATTAATAAAAAAAACTATAAATAATCCATGTACACATCATACATATTTACGAGGTTCTTAATATGCCATGAACACAGAGAAGCCTGAAAATTACAAACATTTCGTTGTAGCAGTCTATGAAAAATATTTTTCATTTTAGAATTAATTTATATTAATTTAAAAAAAAAAAATTTAAAAAGAATGCCTTTAAAAATTACAATTCCATGTACATTGATAAATTTTGATAAAATTTAAATAACTAAAAAGAGAAAGATTATCAATGATCAACATAGTTACTATGAACCACTTTTACTCTAAGCGAGACCGGCATGCTTAAAAGGTCTTTATTTTATTCAAAAAACTTTTAGCAAGAGATTAAACTAATAAATATAAATCAAACAATTTACTAATTGAACATTTTGTGCCCAAGCGATTAAGTATTTTTTAATTCGATTGTCAATCACATCCTTTTTTTACCAGTCATGTATATCGAGAATTTTAATTGTAAAATTTTTTTAGTATCGTTACTCGCCAATATCTGTTAAATCAAAATGAAATCAATTCTGTGGAAACTGAGAAGGAATATATGTTGCGATAAATTGCTGTACAGTGGCAATTAACATGCACCTGAAATGAATTTTATAAACATCCATTAAAAAAGAGAATTTCCTGTATTGTTCAGTTAATAATATAAACAATTTCTAAATTTCTATCACATGTACGTATACTACGCCTGATTGATACCCACATATACAATCACTGAAATAATGTTGAAGGTAAAAAAAATTATAACTGTTCGTTAAACATTTCAGTTCTCTAGGCGATAGAAATAAAAAAGTTTTGAGTATTATTCCTTGAACGTTACGTAGATACATACCTAGAACTCCTCAGAAATTCCTTACTGTGGCAATCACACATTACAGTATTCTTCAAATATTCCCCGCTCATTGTGAACCAGTTTTCAGAATAAAACCAATAAAAACCCAGTTATCTAATAAAAATTCTGCAAAAGTAAAACGGTTCATTTTCATCAATCATAATTTAAAGATAACTCACACTTGTTAATTTTTTTCTGCGGGGGGAAAAAGAACGGCATAATAATGTATATCACGTGTTTTAATGGACAAAATTACGCAGTTTCATGCGAAATAGTATTTTTGAAGCAGTAAAATTGAATCTCAAAAGTAGTTGCAGTTTTACAGTCGCGGCTTTAAAGTTCTTACTGCAAGGGTAATTCTGAAAACACTAAGATTTTTATACCAGTCATATGAGAGTCTATTCCTTTTATAAATATGAAAATTTAAAAGAGAGAGATTGTACGCCAAATCCTTTTTTGCTTTGTTGTAGCTATAAATAACTATCACGGCAAATTGCAGCTTGTTCCATTTTCTGAAAAGTGAATTTCCACTTGTTATCTACTGCTTTAAAAAAGTGTTGCTATATTAGAAAAATCAAAACAGATTAATATTTTTGAAGGATCTTCTGTCTGTATCTAAAAACATCAAAAGTGTGTTAAGAAGGTAAATCTTTATCCATCAGAGAAATTTCTTCCTGTAAGCTTTTTATTAAAATTCAGTTTTAAAATTATGAAAACGATTGAGAGTTAATGTATATTTTGTTTGCTTGAAAATAAACGTTGCGTTTCTGATATTTTTCCTGAAAAAGTTTCAAACATATATTTATCCTAAATAAATCATTTTCACGTTCTAAATACTGTTCAAGAAATGTGAAAAGAATGTTTTCAAAAATGTAATTCTCAATTCTCTTCCAGATGGTGTCTAATCGGAAATTAAATCAGTACTAGTAGATTTTGCTGATATTGCATTTATTTTTGTTCGCGATGTATTTATAGTAGAAAAAAGAAGTAACAGAGTAGGTCCATTTTTTTAATCGGTAAATTAACTTCTTTCCAATTCATATTTTCCTGCAAAACAAACTTAAACGTATTTTATTTAATCTTTTTCAGATGAATTTTATTTTCTCAGACATACTTACATTTTCACGAAGAAAAGTTAAATCAACCGAACGAAAATGCACAGGTGGATGTAGCTAACCTCTTCCTAACTGAGCGATGGACTATGGAACTTCCTCATTAAACCTAAAGTCCATTAAAACAAAAACAGAAAATAACGCGTGCCCAAGAATTTTCATGTGTTACTTAATTATTTTGTATGTTTGCGACATGGGTGTCCATATGAGACTGTTCGTAGGGGGGGGGGCAAGGGTCCTGCCCTAGAAAGACACTATATTTCAGAGTTACAACACTTCTACGTTATACCAGTATGCAAATCATAACAGTAATACGGGAGCAGGGGGGCACGGCCCCTCCTTTCCTATAGGTATGAGTGCCCATGGTTTCCGATACTCTAATTTGCAGCTCTGGGCTTCTGTGAAAAGTACCAGCTTGGTGCAAAGAACCGTCAATGTTCTCAATAATTTTATCTGGCGCATAATTGTGACGCTGACCCTCAAAAGAATTAGATACCTTATGCCCGATACTACTCAAATTCTTCGACACTGCCGATGAATGAAGTTGTTCTTTCGGCGGGAAGATGGTATTTAGTGAACATAACGGAAAGTAAAACAGTTAGTAAAGTGAAACAAAGCCAAATCATTGAGAATGGTTGCTTACTAAAGAAATCTGACAAGATCTGAAGAATTTTGTAAGGTATGATAAGCCGTACATGAACCAGTGATAAGCAAAATTCCAATCCAAAAGTGTAATTTAAAGAATATCGATTTTGAAAAAAACTGAGTGTTCAAACATCAGGAATGTTACGCAAACCGAACACGTTTCACTTCTATTTAGGCATCACTTCACATGCAGTCTAAAATTTTGTGGAACCAATTTAAAATAAGCCCATGCTATTTTAAGTAGTTGAAAATTTATGAAGTTTATGATGTGACCTGAATTTTTGAGTGCATTAATAATTTATAAAACTTTGAATTTGTATTAATTCATTATTCACACATATAAGTGAAAACTGTTAATGCAATCTGGTTAATCCAGTTTCGTTATAAACATACCCAACATCATCGAGAAATCATATAATAGCAATTTCGCCGAAACGATATTTACTAAAAAGTGCATTTAAGAATTTTCCCTATTTTATTGAACTAATACATTAAACAAAGAAACATCACTGAGAGTGTGTGTATGACTTAATTTTATATTAAATCAGCTAAAAATACTTACGATGAGAAAAATTTTGTCGTGAAGTTTGAAGCTGGGAGGCTAAAAAAAAGAGGTTCACCTCAAAAAACTAGTAAAAATATTTTAAAAATAATTTTCAATGTTACATATATTTTAAAATATTTAATATAGATTTTCAAACGAATAAAAACAAACAACAATTCTTTTAACTTTATTTATCCAGATTTTATTTCATTACTGCAAGATTATACAAAAAAAAAAGAAAGAAAAAGAAAAAAAATTATTGTAAAATGTTAATACAATGCATAATAATTCTGAGGGTGCATCTTTGTTATCTGAACTTCAAACTACCAATAGAAACAATGCATTGTAATATGTAACAGGATAAGTTATAACATTTTAAAAGTACTATAATAAATTCATTTTTACAAATATACATTTATATGCTATATTTAGATATATAGATTTTTTCCTACTCTTCTTTTTAAGTATCTGAACGTATAATAATATACGCGAGTGATAAAATCCTTAGATTTAATCCATTCAATATATACGCCAGTCTTTCAATATTTTTCTTCTTTTTATCAATATATTTCCTATCCTAAGAACCTTGATTCCCACAAAACTCATGAAATAGGAAACGTAAGCGGAGAATCCTACTTGAATATTTGGAAGTATGTATTCTTACACTTAGCTTGAATTTTCTTATAAAATATTAGGAAGAGTTATGAATATCTGAAAGGAAAAAATGAAAAATTCTTCTAGCTCTCCAGTTCGAGTTAAATTTACAATTCTTAAAAAATGGGAAATGTTCAAATGTGAATGAAAAAGTGAAAATTTAGCTGGAAAATTTAAACAGAGAAATGCTATGTCCCTGAAGTGAAGTATTGAAGTGGAATGGCAAAGCTACAAAAGCAAGTTTTTGCTATTTTTGAAACAGATGTCACTAAAGAACAAAAAAAATTCAGCTCGTATGTTTGAAAATTATTTTTCGAACATATCCTTTACAACATTTTGAAATTTATGGTATGATAAAGTAAAAGAATTTAATGACTAAAGTTATGCAGCAGAAGTTTTACATTTTCTCACTTTCCCCAAGCAAATATTCTCCGATATATATTTTTATCAAAGTCCCAAAATATTGCTAGTCTGAAAATACCTCGGGCATTAAAAAAACTTTACTCTAAATTTATTTTTATGATTTTAAAATGTCTTTCAAATAACTTAGAATACAATATTTCTCTATCCGTATGAGAAAAAAATTTTAGATACAAATTTTCCCATTCATAAGTCTCAGTTCTTTGATTTTAACACACCACGAAACGAGAAATATGAATGCAGTTTTCGTGTACACCATGCAATATTTCAAAATTCAGAGAAACGCCACAAGTATGAAGTAAATCCCATTTTAGGAAAAACTTTCAAACTGCAAAATACTACAAATAATATCTTCGTCTGGAGTAGTCTTGATGGGCTGAACCTCAAAATACAATTATTTTTCAATCGGCATAGATTCAAACTACGATCGATTGTAGTGACTACTCGGAGCTTTCTATAAACTTATCAAGTGTTGTTTTTTAATTATATGCACTTTTTTAAGTATTAAACTTATTTAAGTATATTCTTCACGATCAGGCCAGGGTGTAAGGTTCCGCAATCCATAGCCCATGGTCGCGTAGGCGTGGCTGGGCAATGCAGGCCTTAGCCCCACGTTTGTGCTGTTGCACCACTGTAAGTTTACACCGTAATTGTAGTTTTTAAGCATATTCTACGGAAATAAAAGCTGTTGCTTATACAGCGTGAAAAAGGTATTTCAAGAGGATTTGAACGTAAAATACATTTTATTCTCAGCGTAATAGTTTCAGCTTCATTTTGTACCTTTTCAGAGAATTTTTACGGCAACCATCTGATTCTCATAGTAATGGTAGTTATCCTGTTTCTGAAAAAGGAAACTAAATCATATGCAGATCCTTAAAATTCCAAGCTAACTGTAACGAGAATATTGACTGGTATAAAGCACTAACTCATATTGGTGTGAAGAAGATTCTAGCGATTGGTTGAGCTTTGATGTCAATGCTACATACTTTGATGTCAATGATCAATATGTTTGTATACCAGAAAGCAATCCCTTTGTTTAAACAGTATTGTAAAACTATCAATATCCCCATTTTAAAATTTAAAATCTTTCTGGTAACAAACTTCAAAATGGCTGAAACACAAGGAAGGGAAGAATTTAAGCAATTTTAAAGCATAATTTTAAAAGTGTGTTTGTAAGTAAATATATAAATAAAAAGCTGGTCTGGTGTTGTGCTGTTACTAAGGTATGCTAGGTAAAGTTAAATTAGGTTCATTGATGCTGAAATACTGAGTATTATACAAAAAGTTGATTGCCAAAATAATAGCACAAGGCGAGACTTAATTTTATAATATATCTGATATTATAAAACACGTTTAAATTCAAAATTACTAGGGAGAAATTTTGAATTAAAACATGAAATTGGTTTGAATTTTTAAAATATATTGGGTTGGTGCGTAATTATCAGGGGTTTCTTTGATGTGCTATATTTTAATACAAATTTACAATATTTTAAATTAATTATTTTTTAAATTAATATTTTTAAAAATTTAGTTATTTGATTTGAATTAAGTATTTTAATTAATTAGTAAATTAACTAAAAATTTACAAACGCCTGATAACTATGTCAATCAACCCAGTACTTATGAAATTTCATAAAGACTATCTTTATGAAATTTACATATTCTTATGTAAATTTTAAACCATGACTGTTCAGTGAATTGGTAACAAGTTTTTTAATTAATATATACTGTGAATTAAAACTTTATCTTGAATATTTAACTTCAGCTGATCAAAATCTCAACATACCAATAAATACACGAAAACCTTCTATTCCAGCTAATATAAATCTATTTTCGTATAAAAACTTATTTTCTCCGTCAGTCACCTAATAATAAAACCTTAACCAGAAATTTTACAGTTCATCGATGTTAACCACATTTTAATAAAAAGCGAAATAAAAAAGAGAAGGAAATCAAATATCGTCAAAGCAAGAAAATTGAATAATTCTTCCGTTTCTTCCAAAGCAAGGAAGAAAAACGTCAGAAGATTCCTAAATCGATAGATGTTTAAAGAGCAGGAAATCGATTAATCACTTTTTATTCTAAATTACGTTTCACGGCAAAGTATTGTTCGGAATGATTTAAGTGTTTCGGGAAAGAAATAAAATGTCAGTTCTTTCGGTTTCTTTCAAAGTTTTGCATTTATTGTAATTTGTATCTGGTCACTGGGAATTGGAAGTCACTTTGAAAATTCATTGAAATTATAAATTTGCATGATAATATCTGTTTCACTAAACAGAACTTTACCGCATTTTTGAAAAAAAAAGCATTAATACCAACCAGGAATGCTTTTAAGGAAAAATTTCCTACATCGCTGGAGAGGCTTCATATCACACATTTATGCAAAATATCAAGGTATTTATTTTATTTTATTTATTTTTTGCACTTTAAGCACATAATTTTGTCTTACAATTTATCGATGCGTACAAAATATTCTCAGTTAAGAAAATGTACCTCATACACTAACAAAGGTGATGTGGAAAATTTAGATTTATAACCTCATATCTCTGAATTTTTTTAGAGTAATAACATATGCTGACTTAAACCACTTTCCAATGGCTCTCGAAGGGAAAAAATTCTGTCGGATGATTACGTTTCAGTGGTCGTACAGAAATTACGAAATAATTTCTTCTTTTCATTCTTGCAATACAGTTTGCATTCAAATTCATGTCTATCCCGTGACCATCTTTGTTTAAAGATCTCTCAGACGTTTTATGATAAAATCCTGAAAATTTGTACATCCGCTTGTTAGTGTATGGGCCACACATTCACTAATGAAATGATACACGTTTTCATATGCAACAAATCCCATAAAACGAACTTCCCTCTTAAAAAATCCCCCCCCCCTCCGAAAAATTTACGTTTGGGTAGTTTAAGATTCAGAAGCACATTTCTCAACCGATCAAAAATTTACTTTAATTTCGAAACTATTTCTCCCAGATGCATTTCTAGAATGAAAATGTCTTGTGAATAATATAAAACTTTTCTATTCATTAATAAGGTAACACAAAATAGTTTTGAGACGGGCTCAGCCGAAGTCCTGAAGTCCAGGCCCGGACCGGGTTTGGGCTCTATAATTCACGATTGTGTTAGGGCCCAGGCAGGCTCGGGCTCATGAGAAATATCTCATTTATTTAACATACTGCTTCTTGTAAACAGATTTAAAAAAAAATAATTCATGGGCGAAGTAAAGAATTAGAAAGTGTTTTGAAAACACTCAAAAAACTGGTGTTAAAAGATGATATAAATAAAACTTCGTCTTTAATTTGCACGAAACAGCAAAACTTGTGATATTTAATCAGAGAAGTAATTGACTTTTATTTATTAATTAGTTGAAATTTTGGGCTCGGGATCTAACTGAATTAATATCGCTTGGACTCTGATTAGACGTAGGCTCGGGCCTTAAAAAATGATCCCGGCCAAACTCATCTCTAACACAAATTATACTTTGTAGAGCATCAACACACAGGCGACTGGCAGTTGTCAGATGTGCAACTTACAACTTTCTGGCTGATGAAAATGACCCGAATTCATATCAACACAAATCACATTTTGTTGAGCATCAACACACAGACGACTGCAGTTCTCATATGTACAGCTGCGGAAGAAAAAGTCCACTTGCTCTTATTTCGCGTCGTTCGTGTACAGTAAAGTTATATGTACATTCGTTGCAAATAACGCGTACTTTAATTTACTATTAATTTAATTTGCATCAGGGCCTCGTCATATTTAATCTGCATCAACTTCGTTTATCTTAATGCAACCCATATTTGACTTTATTAAACGAAGAAACTTCAAATTACCTAAATGTATATTTCACCAATTTTCTACGATAATTTCCGAGATATTGCGAATTCATTTGCGCGTTTTAAGGACTTTTGCAATGAAAAACGCTATTGTAGGTTCAACTTTCGCATATCATTTTATCGCTCGCGAGTATAATAAAATTATATATAAAATATTTTCAATATTTATATAATATATTGTATATAAATATTAAATTATATTATACTACAAAGTTGGTAAGATACAAATATGTGTGACAAAGTTAAAACAGATATAGTTAAGTTCAAAATTTTACTACAGTATAAGCTAGATTATCCGGCATTTAACCGGAAATTTTCAGCTTTTTTTGGGGGGCGGGTGTCTTCTTAAAAGATTAATCATACTGTGAACGACAACTAAACTTAGAACGGAAGGGGGGGGGGTAAATTTCAAACTGCCACAGGTTATCAATAATTCCATGAATGGTGGTGGTATATATAAAAAAAAACAGATGAATGCTCTCAAAACTCATATACGATCGACACACATACAAAAACAAAACATTTTACAGCTGGCAAGCAGGAGGAGAAAAATCAACACGTCAGCTCAGCGCCGATAGCATTCATTAATATTCCCCCCTCTGCATTCCGATGATTTAACCGTGTTATCTCCGAACAGAAACTCAAGAGAGGAAGGGGGGGGCGCTTCATTGCGGCTGCGGCACGCTCGTTATCCGACAGTAGTAGAGTAAAAGCAAATTTTTGTATTTGTAAACTAGCGTTTTTAAACTTTCAAACAGCGTGCGAGAATCTCGCGCAGGTGGCGAATATTTTGCAGTGCGAGAATACCTCGCACTGTAATATTTTTTGCGCGAGATTTAAGAAATTTATGCGAGATTCTCGCGATCTCGCACTCTAGCGGGAACCCTGGGCTCGGGCCTTAAAAAATGATCCCGAACTAGGGATGGACGCGAGACGAAAAATAGGAGTCTCTCGTCTCGCGTCCATCCCTATCCCAAACTCATCTCCAACACAAATCATACTTTGTAGAGCATCAACACACAGACGACTGGCAGTTGTAAGATGTGCAACTTACAACTTTCTGGCTGATGAAAAATGACCCCGAATTCATCTCCAACACAAATCACATTTTGTTGAGCATCAATACACAGACGACTGCAGTTCTCATATGTACAACTATTATACAACTTCCCGGCTGATGAAAAATGACCCCGAATTCAAATCCAACACAAAACACACTGTTTTGAGCATCAACACACAGACGACTGGCAGTTGTCAGACGTACAACTATTATTATACAACTTTCTGGCTGATGACGCATTCATGATTAAGATGCTAGATTTTGTATCCTAAAAAATATGACGTAATGACTTAAGACGGTTATACATTAAGTATCCAAAAATTTATATGCAGTTAATTTCAACAGCATATTAGCGCATGTTTCGTGAAACATGTGCTAATATGCTTACATCATGATCAAATATATATTAAAAGACGGTAGAATACTCATCCATAATTAATAAAGCATTTCTTCAACGATAGAGGAAATATACTTGTATTAATAACGTAGTGCTAGACTGACAGAAGATAAACTTTAGTCGCTGTGATTTGTCCTTGTATCACCTAAACACGAAAAATCCGTATGAAAAATGTCACACCATGCCTGTCAGTCATGCATACGAAATTTACGCATAGTATCAACAATAAAATACACGCATTCCCATTATTTTTGTTGACAAATGAAAAAGGCTTTAAACAGAAGCATTATTATATAGAAAGCACAAGTTCAATATTAACATCAATATTGAAGAAACTTTTGCACAATAGAGGAAAATACTTAAAAAAAATAATAATAAATTCTCACTGTGATTTGAACGACTGTGGATCGCAATATTTTACCTAAAAAAGTGATTAGCTATTTTTTTCAACTGAGGTTAAATTTTCGGATGAACAGTAAATAATGACTTTCAAGTTAATAATTGTCTTTTCCATGACTAATGTACTGATTGAAGTAAATAATTGAAGATGTTTAATAAAATAATTAATGAACAACAATTCATATTAAATTTCATTCCTATTAAAATTAATTTCACATGATAATGAATAGTTTTATTTTTTAGCAATCCATGGATATTTAGACAAACAAACGAATGTCATACACTGTTAAAAAGTTTATATTTACTTTTCTTTCATGTATGTGTGATTATATATATATATATTAGGGGACAGGAAAGTTATGTCTTTTTTTTTATATAACATTCAAACAAATAAAATTTTAACAAGTTTTTAGTTACAAACAAGCTGTGTACAGACATAGGACTCATATTTTTTACATTTTAAAGCAAGAATTTTACAGATATATGTATTTTTCATAACATGGCCAATCTATCCCCTTTTCCACGGCTACCCTTCTAACAGGACGATACTCCAAATGTCCTGACATTAATTTTAGATATATTCTTAAGTGTTGTATTTTACAAGAATTTTATGAATCTCTTTTTTTTTCCGTTGAGAAGACTAGGAATATGTTAATAGAACATTTTTCCTACCCTCCCCCCCACCATAACGAATTTTGGAAAATGCTATCTAATCTAGTACATATGTTAAAAAATTCTGATACGTGCCAAATTTCGTACTGTTAGTTTCAGTAGTTTTGGCTTGGCGAAATATCGACATACCCAAAACAAAACAACAACAACAACAAAAAAAAAAAAACGACGTTACTCCCCCTCCCCCCCCAAATATTTGTGTGTATTTTCTTACGTGTTTTGTAACAACAATACAAATTAAAGTATAATATCCTATAAAATGTTTTTTCAGAGAGATATTTGCCTAGCAGAAATTTTAGAAAGCTAGTACACACACAAGTCATGTTTATTTATAAACCAGAAGGACAAAAGAAAAAAAAAAACCTAAAATATTACTCCGAGTGTTGATCCACCAGCACTGCACTTTCACACACTTCATTTTACTTTTAGATAACAAGTACCACATGATCCTTACAATATCAGAGCAAGAAAGTTTCCTTGCTTTTTACTCTGTCCTTAGCACGCGTTTCTCCTCATTTATGAATACTGGGAGAAGGTGACGAAATTTTCAGTTATTGAGCTGTGTTATTTTTTCACTTTACAGCAGGGATTGCAGCTGTTGGACAAGATTTTGGATGCATAGTGTTTATTGAATGCATAAGCAAGGAGAAAAGGAACTGAATTTTCGCTACACGGGAGGTTACTTCGGAGACAAATCTATTTTTGTTTTTTCTAACCTGCTGGCGTCTGCTAAACTTTTGGACTGGAAGTTTTTGCCAGTTTAGTAAGAAAAGAATTCTGCAGAATGAGTTACACTTTTTTATGTATGTGTATATATATATATATATATATATATATATATATATATATATATATGAGATATAGATAGATAGAGATAGATATATATATATATTAACTTTATTATTATTTCTTTTTTATACCAATGGGAATTAGTATTAAAAAGTTAAAGTTTCTACAAGTTGAAAACTTAATTCACATTTCATACATGAATATTACCCAGCTAGATTATCTTGATGTTTTTGAAAAGTGAACTATTTAACTTTCGTTCTTACGTGTTTAAATTTAGAAGTATAATCATACATATGAATGTATGATGCTACGAAAATCTTTTTTTTTTTTTTTAAGGAAACGAATAAGCTAACTTTATATTGATTCTGTAAATATCTTTATGTAAAGGTTTAAAATTGTCAGACTCAATTATTTCAACTCGAGTTACATTTTCAATATTTCGTGATCTTAATTATTGAAATTATTACACATGCTGATAATGACAACCAAATTATGGAGCTTTAAAAGAATTTAATGATTTTTAGCTCTTGATTTTTGTCAGAGGAAAGGAGGCAAAATGACGAACTTTGCATTTCTTCGACGCAATAAAAAATAGTAGGCGATTTCTAAAATCCCTTGTATTAGGATATGAAACCCACTACATTTAATAAAATTGGAGATCTTTTTTTGAGTATTGTCAACTCAAATGCATTTCTTCAATAGGTGTCAGTAAATGTTGGATTTCACAGCACAAGAAATTACCCGATACGGTAAGTTATGAATTCTGACCCGTAAAATAGTTTCAAAATACAACTCCTAACGTCGAGAATCATGTGTCTTCTAGTTTATTTTCGGAGAGCTTGGATACTGTTAAGCAACTTTAAATCGGAAATGGCAATATAGGGCAAGTTGGGGAAGAGTTCGTCATTGGCCAGCAAGAAAACAACGAAGGTGTCGCGTATGAATCTTGGGCACATGATCAGTGCTCGTGCTTGGATCATAATGAAGTAAAAAACAGACCCTAGAAATGCGATTTTTGTTTCTGAACTTTATTACCTGTAATTTTCCTTAATTTTTGTATTTAAATAATTTTTGTTTCATTATGGGTGATTTGTAATTATTTTTTTAAGTGTTATCTGTGCCATTTTCATTAACTGCCTAAGTGAAATTGCTTCTTGGCATGTTTGAAAACAAAGCTTTATATATGGTAATCTATTTGTCATCTTACACCACCGACGTAACGTACGGGGTAAGATGACAGAAAATTTTCTTTGGAATATTTCACCACCTTCCACGAGGAGATGAAATCGTTTGAATTTTGTTTATGAAACAGAAAGATTCAAAAAAGTATTTCTGTTAATTTCAAGTATTTAAACCACACACTGAATTCAGAAAAATTATTTTAAGTTCGTCATTTTACCCCACTTTCCATTACATATTTCAGTCAATGGCTCACTGATTTTTTTAAAGAAAAAAACGGCAATGCGATGCAAACATATGATGAAACTTAGTTTAAGACTTCACACAGACCTATTAGTCTAGACTTTCGTGTATTTCTTAACTTGACAAGCGAGTTCAAATAGTCAAACTGGTCAAAGAACTGATATTTTTCTAAGAATTTTTCTACCTAAATGTATACCTCGAGTGGATTTCTTTAGTCAGAAATATCTAATACACATTTCTTCATTCTTTTTTTTCATATTCACTAACACTTCCTTCTCACAGAAATCCCTTTAATCTTACTTTATTTATTAATAAATATCCGAAACCTCGTCTTCTTTATGAAAGCAGAACATCTAAAATGTAAAGGACGGGTGCCGTTTCATATGCTCATGAAATTTCGAATGAAAATGCTAATATAATTCTAAAACTAGAAATTTGGGACTTTATAGAAGAAAATTTAAGTCCTCACACAGTATCTCTGTTTTCTAGAACTTCCTGCACTACTTTATGTGCTATTGGTGGATTTCGGGGTGACTACCTTAGCTCTTTAGAGCATGGCACACATGAAAAACATACCAAATATTCAAGCTTTTTCCAATTCATTTTACATGTTAGTATAATTTGACTACCAATAGTTATTTAACCACTTTACCACCGTATCGGTAATTAGTAAAGTAAATATTTTCATTTTCAATAGGATTCTTTGCTTTGTAAATACGAATAATTTTGTATTGTGGATAAAACAATGTTTTGTGCACCAAAAAGTTAAGTTCAGGATTCAAAATGTTCCATAAGTTGTCTAAACAACACCAGAAATGCTTGATACAGGATTGAGTGGGAGCTGTTCCCACTGTTTAATGAGAAGAAGTGTTACGACTGATGAAGACCGAAGGGATTTTCGGTCGAAACGATCGTATCGTCTTAAAAGTATCATTTTATGTGCGTTTTTTACACAAAGTTAATTTATTTTATTAAGGAGTAGTTTGGATATTTTCCACAAATGGTTACTTTTAATTCTTTGGCTATTTGCACATTCCATTAAGGACATTAAAACTGTTCTCCAAAAATTCTCATGCATAATCTTTGGCAAATCATCTTATTTAGCACCCCAAAATATTTAATCACGCTGTTGTGTCAAATACCCGAGCTGTACCAAAATTGAAATTTATTTTTAAATACGTATAATTTGCAGAACAGCTTGAGTATTTATCTTCTAGGACGGTTTTTCATAATTTGGTGACTTACGATTGTGAGTAGTTGATCATTTCCCATTAAGGCTGGCAATAAAACAGTTTTCAATAAAACAGATTTATTCTGTTTTTCAATAAAATAGTTTTATTGGCAACATTAATGGGAAATGTGACTAAATGGGGTATTGTCAGTATTATATTTACTTTGCTAAAACTGCCATAATGGCTTAATTAATGCCTACAGATATGCAATCCCGCCAACGGCGGAAATTAGTCAAACTGAGCCACAAATCAAACATCACAATAAAGGCATTTTTTTTTCAGAGTATGTATAACCGTGCGTTACGTAATATTAAATTACTTTGTTTTTAAAAAACTGGGCTAGCAATTTCGAAAACATCCGTTATAGATTAGCATTCTGTGCAGATATATACAGGCGCCAAAATGGCACTTTTCAAATCACTCGTCTTTTTTCAATTAAAGTGTAGTAATTATTGGTATAGGTCGCGCAAGCAGAGAATTCGTGATTGTCAGGGCCGATCCTAGCGGGGGGCAAGATGGTACACGGCACGTGGGCGGCCAAACTTAAGGGGCGGCGAAATGATTATCAAACAACGTAGAAAAAATGAAAACCTTACATGAATATTTAAAAAAAAATCTTTGAGTGAAGAATACTTTAAACCCTAATTAGCCTGCTCCAACTAAAATTTTGAAGATTTTTTTATTAGAAATTTTAAATCATACATTATGCCAGGATTTAACAACAAATTTTCCCAATTTATCTATAGCACTCACAATATTTTTACTATACCAATCAGTGTTGCTTCAGGTGAAAGAAGCTTTTCAAAATTACGGAAGATCAACAATCTCACAAGAAAGGCTTATGAATTTGGCTATTATTTCAATTGAAAGGGTTACCTGTAAGGCGGTAGACATTTCAAGTATTATAGATTAATTATCTGAACTCGCTAGTTAATCTATAATACTTGATACTATAATACTTCTATAATACATCTATAATAAATCTATAATAGTTGCGTTATGTACTAACTCGTCAACGACGAGTTAGTACATAACGCAAATTTTCAAAAAGCTTGAATCTTTGTCAGCATTGTAGGTATGGAAATAGTACATTAGCAATAGTATAGAAATAAAAACTATATCTTCTGTGTATTGGTAAAATATTACAGGTTTGGGAGTAACAAAGTGATCAGTAAATTTGACTATTATAGAGCTTTTCATTAAAAAAAGTTAAATTTTATTCTGGTTGAATGAGTTTTTCAGTCAAGAGGTCATTTCTAACATGCAACTAAATTTTGTTTAATTCACTGTAAATATTTTAACATTATTCCTTGAAAATATTTTGCACAATTTTCACAAAAATCTAAAAAAGCAAATAAACATTTTAAAAAATTATGTAACTTTTTCAAAAAATCCCATTTTTGTTGTTTTAGCCATTGCTGATGATGTTACTAAACCTCAGCGTATTCTCTTACTCCATTTTTACGGAATATGAAAACAAATATTTATAAGATTTTCACAAAATTCCAAAAATCTATGAAATATTTAAAACTGTTTCGGCATTTGGAGTTAAAATTAACTTGCATCTAACATAATTCCACATACTATTCTATTCCATTCCCACTTTTCAGGAATAGGGCAAACATGCACTGAATTTTCTCAAAATCTCAAAACCTATAAAAAATATTTAAAACACTTTGACGCAAAGAGTTCAAGCGACTACCAGTGACGATACTAAATTTTATTTCACTCGCTTCAGTGGTTTCTACGTAATCGATAAATATTTTCACAAAATCTCAAAATTTAATGAAGATTTTAAAAAAATGCGATACTCCTATTTTAAATTGAAAGACCACGTATCATGTCACCAAATTTTATTTCATTCTTATAGTCGTTATTACGCGATGCTCGAACAAAAATTTACGGAGTTTGAAACGATTTTCGCAAAATCTCGAAATGTAATCCAGATTTTTAAAAAATTCGACGCGTATTTTTTAAGTTGAGTGACCATCTATCATATCACCAAACTTCATTTCATTCGCTTCTGTCGTTTTTACATGATGCTCGAACAACAACAACAAAAAAAAAAAGTCACGGACAGAATTACAGTCAAACTGCTTTTTGAGGGTCGTACTGGATTCTCAAGTGCCCCAGACAGCACAGCAAACTTGCAGCAAGTTTGATTTATCAAGTCAATAAACTTGAATTAAGCTTGAACATTTCAAGCATGTAAGCTTAATGCAAGCTTGAATCAAGTGTTCTAGTTTACACTTGCCCAGCTTGCATTAAGCTTGACATAGCAACCTTGAATCTAGCTTGACATAGCAAGCTTAATTTCAAGCTTCAAAAATTCCTAAATACACGGGGCGCCCGTCGGCGAACAGTGTCGGCGCGTCGGCGGGCGGCCCGTCGGCCCACATATTTTATTTTTCCACGCATTTTCCCCTCTTCGCTGAAATTTCAAGTTATTTTAATCTGTTTCCATCAAGCGTCCGCGGCTGGGATCGAACTCGGTATCTATGGGTTGGGAATCCAGCGTCCCAACCACTTGGCCAACCTGACTTTCGCTCAAATGACTAAAGTTTGAAGTGGCTGTTATCGTTATCACGCCGTTTTCTGGCGAGATCGATCAGTGGCCGATGTGTTGATCTGTTTCTTTTATTTTTCCATGGGATGAATCAAAATTAAAATAACGTTATGTGTGATTTAGAGACTCTACTAATAGGGAAATAAGCATAATATAAACTTAAAAGCAGGACACGTTTTAAAGCTTTCAATATCGCGACACTCGTGTTGGGCAATACTGGCCAAAATCGAGACAAACGACTGATTTTGAAATCAATTTCGTAGTATAATTGTATTTTATTTTGAAGAATTTCAATATTTGGAAATATAGAATTTTTTTTTTTTTTTTTTTTTTTAATTCTATGGTCAAGTACATTTATGACTGATGATAAATTATTTGTTATGTGGATGTGGCTTTCCAAATCGAGCAGTAATCAAGTTGTATTCAAGCTTGACAGTTCAAATGTCTTCTCCTTGCTGCAAGCTTAAAATGAATTGAACTGTCAAGCTTGTATTAATACGTCAAATTCAAAGAAATGTCAAGCTTGATTTAAGCTTATGTGCTGTGTGGGGCCGTAAACGGATAGAAGTCACAAAATTTTTGAATTTCAAGTAATGTACGACAAACGTCTAATTTTATTTATAGACTCGACTTTAAGAAAGCTCTAAAAATGTTGTTATAAGTTTTTTGAAAGATCAGAAATATTTATTGTAGTTGTAGATTGTATTTTTCTGAAAATAAATTGCGTACTTTAATATGTTTCTCTCTCTGATTTTCATCCATTCCATACTTATATTTAGACGATTTTTTCAAGTGCTTAATACTAATTTATTTAAACGTTTAAACCGTAAGGTTTGTAAAAAAGGGGCGGCCAATTTTAATTTGCACGTGGGCGGCCGAAGGTCTAGGATCGGCAATGGTCATTGTGATTGTGCTTAACTGATTCAGCTTCCCCAACGCAATTAAATTGCTAATGCAGGTAGAAAAAAATTACCAAACCAATACAATTACTACTTATCATTTACCTTGTTTTGGAAAAACACATCATCTCAAATTTTAAACACCTGTTACCCAAGCGATCTTATTTGAGATTTGAAAATTATTATTTTCAAGTAACACATTTTGACTTATTCCTTTCTCATACTACCTTTTAATTTGGCATAAAACTGATGTAATTCCCATCCCATTTTTTTTTTTCGATTGCACGTGATATCGCATTCTTGAAACAACTTTTCGTCTGCTTTTTTCAAAATCATAAATCATTTTACGCGGGCGAAAATCGCCAAATGTGGCAACCAAAATGCTTATTTTGGTTTCTTATTACTATCTTCTAAATAATTCGAATTTCGAAATTCAAGTTAGCAGAATTTCTTCCCCGGAATTTTCCGAATTCCTGGGTACCTTTGCCGAAACCAAACACCCTGCCGTTTCGGAGGAAATTGTGTTACAGATAGACGCGCCAGATTTCGATATTATACAATACAGTAAAACCTGTCTAAAACGGACCCTGCATGAAACGGAAACCTGTCTTAATTGGAAAAAAAATTTAGTCCCAGCGGCGATTAATGTTTTTCAATGTATGTTAACCTGTATGAAACGGAAACTGCTTAACGCGGAAACGAACTCCATCTTCGTCTATTTTTAGGACAAAAAACCTCTCAAGACGGAACGTTCTATCTTTAGCGCAGAAAATTGGCAAGTTGTCAACAAAGAAGAATCCAAGATGAATCGCCTTATAGGGAGGAGAAATACAGTATGGGTTTTTTTTTTTTTAGCATTTCTGTTCTCGTCCATTCGAAAGTGCAGTTGTGTGTTCTCATGTTCATGGTGATTTGACCAAAAAAACGTGGTGAAATAGCTGACTTTCGTAAGAAACATGTTTTGAGTTTAAACTCAAAGGCGAAAGTAATTGATGCTAAGGAAAAATAGCATTTAAGCGTAACGCAAATAACAAAGAAATTTAATATAGGAAAGACTCACGTTTACGGCATAATGAAAAGAAAACATGAAATTAAAGAAGCCTGGCTTAAAGGAAATGGAGAAATGAAAAGAAAAATGCGCAAGACTGGAAATGAAGAAGTCAATGAAATGGTTTGGGAATGGTTTGTTGATGCCAGGTCCCGAAATTTACCCATATCTGGACCTATGGTACAAGCCCAAGCTAAACAAATTTCGGAAAGACTTGGAAAAGAAGATTTTCATGCTTTATATGGATGTGCTGGAAAGTTTTATGAAAAGGCATGCGATAAAATTAAAAGAAATTTGTGGTGAGGCTGCTGATGTTTATCCAGAAACTGTGAATGACTGGGAAAAAAAATTTGCTAAAATTAATCGAAGAATACGATTTAAAAGATATTGCAAATGGCGATGAAACGGGTTTATTTTTCCGAGCTTTACCAGCAAAACTTTGTGCTTGAAAAACGAAAGCTGTGCAGGTGGAAAGAAATCTAAGGAACGCCTAACTGTATTTCTCTGTGCATTTATGACCGGAGAAAAAGAAAAAACCGTTGGTCATCGGAAAAGCAGCCAAACCTCGCTGTTTTAAAAATCTTGAGCTGAAAAATCTCCCAATTGAGTGGAGGTCAAACAGAAAAGCTTGGATGACCGCAAAAATTATGGAAGAGGGGTTAATTGGTTTCAATTCTAGAATGAAAAGCAGAAAAGGAATGTTTTATTATTTCTAGATAATGCAACCTGTCATCCGCATATAGAACTTTCAAATGTAAAACTGGCCTGGTTTCCAGCAAACACTACTAGTGTTACCCAGCCTATGGATCAAGGCGTAATTCGCAACATAAAGACAAGCTACAGAAGTTTAATGGTGCAATCGTTACTAGCAAACATGAAGTGTATCCAGTCCTTCAGAGTTAATTAAATCGATAAATGTTCTTGATGCTGTATTGTGGCTTGGAAAAGCATGCAAAAAGTCACTAGTGAAACTATAAGGCTCTGTGTCGTGAAAGCAAATTTTTTGGGGAAAGTAGAGTCAATGAAAATGCATGCAATTCCGAAATTGAAGCTTTACAAGCAATGCTAGATGAAGATGAAATTAAACTGAATGCCTTAGATTTTGTAACATTAGATGACAAATTAGCCACAGAAACACCATTTGGTGAAGTTGAAAAACTTCTTTTAAACGATACAATTAACGATAATAACAGCAGTTAGGAAGAAGAACAAGTTACCGAGACTGAAGATCTTGCAATTAACTCTTATCCGGAAGCAATGCGTTGCATAAGGAACTTATATGAATTTTCTGTCTTTAAAGGCGACGCGGAACTATTAAGTATTGTCAATAATGCAAGAATCACTTTAGAAAATCGCACTGCGAGTGCACCGTTAGTGCAAAAACAATCTTTGATTATTTCAAAATCAATTTTCAATCTTTGATTATTTGTCGGTCCTTTCACATTCTGTTTTATACAGGTTTCACTGTAGTTAAATTATGTATTTCCAACGAAAATAAATCAAACACGCGTTGTTCGTTTTTCTTACAGATTGCTCCTCATCCAAAATGGTGGGTATATAATTTATACATTTTTTCACGTGAGCATTTAGAAAATTTCTATATATTAATGTCCACGAGCGGAATTAGCTTAAAAAGTGTTTAATAAACATCGATAATATGCACACAAAATAAAGCTTACATGTTACCGGCTATGCATGAAATCCATCACTGTATACAGTGCCCGGGCATTACATGAAACAAATCATGAAACGATTAAATATTTCACACATTATCCGAAAATTACTCAGTATGTCAAATGAGAAACCGCCCAAATGTGAAATACATCTAATTTCGTTTTAAATATATGGTAAGAAGGGGCGTGATTGTTATTCTTCCGCTCATGCTTAGAATTTGCTTTTTGTATTTTGCTCTTTGCTTGGAAGGGTAAAAATGCGCCATTTTACTTGAATTTGTTCAAAGTAAAATTAGTTCTATGCTGTTCAGAGTGAAAATGGAAGAGCGAGATGTAGTGGAGAAGGAATACAAGGGTGTTACAAAACTATAATGTCGCTTCCCTGCTCTGCTGAATATACTGTGGGAAAGGCAGTTTTATAGGCATTGCTACAAAATATTGGAAATCTATGATCCTTGCATCTGGTGGCAGACTTGGAAAAGATTTGGTGACTTAGCGAGAAATTTGGTGACTTTGGCGACAAAATGAAGTTATCGAATATGCTGGAATATTTTATTTATCTTGTTTAGAAAGGAAGTTACTAGGAACACTCCACAAATGTCTATGCTACTTTATTTATGTGCCACTGCTGATCTTTGCTAAACTAAAAAAAAAAAAAAAAAAAAAAAAAAAAAAAAAAAAAAAAGAAGAGAGAGAGAGAGAGAGAGAAAGAAAGCATAGCAGTTGTAGCCAGGCCCGTCGAGAGACAAACTCGGGCCCGGGGGTGGATATCTGCCGGGCCCTCTCTCTCCCCCCAATAAAAAAAGGTTATTCACTTTGTAAAATACAAATAAACTGCCCTTTTTTCACTATGTGGCATTTTCAAATCTTAAAAAAGACGGTTTCATCAAATAGTTTAATGTTGGTCTTTATAATACGAATAATTGGATATTCTCTTTAAAAAATCAAAACTATTAAAAATTCGCTTTTCCCGCTTTTTTTTTGTTTTAGGCGAAAGTATCAATAATAATTTTAAAGTCTAGTTCTTTCGCTAGTGCCGACTCAATACAAACAGTTCCTAAACTGGAAGTACATGTTTGAGTCGAACAAGCGAGGTAGAAATTTTTTATTCTCTTTATCACACTGAATAAACGCTCAGCACTAGCAACCGAAACGGGTAAGGTACAAAAAATACGCAAAGCTACGCAAATGTTTGGAAAAATGGCATTGAGATTCTGAGAAGAAATAGAGTTCAGTAGTCCAAATGGTAAAAATTAGCTTCGTAGATGTGCTTCCGATGCATAATTTCATCTGCTAATTCTTGAAACACATCTACATCATACTTTTCAACAGTGCGGGATCTAGGGGTGGGCAAGCCGGGGCCCCTGCCCCGGGCGCGAAATCGTGTCTGAGAAAAAGAAACTTGACAAAAAATAGAATGGAGGGGCGCCAAAAAGGTATCTTGCCCCGGGCATCAGTTCTGCTCGGTCCAGCACTGCTTTTCAATAAAATTCTCCACAGAACTCCTGATAGATTTTTCGTCCATTGAAGGGAACTGCGACAAGAAGGAAAAAGTCTCATTCATGTCTCTCATCGAAACGAATCTTCTTGATATCCCTGAAATGACAGAATCAACGATAACCAAAAAAAGTGTTGATTTTGAATGAGAGACATGAGAGAACAAAGGGTGGTGCGTTTGCCCCCCCCCCCAAAAAAAAAAAAAATTAATAAAAGAGCGTACATGACGTCAGCAATCCAGTTTCTTCTAGGACCTCGTCTCGTCTTTACTTATTCCAGTCGGTGTTGGTTTTTGCGATTTCTGTTTCCGTCTATACAAATTTTTTTTTTAAAGTTTAGCCCGGGCCCCCAGAAAACACGGGCCCGGGGGGAGGATCCCCTCTACCCCCCCTCTCGACAGGCCTGGTTGTAGCATATTTTAGAGATGGCCCCCTACGAGCACACTGATACTTTTTTATAGCTTTTCATAGGACCAAAATAAAGGGATTTAAACATTTTGATATTTTTTAAAAGGCATTTGTAAAAAATTTCTATGCTTTTGCGGCAAATCCAAAAATTATCACAAACTCCAAATTTTCTTACGTCTTAAAAAAAGCCTTACAATTACGTCATTTACATACTTTGGCTAAAGAATATTTGTCAGTGTATATAATGAATACAAAGAAAAACAGACTTATAAAAAGCTTTATAACGTGCATTAATCCTATTCTCGAAACCTACACAAACAGGGGCGATTTCATTTCAAATCAGGGAATCATATTTATGATATATGCCATAAATAGAATGTCAAGTTTTCACACAATAACAATGCCTAGGCATAGAATATAATGATTCTCATATTTCATACTTTGCCAAAAAACGCCAGGCGTTGTATATAATGCCCGGGTATTGCATTACATAACAATGCAGGCTTTTCATACATTTCCAGTAATATAATATTTTTTAATAGCACTTACGAAAATAATTAAAAAATTAAGCTTTAGCCTTCTCTGTCTATCTGTAAGTTCGTGGTTCTTATGGAGAGATATATCAAAGCGTTGCAGTACATCACATTTAGAGGGGTAGAATATAATAAATTGACTATAGAAAGTTACGTTATTTGATTTATTGCATGCACTCATAAGAAAATTGCATTAGAATCAGTTTTATATTCGATTAATTTCATCTAATTTATCATATAGCAATCTAATTTATTTTATAGAAAAACAAACATAAAAAGTTTTATAGCGTGCATAAATCCTATTCTGGAAGCCTACACAAGCAGTGACGATTACATTTCAAATCAGAGAATCAGATTTATGATTAATATGCCATAAATAGAATGTCACGTTTTCACACAACATAATAAATATAAAGATGTATGAATTCTTGTTTAAAACTAAAAATATTTATCCAGTTTTCAAATCTATTTTTACTTCAAAACAAATAATAATTATTTACTGGTGTACTGTCGTAAACAAATCAAAATACAAAGTTGTAAGCTTTTACATCCGGTATTAATTTAGAAACATTCCACTTTGTGTTAGCCGTTTTTTTTTTCTAGACTGTTTTTCACATGCAAATTAAATAAAAAAGAAAAACCCAGAAATTCTAGAGCAAATTCAACAGCTACACGTTAGAGTTTTATTTTATTTTATAATTATTTTTGCTGCTGTTATTGGGAAAGTAAACACGCGTGATGTTAGATTTTGTTCAGCTTAATTATTTCTTTTCTGACAATAAACATGGAAAGAGGGAGGGGGGGGGGGTAATAGAACAGCGTATGTATAGATACACATACACACACACATATATATATATATATATATCTTTGCTCTGATTTTTTCAATTATTCTACACACAAAAAGAAAGAACAGGGACGATTTCTAAATGTAAATTTTGTATTTGTTGGTTTTACATTTCATGGAATTTATTTATAGCTTGTGTCATTTCGTTGCTTGAAAAAACTCCTAATTTACTTGTATTAAAATACCTTTCGTTTAGTCAGAAATTATGTCTGAATTTGTTACTAATCAAAGAATCGATTTCTAGTATGATCGATTGATAGATATCAGTTTGTGAGATTTTTAAAAAGTCATCTATTAAAGTTTTGGTTTGAACATATTTTTAGGCATTTACAACCATATTATTATGCATCATGCGCTTTAATTTTTGCTCTTGCGCTCTTCATCTATAAAGATAATTGACCTACGCTGTGTGTTTCCTAAGATTATCTTGTATTATTCGTACGCTTAATGATGAAAAGTATCCGCACACAAGATTTTGGAATTGCTCGAATTTTTTAAAAATATGTTTGGTGAACTGTTGTTTAACTTTGCCTCTGTAAACAACAACATGCTTGAATTAATACTTTCCGATGCCAGTGTCATCCATTTTCTTGTTCGTACAGAAGAACATACACACACAGAAAATAAAAATATTTTTCACATAAAAACCTGGAACTGACCTGTATCGTAAAAAAAACGCCACTATTTCCAATGCTTGCCTGAATTTTTGAAAAATATTGTGTTATGCGCGCAGGTTAAAGTCCAACTGAGGTTGTAAAGTCAAAAAGAAGAAATGTTTCTTCAAATTTATAATAGGGTAATTCCGGGATAGATGGACCACTGGGTGAGATAGACCAGCCAAATGTTTAGTTAATGCGCCTCTCCATATATAGCGCAACTATCCCAATGAGACACATAAAGAGATTTTATAAGGCGTGCTACTATTTGCTACTCAAACAACATAATAATTTTTCAGCAAATTATATTTGTTGCTGTTGGTGAGTCAAAAATGTTTTTCATATGGTTATAATTCTACAATTAAAAGTTTTATTTTATATGTGATTTATCTAGTTTTGATGATGTAATTTCGGGGAACATGTAGGCTTCCAAATAACCTAAAATGGCGACGTGAAATCCACAATGTAGAGTCAGGGTGGGTTCTACTTGCCATCCGGACGACCGGGAGAGATGGACCAACGGCTAGGCAAGAGAGATGGACTAGGTTTTGGGTCAATCTTTAGTCATATCACATAAAAACAATTTCATATATATTAAATGTCACAAGGTAATTCATGTAAACTTAATATACATTAATTAAAATTAATTTAATTCAGAGTAAGTTAATTTTAATTTTCATGTAATGAAAATATGAATTTATAAATTTAATACATGCACAACTTTTTCATTATTTTATGGTAGTCCATCTTTCCCATTCATATGGTCCATCTCACCAGGAGTAGCCCGAGTGAGAGGGACCACATAAATAATAATTTTAAAAATCATTTAAAAAAATCCTTTACATCTATGATCTTCTGCATTAAGATTTTTGTAAGAAATATCACATACTATATGTATATAATGTGAAAAGTAAAATATGTATAAATATATGGCTTTAAGAGAACGAAGAAAAACGTGGCCCATCTCTCCCGAAATTACCCTACATTTTTTCACAACTTTACGCAGTCTGGAATTTTTTTAAAGAAATATCTTTTGAACTTTTATTCTGTAAGATGTAAATTAATGTTTTATATTTTATTCGACATAATTTAATTGTAGATGCATTATAATTCTACGGCAAATTTGAATGAGTTTATTTCCACATGTGTCTGCTTGTAAAGAGGCATTAAATAGAATACATTCTGGTGCTGTAGTGAATTTTTACGTATTTTTCTATTTTTTTGGCAATTTTCGTCACATTAAATTCATTTTTCATATTGAATAAGAATTTTCTTCAAAAAGAGAGAGTGGATTAAAATCGGGCGTTAGACCTAGAACGACTGAAATATATTTTAATGCATTATTTCATAGGCAATATTCTTTAGAATTCCTGTCTTAAACATTCAGACATTTTGCTCTTAAAAATGTTTTGCTTAATTTACTAGATATATCACAAAAGTTTAAGAAAATCCGCTTCCAGAGTATCACAAAATGAACGAAATGAACCTTCTCCGTCAACTTTATTTCAAATTCCTCCATATTTTCTCGCTTTCAATTTATTTTCAGTTATTTTTCTTCCTAGAAAACAGGAATCGGCATTTTTTAGAAGAAAAGAACTGCAGAAACGTCGAAAAGTTTTGAATATTTCTTCTCTTTTAACATGCTCAGTAAAATATTTTTCCTTAAAATGTTTACAAAATAAATTTTTCTTATAGACTTTAGTTTCGGGGATTAAATTCTTTTTTTTTATGCAATAATCTTTTGTTTCTGTTCAAAGCGTAATTTTTTCCCACTCTCAATGTATATGTGAAATATTGTGCACATCCAGTTTTTCACTAGGGATGGACGCGAGACGGCTTTTTTGCGAGACGAGACAGAGATTTACAGCTTTTTGCGAGACGAGACACACATTTTTAACATTACGATATAGGGAATTTGCGAGACGAGACAAAGCTTTTAGGCTATTTTGCGAGACGCGAGACGCTTATTTTTCGTCTCGCGTCCATCCCTATTTTTCACATTATTTATCTAAAGCATTCAAGCTATTTATCAATATATGTTACTAAAACTTACTAGTAATTTACTAGAAAGTTTTTAAAACGGAAAAATATGTCATTAAATTATTTCAAACACTTGCTTTCTACTTTACAGATCAACCTTACATTCATATTATCTGTCCGCATTTTCTCCTAAGAGAGAATATGTTCCGTAATTGAGTAATTTTATCCTGAAGCATAAATTACATAAGGTATTTTGGAGAAAGTGTTACATACTAGGATATTTTTGTTAGTACATTCAAAATTGAAATGAGCCTCAATATGGCACAGTGGTTATGCCACTGAAAATGGTAGATGGCCGAAGTGTGAGGGTCCCGGGTTCGGGTCCCATAGCGCGGCTGTCGATCTAACGGTCTGGAGTTTTGGTAGGTTTTCTCCAGATGTAACGTGAATACGCGTTAGAACCCCTTAGAAAGTCCTCCTAACAAGCCCCCACCCTTGGCAGATCGCCGTAGTGTAGCGTTGCCATAATCCCACATAACCAAAATTGAAATGACTGAAAGACGAAAGAACAACACACATTGCTTTTCACTATTTAATTGGTTATATTCACTTATCAATTCCTTTTCCAGTATCCACATCACGGTAGTCCTTGCATTTCAACTTACTAAGAATTTTGGTTCCAATCCTCTATCTTATTTCAATCATCAGATAAACGTTCTGTGCAAAATTTTGCATTGCCGACGAAGTTTTGAAATCGCTCAGAAAAAAGTAATTTTTCCAAATTTTTGTTTTTTAATTTTAATTATTTTATTTGAAATCATTGCAAGCACTAATAATGAAAGTTACTGCAAAAGTTTTTTTAATTTAATTAGCATAAGGTGTTTTTTATTGCTTTTATTATCATCATCTAAGGCGAAATGTCGTGCATTCTAAATTATTGGTTTGGCTGTAAAGCAGTACCGTAGCGAAGTTCCATGCGTAGGGGGAGTGGTATGAATAATAAAAGGCGCCAATGCGAAGGCGGGAAACAGCAAGAGTGGTGTATGAGAATGCGCGAAGTCTTATGGGGAGCAACAGCTACCCCCTAACTACGCCACTGCCGCATAACAGTCACCAAGCTGGCAGGAGAAAAAAGACTCATGAAGAAATGGAACGACATTTTTCTATTCATCAGCTTGCTACGTAAAAAAATTATGAGTCGACATCAAGCAGTCATAGTTGTGAAGGCGGTGACTACTACAGTGACGATTCCTTTGTCACCGTTCAGAAAATTTCCACGACAATTCCAGTAACTCGACGCACACGGCAGTTTCTGACTCCCCGTCTGTCTGAAGTTATTGGTACATGCAAAGTCAGTGATAGAAATCGAGTTTGCATATTAATGATGGCTTCTGCTGAAGCTTCTGGACTTGATATTGAAAGTTCTGTAATTAATCATACTTTTTTCAAGGGCTTAAAAAAATTAAGGAAGCAAGACGCAGAAATTCGACTCTAATTTGACCTAAAGGACTGTCAAGAATTAGTACTACTCTGAGAGGGAAAGCTGCTGGTAATTAAAGGCAGGGAAAAGGTCGATAGACTGGCAATAAATGTAATTTTTCAGGTCAAAGAGCAACTGCTGGGAGTTTCTCGAATACCAGAGTTCTCAATAGAAGCTAAGGAGGTATAACAGATAAAAATTCAGGCACTTTCCTGTGATACGACAGTGAGAAACACCGGCCAAATGAATGGTATCTGTACAAACCCAGAGAAGCTTTTGAATCGTGACCTGTTATCCTCTCTCACCGCCATCGCATTTTTGAATTAATTTTGAAGATCTGCTTCCACTCCCTCTTCGGTTCATCTTCTGGTGCAAACATGACAAATTTTAAAAGATTTAGAAAAATCTGGACGAATATCGACAAAAATCCTATGCATAACTGGTAATAATGATGAACCTGATGATGTCAGCTCTACCATTCTTGAATTTCATGAATATCTCTAAGCAGAAACAATAGGATCAATAAAAAGGGATCAATAATATAGGAGAAATAAGAGGATTATCGAGAATTGTAACGATCTTTCTTGGCGGTATTCTGAAGAACTGAATATCGTTTCGTACACATGGAGCTGTAAATTATTCTTGGTGGATGTCAGAACCAATTTCTGCAAAAGATATATATACTTCAAATTATATTTCAATTATCTCACAGGGACACGAATTCTTTAGAAAGAAGTTGTCTTGCAAGAGTTTATGTTCGAGCCTGGTTTTTGTAATCAGAAGAAATTGAAGAACCTTATCATGATTTCTCCTATTCATACGTCCACATATCAGGATACTGTCTCACAAATTGCTGCACTACTGTCAAAAGAAACATCTAATCATCTGTGGTACTTAGCTCCTGAGACTTTGGCACTATCATTATTTGATGAGAATGTTCTAACATCGGTTAAAACAAATATTGTTCAAAGTATGCTAAAAGCAGACAATTACGAAGAAGAAGAATAAAAAATGAATTGAAGAAGCACATTCTGTACCGAAATGATTTTTTTTCTAAAAACAACGATTTTTCGTCTTTTGTAACTCTTGATACGAAGCCCATCTTTATAAGATTTCCTATTAGCACCGATTTCCTTGGCAAAGATCTTTATACGTGGAAGTTTGATCCCAGTTATAAAATCGGAAAAGAAAAAAAAAAAATAAGAATTTAGTTGTTGTGAATGATGTTGCAGAAATAGGTGTCAAACTTATTCAGGATTATAACAACATTCTCACAAAAGATGAAGCTGAGGAACAATTTCTTTTACAGATCTCTACCAAATATCGAATAAAATATCCAACTTGTTCTAAATCCAGCCTTAGGAAAAAATAGTGTCAAATTCACGTTCGTTCAAATTATGGTTAAATTTTAGTTAGTTTATATCAATATAAATTTGTAATTGTGAATAAAAATGTGTTTCTCTTATAGAAGTGTGCTTTCGTAAATACTATACTACTACTACTACTACTAATATTTTTAAATTTTTCATGATATTTCAGGAATTTTTCAAACTAACTTTTGAGAAATTTCATTCAGAATGTTTTTAAAGGTTTGCTTCTGTTGCCTGTATATGTCCACATCAAGACGTTTGTCGGAAAAGGGAAGAGAAAACAGTTTTTGATCAGAATTATTCGTTGCATACAGTACGTTCCAACTTCAAGCCGTTGACAAATATCCAGCCGTTTGCAGGTCAATTAAAATTTTCTCATTCAACTCTAGTTTTACAAAGCCCCTTTATTTTATTGATTCGAAAAGGATTCGGAGAGGAAGCAAAATTTTAACTTTTAGAAAATTATATACTGCTAAGGTTACTCTAATGTACACGATGAGCAAATTTCATGTTAAATAAGCTATTGTAATTTTGACTTGTTCCTTTATTTCTACAGGAAAGATGTCACTAGTTATAAGGGATACAGCACCACAGTTAATAAGAAAAATAAAGCAAACATTGGAACATTACCTGTGTACTAACAATATCTCTGAAGAAACAAACGAACACGTAAACTGAATTTTATGGTTTCATAAGTAGTTTTGCTGAAACTAATAAAGGCACATGTTTAAATGTTAGACAGCAGCACTTTTAACTCCGTGCTAACTGTCAAAATCGTAATCTTTGCGTAACCATTTCTTGCATTTGATGCATTGAATGCAATACCACTTGAAACTTTTTACAAATGTATTCTTCACTAACAGCACAATAGTCGTCATTATCCTCATCAAATTTGTCTCTACTAGTATCCAAAGGAATTTGTTCACTTGAGGAAAACGAATTTACAGGTCTTTCTGTTGTTTAGAGGGTTTCTGTCAGTTTTATTTTTCCGCATACTTTCTCTGGTCATAAACCACACTTCTTAATAAATAGTGTCGGTGACTACCCAGACAGTACACAAGCTTAAATCAAGCTTGACATTTCTTTGAATTTGACGTATTAATACAAGCTTGACAGTTCAATTCATTTTAAACTTGCAGCAAGCTTGGAGATTACAAAAAAATGAGTCAGCAAATATTTTCCCGCCGAATTTAAGTCATTTGAACTGTCAAGCTTGAATACAACTTGATTACTGCTTGATTTGGAAAGCCACATAACAAATAATTTATCATCAATCATAAATGTGCTTGACCATAGAATTTAAAAAAAAAGATTCTATATTTCCAAGTATTGAAATTCTTCAAAATAAAATACAAATATACTACAAAACTTCATAAGACAATTCTAAAATTTAGATTTGCTTTGGTGTGTATGAAAAAATAGATTTTGAACATTTTTGGATTGCGTACATTCTAAAAGTACCCGTTTATTTTACTGAAAAAACTACTGTAAAACACGACAGTATTTTACCGTATGCAATTTAACGGTAAGGGCAGTAAAATTAAGTAGATAGCAAGTTACTACGCATCGCATTCTAATATAACAGTAACAAATAAAGAAAACAGTTATTTTTCACTTATGCCCCTCAAATGAATATTCTAGACGTACTATATTCTTGCTGTCTTGACCAGAGCATAAGTTAATTTCTTAATTTGTTGCAATCTGAGCGTATGACTCTCGTATATTGCTGTTGAAATTACAAAACTAGAATTTTGAGAATAGCGTACCAAGTGAAAAAAATCTCACGAACTATTTTTTTTGGAAATTTCCCGCTTATTGAAATCTACCCTCTTTCCGAATCTACCCCAGTAGTACAGCAATTTTGGCCAATATCGCCTCGATATTGGCCAACCTCGTCAGGCGTCGGCGAAAATCAGTCGTTTGTCTCGATTTTGGCCAATATTGCGCAACGTGAGTGTTGCGATATTGAAAGTTTTAAAACGTGTGCTGCTTTTAAGTTTATATTATGATTATTTCCCTATTAGTAGAGTCTATAAATCACATATAACATTTTAATTTTGATTCATCCAATGGAAAAATAAAAGATGTAGATCGTCATCGGGCAATACTGATCAATCTCACTAAAAAACGGCGTGGCAACCATAACAGTCACTTCAAGCTTTAGTCATTTCACCTTGAGTCAGGTTTGCATGGTGATTAGAACGCTTGCTTCCCACACCTTAGGTCCCGAGATCGAGTCCCAGTCGCGGACGTTAGACGGAAGCAGATTCAAAATAACTTGAGGTTTCAGCGTAGAGGGTGAAATGTGTGGAAAAATAAAATATGTGGGGCGAGTGCGCCAACCGGCACCCCATGTATTTAGGAAATCTTTTTAGAGTGTAGTAAGTTTGAATCAAGCTTGCTATGTCAAGCTTAATGCAAGTTGGGCAAGTGTAAACTCAAACACTTGATGTTGACTTGCATTGAGCTTACACGCTTGAAATATCAAGCTTAATGCAAGTTTATTGATTTGATAAATCAAGCTTACTGCAAGTTTGATGCAAATTGTCTGTGCTGTCTGGGTATAAGTTATAATTTTAAAATATTTAACTACGATAGAAATATCAAAAACGTGTCAGAAGCTCTTAAATATATAACAAACATACTTTTTAATATAAATTAGCTTACCTGAAAAATTTTCCCTTTGCGCCAAATAACTCTGAACACAGAATTGTTAAATTCATCCTCTGAAAATATTAGTCAGCTGTCAGTTTTACAATTGTTACTACCTTAAAAATACTTGAAATTAATGATGAAAGATACTCATCATCAAAAATACATTATAAGTTTTATGCCGATGTTTTTGGGGAACATTATAATTTATAGATTTTTTAAAAATTTCCGCTATTCATAATTACCGCATCTGACCCTATTCTATATTTGTCTATATTAAACTCGAAACTTTACTTCAAAACAATATTCCATAAACAACTACTTTTAAATAAATATCTTGTTTCACAAAGAAATAATTTACCGGAATTAATAAACGAATAGAATTTCATAAGCTTCGTTTCCACTGACTCATTAAATAAGTTATAAAGACATTTTTCTGAACGCACTCTTCACCTTCGTTTAGAACATTTTATTTTAAAATATTAAAAAAAAGAAGACCGCAAAATGTAATTACTGTTATTGACTGCTATGAAATAAATTATAAGCGTTTTATTTGCATAAATTAAATACCAAGTTTATAATGGGAAATACGAATTCGAAATATTTATTAAATTTCTTGAGCATGAAGAGTATTAAATTTTCTTAAATAGTTTATTTCTTTTTCTTGGCTGATTTAAATTTCTGAAAACTTTTATCTAGAGAAATTTAAATAATGACATTGTATATATTTTTTACGAAGAGACTAGCTTAAAATTCAGGATAGCTGGATTGTGCTGGATTTAAAAAATAATCTATTTGAACACTTTGCATTATATTTCATTAACTTTGTGTTAAGTCACTTCGACATTAAACACATTTTCATTTTAAATAATGATCAATATACATTTTAAGCGACACGTTTTGAGATTTTATTTCATGAGTGTTTTTAAAGATTGCTATATTTTTCTCAAAAATGAAAAACGATATATTTAACTGTATTAATCTGCATTTATGAAGCTGCAGCATGAAGTATGCCGTATGTTAACTTATAAACATTGATTAAGCACATTGTTTTTTCAGATTTTCGGATAACCGAGGTATAAATTTCCATGTCTGTTAAAAAAAGTATGTTGTATCATACGTCGATATGAAAAAAAAGAAAACGTTTTGTAAAATATTTTTCATGTACGCTTAGAACCGTTTTTGGCTAAATCTTAAAAAGCTAGATGTAATGATACAAATCTTTTTTTAAGCTTTGGGTTGTGACCAAAGCAATTTAATTCTCTTAATTTCAAATAATGAAGTTACACCAAGAACAGTACTGACACGGATAATACAAATTATGTCATTAAAACACAATTAAAGAAAAACATCTTCATTTTGCCGTCAGCATTTATGTTCTAATTGGGCGACGCCAAAATTCAGCAACCCTTGCTTCCTGGGATAACAAACTCCTCTAAATTCGGAATGAATCTCAATAAGCGAATTTTGCTTCCCAAGCGAACTTGCATGTTCCAGTAATTAAAAATTAGCCGTACTTGCGATTGTGGCATTTCATCGTGTATTGTTTGTCAAGCAGCGTTATGCAAGTTTTCTGAATTTTTTCTCCCTACATATGCAAATAGAACGCCGTTTTCAGCTCAAGTGCTTCCTCACGACATACCCGCTGTCCCAGATTCCCATAAACACCTAAACGATTACTTTGAATTATTCGACCTACTTTTCCGAAAAAGTAAATCCTTTAAAAAAAAAACACAATTTAAATTGTGAGTCTTTAAGAATATAATGCCTTACAAAGCAAAGCCCCCGAAAGAAATATCATTTTCCCCATTATATTTCAAGAAATTAAAAAAAAAAGCAGTTAGATTGACAATGACGATTAATGAGTAGCATCAATATGTATCATGTTTAGCATCAATATGCATCATTTTCCTTTCTGAGATGGGGGTGCTTGATTTTGAAGGGGGGAGGAATATAAGAAATAGTTCCAACTTTATTAAAGAACTAGTGATGGGGAATTTCAAATTCTCTTTTAAGAATCGAATACTTTGCATTCGCACTTTCTCCTTTGCACTAAAACAGTTGTTAAACAGCAAGATGTAGGTAATTCAGACTTAAATAAAAAAAATCTTAAAAAATTTTTGATTTATTCATTTAATTCTTTTCAATATTAAATTATTAAATAACAATAAAATAACTAAATGATAGCAGTAAATTAATGTATTTTAATTGTTTTATTTGTAATAAATTCTGATAATTTAGGAACAGTCTCGAGCAAAAAAGAAGGCTGAAATTAAAAAAATTTTCAATTTAATTGTTAATTTAATAAAATATGCCTAAAATCTGCTCGGAAATAAAAGGGATACGTATTATTGCTATTCGTTTAAACAGATTCAAATACGAATATCCGAAACCCCTCTAATTTACATTCCAGCGTATATTTTATTTTTATTTAAATACTTTTATTTTAAAATCGAATTGTTTTGTTTGAATTCGAATAGTGGTGTAACTGGGCTGAAAGAATCGAATACGACACATCTAGTTTGCATCATTCCCCTCCCCTCCTAAACTTAAAAACTGGAATTAATTTGTTCGAATTCTCTTTGAACTGGTATGAAAGAATCGAATGCTGAACTCGTATTGGAACAATCGAGAAAATCAGTTAAAGAATCGAATAGTCTCCCCATTACTATCAAAAACAATGTATGAACTAAAATAAGTACTTTTTAAACTCTATCGAAATATCGGCCCCCGTGTATTGTGACAAAAATTTAACTATTGGAAATAAAATATTATTTAAGATGCTATTTGAGAATCACACCATGTGCCAGTTTATAGAGAGAGGGAATATATTTTTTCTTCATTTTCTGATAAAATAATATGAAACTTTCATTGATCTAGAAAAAATCCAACATTTTAGCCGAAAGCAAATCATATGGTAGTTTTATCGATCACCAGTTTTTGCTTGAAATTGCTTTAAAATTTGTGGTAGAAAAAAATTTCGTGTTTCTCACTAATTCGAGGGAAAAAAAGTTATAGAGAAATACTTTTTATCTCAAAAGCATTTAAAAGAATTAAAGAACTTTTGTAAATTTGTGCATTTTAAGAATCAGACTCAATGCATTACTCGAGAAAGTAAAATTATATTCTTCAAAATAATTTAAAGATTATTAAATTATGGAAAATATATATTTCTTTTTCTTAAAAAAGGTTTTAGTCCAACTTATTTCAAGTGTCTTTATGAGCAAAGTAATTTTATCCAGAAACCATAATTAAGTAATTGTTCAGAAAATTGCTTCTCAATGTACACTGATGCTGCTCTTTGAACGGAATAATTTGGGTAATAATTCATTTTTAGTTTTAATGATGAGCCATCAGTAATTTGAAATGTACTTAATTACTTTTATGTAAATTAAAAATTCTGATATCTTTATTAATAACTGATACAATAATTACATTTTAATGATTTTTCCCACTAATACTCTTTTTATGTTAAAACTAAATTGTAAGTAATTTTCGTGCTAATAGGTATAAATCAAATTATCATTGTGAAGCTATTACTTTTCAAACTGAACTTCTGGTTTATAACAAAATTTTGCCTCTTAAAATAAAATTTACATAGATAAAAGTTGAATTTATTTTTTAGAGTACTGTCGAACATATTTACTTACGTACTAGCTGAAGTACCCGTCGTTGACTGGTTAGTCTGAAATGCAGAATTTTCGACAGCATTGTAAGAGTACAAAGAATGGGATTAGCATATTGGCAAAAGTATAGAAAGCAAAGTTATAACTGTGTATTGTTAAAAGGTTAGAGAATAGAAAATTGCTGAGTGAAATAGAGAAAACATTTTATTTTCAAAACAACGTTTCATTTTATCGGGATCAGCTTTTAAAGTCATGGTCATACCTCGACTGTTACAAAGTTTCGTTTGATTTACTGTAGATATTTTAATATTATGACTCAAGAAAATCTTGCACAATTTTCACAAAATTAAAACAAACAAGTAAAAATGAAAAAATCGACGAAGTTTGCTTAAGGTGAACAAGCAAATAATATATTGCCCCAAGGGGCCTTAAAATGTCCCCCCCCCCGAAAAAAAAGAAAAATATACAATTTTTGGCAAATAGTTTAAATTAAATTGCCATCTAACATACTTTCATTGAAAATAAAGTATGTACTCTAAGTAATACATTTTGTACAAAAGTTAAACTGTGTTACATATATTATTTTAATTTTAAAGTAATAAAATATTTTAATTTTAAAGTAAATAGCTTTACTCATTATTTATCCTGCTTATATAAATCAAGTACTCCAATATATCATCTATAATAACTGCTGTAGAATCAAGTTTCTCTGTTCAGAAGATTTTAAAGTCCCCAATTGTAAATCACATTTGGGCCTCGCCATGGCACAGTAGTTATGCCACTAAAAATGGTAGATGGCCGAAGTGTGAAGGTCCCGGGTTCGGGACCCATCGCGCGGCTGTCGATCTAACGGTCTGGAGTTTTGGTAGATTTTTTTTCCAGATGTAACGTGAATACGCGTTAGAACCCCTTAGAAAGTCCTCATACCAAGGTACCCCCCCCCCTTGGCAGATCGCCCTAGTGTAGCGTTGCCATAATCACACACACATGTATTATTAAGGATATATTAAGGAAATCTCAAAACTTAGGAAATGTATTATATTAAACATTTTCCATGTTAAATTTTTATTGACATCTGAAAAATATTCTACAATATTTAGAAATAAATATTTATTTACTCTTTAATGACAAGCTTCATATTTAATTTTTATGCATACTATCACAAAAACAGGTAAGAAGGAATTTGAACATAACATAACGATCCATAATTCTCATGAACCTTCCAAACCAAGAACCATTTCCATATTCAAAGAAATAGAATTTAATCAATTTAGTAATCCTGAGAAATATAGCTTTTTTCCAAGAACAACGAATGTAGAAGCAGCATTTTACATTGAAAAATTTAACGACAAAATTTCCAAACTTCAAAAGAACCCAACAAACTTTCAGTATTTTTAAAACAAATGTAAGTAACAAGTGTAAAAATTATTCGATTGAAAAACAATGAAATTCAGAAAGAAAGTTAAAGCCACGACTTGTTTTTTTAGAAATCATATTTTCCTATAAACTTCTCGGATTTCAGTCATCGATCAAACAGCATTTTCTTTTTGAAAATGGTACACTGTCAAAATATTTCGTTAAAAATTATTTTGCTCCAATGTTTCTCGAGTTTCAACTGTATTTAATAAATATATTTACCTTAAATAAAGACACAGTGCCGCAGATATTAGCGGCATCAGAACTCGCGTACATCCTGTCGTCATTGATGAGAACTGCGTACTGATGTTAACATCCTAGCTTACTAAATTTAATTGCAATGCGATTACATTTTAGAGATCCATTTTAGAGATTTTAAAGGATGTGAAACATCCTTTAAAATCTCTAAAATGGGAAGATAATTATTTGAACATTTGAGTATCGATTTGGGATCTTAAGAAGAGGATTACTTTTTTTTTAAAATTCAGAATAATCACTTATCATCAGCTGCTTTGTCAAGCAGACTTGAAAATGTCTAGTTTGGCTTTCATGCGATGAGGCTCAAGTCTTCGCTTAACTTTCATTTTCTGTCATTTATAACAGTTCGTCTAACAGTTCAAGAGTTTACATTTAGCTTCGAAGAATTTAGAATTTGAGTCGAAGAAGCTCCAGTACTAGATGCTGTTCGTAAGATAGATCTTCGATTTTTGTCCGCTATCTTTAAATGTCGACCTCTGCGTTCTTTCTTTCCATAACGTGACGGATTCTTTAAAAAATTTTTCATTGCTCCTTGTGAACACTTAGCTAACCAAGCTTGTCGTTGAGTTTTTCCATCAACTTTGATTTGCCAACTTGTCTCTCTGTGAGAAAGTTCCCACGAGGCATTTGAAAATGTGTGGATTTTCACTGTTCTAAGTACAGAATATAACGACACAACAAGATGGAAAAGATGCATTAAAAGAGACCCAAAATTATTGCTCAAGTAATTAATATTTTTCATAATCGGGAGAACGGAAAGTATGGATAAATATCGTTTCAAATTATTGTCAATTATTTCAAATTAATGCTAATTACACGTTATTGTATTGCACCTTTTCTGAGAAATTCACTGAAAAAACCATTTCCTAATGACTCCATTTAATATTTTCTTACCATAAAATGCATTTATTCAGATTAAAAATACCAGAATATACAAATTTATAACTTTGCGATAGCTTTGAGCAGATTTCACGTTATGCTGTTTTTTTAAGTTATACATTTTCTTATTTAAATTAATTGCTCCATTTCCTTTTTGAGTAATATCAAACTTAAGTCCTTTTTTACATATATTCATTTTTATTTTATTAATGTAAAGCTGAGCTCGTTTATATTATAACTTAAATTAATTGAAAATTTTCTCATTTTATAATTGTGTTAAGCAGTGTATTTGAAATGGAATTTCCTCATTTATTCAGATCTAATAGAAAAAGAACCCCTGATTCTATGTTAGGTAATATAAATTTAGTCAGACGAAAATACATTATGTGAACAATGCAACTCAAAAACTCAAAACAAAGTGAAACTATTTTCATTAAAAAAAATTACTAAAATTTTTCTCTGTTAATCCGTTAGAGGTATTTTATTCTATAAAATCGTATTCATTAGTACTTTAATCTCTTTAGAACATGCCACTGAAAAATACAAAACTATTAAATAATGTCGATAATATAGATTTTATAACACAAAATGGATAAAAAAGCCAAAAACGGAGTTAAAAAAAAAGGATTTAAACAGTGTTTAAGAAGCACAGCTGGAAAATACTAAATCACGTGAGCTAAAGCTTAAGATCTCTGGAGCTTAGACAATTTTTTCTAATATTTTATAAATTTAACAAAAGAGGTAGCACACATACAAAAAAAAAAGAACAATTGAAATGTTAGCGAATGAAGTTCACATTTTCAATGCAAATAAGCATATTTTCAGTAACGAATCATAAACAAAGGCAGATAATAATTAAAAACATTTCCCGCTAAAAAGTCCATTTACGAGAATTTCACCTTTAGAATGAAATTAATCCTCGACTATTTTGTTTTAATTCAAGCGCAAAACCCATTTTCAGAAACAAAAAAATCTCATTTGAAATTAATGTTTTAAACAAATTTCCATTTGTTATCTAAAGGAATGTCTAGGTAATTTTTTGCAAAGATCTGATTTATTGATTTAAGAACATAATGGGACCTACTTTCTTCTAAATGTTACTAAAGTCTCTCCCAAGAAAGTAAAGAGAAAAGAAAATCTAAGTATTATACCGAAAAGAAAAAGAAAAATATAATAATTTTGAGGAATTTAGGAAATTACTGTTATCACCTCAGATTATGTGAGAAATAATAGTAAAATTCTTTTTGTGCCTTTAATTTTTTCATTTACATTCAAAGCTGAAAAAACTTCGGAATGTGATATGTGTGAAATATTTAGTAGCTAATGAAAGATAATAGATTTTTTTTTTCAATGAGTGTTGGCTTTTTATTACCTGAAAAAATGTTTCGTTTCTTTTTACTTTTATTTTTCACAATCAACAAATCAAAAAGCTTTTCACAATATTTCCCTACACTAAGATAAAAAGTTTTAGTATGAGAACGTCATTAATATGTAAAAAACTGAATAAATCTTTTAACCTATGGCTTCCATTTTCATAGTGGTTTGAATATTTGTTCTATTCAAATGCAATAAATTCCACACAACGAAAACAATAAAAAATTGCATTTTAATTAATATCTTTCAAAGCTAAAGAGATCTATAGCTGAATAAAATTCTCTATAAATAAAACTGAAAGCGTAAAAATATCCTACTTTTAAAACTTAAGCCTGTGTGTGCCTGAGATTCTAAGCTAAGTTATGTATTTTAAACTTCAGTTATTCACAAAAGGAAAATCAGTTCAGCATATTCGTAAATATTTACCCATAAGATACACGACTCTCAGAAATTTTAAGACTCGAAATAGAACTTGCCGGTTATTCTAAACACCAATTGTTTCCACGCAGCAATCAATGGTTCTTTTAGATGCCGGATTGAAACTATACCATCTACATTGTACTGAACTTATTCAAAAAGCATGGTAAAATTTATGCATTCTATTTCTAGTATAGAAAATTAAAAAAAAAGAAGTTAACGATTTAGGGACTTCAATTTGGTAATCGAAACCATATCAAAAGGCTTTCAATTGTCTTCCAAAAGTTTGTGTAAATTTCATTGACAATAACATACTTAAGTACCAGGTCCACAACAAAAATTTACACGGATTCTGCGTTTTAGGTTAGCGTCGAGGCAAAACAAAATATATGTAACTAATCAACAGGCCCGACGAAGGCGCACTACTCAATTATTTAATTGCGCAATTTTATTATTCCTAATATTTAATTATTGCAATTTAATAAAAACTAGAAGAAATATTTTGATTTTTCTTTCGTCAAATGAAATTTTGCAAGATTCTGCAATTAATTATAGCTTAAAATTTAAAACATATATTTATGATAAATTCATTATCATAAATGTTTAATAAAATTGGTGGAGGTAGTTATTGCATGTGTTGTGCAAACTTGTTTGCGTATTAGCGCAGTAGAGATCGATCGGTGATATTTATACGGTCACCAACAAAAACACAGTGCGGGTGAAAAGACGCCTAACAACCCAAAAGAAGCATCAAATGAATTCAGATATTCTATTGTCTTTCCTACTTTGGATTTCGTCATGGCAAGATTGAAAATACGATTTTCGAGCTGTGAACAAATTTGTGTTTTGTTTTCACCAGTTTTGGCTTTCATGGATCTAGAAAATGAGGAACTGAAAGTTAAAACCAGCAATTTTGTCTCAAAGTATTTTTCATACTTTGCAGATTCTGACAGCTTAGTTGAAATAATTCTACACATAAAGAGCGTTTATAGAAAAGTCCTCCATTCAGAAAAATATCCAATGAAGCTTCTCAACTTTATTAAAATAAAAATCTTCAAACAATTTTTTTTTTAAATTTGTGTACTGCAATTAGATTTTTTGTATGATTCCAGTAAGAGTGTACATCTGTCTGAAAGATCAAAATGTAGACTGGCGAACTTTTTCAAAACTTGGCAAAGGAGCACAACAGTCAGGGCCCTCTCTAAAGGGGGGTGTAGTCTCCCCCCTCCAACACTCGCAAAATTCTATTAAACTTGGCAAAATTAGATACCTAGTTGGCAAACTTGGTAAAAAAAAAATTAACGAAAACTATAATTTACTTTCTATTTCTGATACACTTGGCGAAATTATACAAACCCAGTTGGCAAAAATAATAAGTTGGTAAAAATCGATATTTGACTTGGCAGAATATCACCCCTCCTCCCCTAAAAAAGTCTAAGCAATGGCCCTAACAACAGGCCAAAGTCGTCTTAACCATTTAGGAATTTTAGCAGCTGAGAATGAATTGTCCAAGACTCGACTTTTCTGATGTAACTGATCATTTTAGTCAGAAGAAATCTTGGAAGAAGACTATAATTAAATAGTCTTATTTTGCAGCCAGTGTCGATGAGTCGCATAGATCCTAATTTCCGTTTTTAGTAACTACTTTTATTTTAATCTTAGTGTGTTAAATAAACTGATGATGTCGTTTTTAAGTAAAATAATTTTACATATAGTTTCGACCTGTAAAACAGTTACCTTAATTGAAGTGCTGAGTACAGGAAAACGTTAAAACGTTAAGGGACAATTCAGTAATTTTTAGATAGTCAGCTGTAAAATTAATAGAATGACATTTTACATCAGTTTATTTATTTCCTGTTTGTCTACTGAAAAACGCCTTATAAGGTTGACAGAACCAATGAACGTCCAATAATCAATCCAGACTTAGCATGTTCTTTCGCCCGAAAGTCTTTCTTTTATAAACTGTCAGTTAACATAGTCATCTACTCAGCTTTTCAATTATACCCTGTATTTTCAGGTGCAGTTACATTCTAAATTGTGTATGGAGAAGATATGACACTGCAATAATAATGAAGCATGCGATAGTAAAATGGGAGGGCGAGGAGGGGGGGCGTCTCTGGTCCAGGGTCCGTAATCGGATGTGGAGCGCCTAGTAGTCAGATCAACATTGCCCCCCATAAGTGTCCTAATTTTTAACAGATTCCAGATGAGAGAGCTAGAATCTTTATCGGCAACGCTAAAGGTATTGCTTAAACATGGAGAACATTAGAGTCACGACAGATTTTACGTGCAACAGCTCACCTTAAGCATTCAGGGTCCCCATCAGACCTGGTCAAGAGAGGAATTCACCCTCTCAAGCACTGGTCAAGCCGTTGCTGCTTCACTTTCGTGTCCTAATGAGAACCGAGTTTAATGGACCGATCTGCTGCCGGATTAAAAAAAAAACTTTTTATGTGAAAGCCACTAAGTGCACAATAAATGTTTCCTTTCAGGCTCCAACTTCTCTAAGTGACAGCAGACTTACTGTAACATTAGACAAGTTTTACTGAGATTTCACACTGGTAGCCACTAGTAGTGAAATCTATAAGATTGCAGTGGGCCGACCTAGACAACAGACCAACCCTGACAACCTTCTATTGCATATGAAATAGAGAAAGATAAGCTTTCAAACTCGACAACATTAACGAATTATAAAATTGTTAACAAAACATGTAGGTTAAATTTGACTCATTCTTATCATCATTACAATAATTTGTACTAACTTAATTTGTGATAGCTCAAAAAAATATAAAAGTTTTAAAGAACATACCTGCTCATAACATCTGTTCGTTGTATCTGAACTCCTGATTGTAAAAAAGTCAATACCATAAAAGAATCCTCAAAATAAAATGAAATTTAATTAACAAACGACTTGTATTACTACAAATAAATGATTTGATTTTCAAAGCAATAAAAAGAATATTAAGTGTCCAAAATCAGTATTTGGTTTGGCCACCAATCACTGCAATAAGTGCTGCAATACGACGTGGCAGAGTTAAACAGATTTTGAATGTATGCTTGGGGAAGAGCATTGGTCAAACCGAGAATGGTGAAACACTTGTCGTTGAGGGCTACCAGCTTTTCTATACCTTTTTCATAGAAACTTCCCAACAATGACGATAATCACGACTACGGCGAAGAAAAATACGGCGTACAATTCAAAACAAACGTGGAGGAATGCTCAGTAAAGGAATTGTGTTGCTCCATGACAATGCTCGACCTCATACTGCTGTTGACACTCAAACGATGATTCGACAGTTTCCTTGGGAGCAGTTCAATCACCCTCCGTACAGTCTAAATTTGGTGCTGCCCGACTACCACTAGTTCCTGGACATGAATCGTGAGCTAGGCGGCAAGCTCTTTGAATCCGACGATAAAATTAAAAATGCTGTGGGGTCGTGGTTATCGACATTGGCGGGAGGTTTCTATGAAGAATGTATAGAAAAACTGGTAACCCGCTACGACAAGTGTTTGAACATTGGCGGAAACTATGTAGAAAAATAGTTTAAGTTATGATCTTTCACGTAAAAATAAAATTGACTTGAAAAAAAATTTTTTTACTATTTTTTTTCAAAACGGAACTTACTTTCCGAATACGCCGCGTATAATGTATAAAAAGGTAGTTTGGGTATTGTTCATTAAGTGGGGTACTTTCACTGTTAGTGCTGCTTTCCTGTCATACATGCCACGCGCATTATGGGAGCTATGTTTTATTTCTTTAGTTGATTGCCGTACACCGGGTCGCCCGATTCTGGGTTCGTTTTCCGTGCACCTGTGTGCACGCGCCATGCACGTGGTTTCATCAGCGTAAATACGACTGCAGCTCGAAAATCAATAGTTATTGGTCACAGGAACTGCTCACGCCACACTGTTTAACCGTCTCCCCCCCTCTTCTCAATCTATATTGCAATGTAATACTATAATATTCAATAAACCATGTTACTCGCCTTAAATCTGAAAATTTATCAAAAACTTTAACGTTACATGTATATAAAACTTATTTTGTTACATATATACAAATACTTTATATATATGTTAATGAATTTTAGCGGGTGAGAAAAAATAAATAATTTAATGTATAAGGCACAAAAATAATTAATAATGTTTATTTATAAGGCGCATTCAAATGAAAACGAGCCTGGATTATAGAACCAGCATGGAACGCAAACAAGCAACGCCAGCAGGTGCTTGTAGAGAAGTACTCTCTTGGGAATCAGGAATCAACAATGTGCCACTGGTCTGGTAGGTTTGCTGGAATTGAGGTCTTCAAGTCGTCTGTGCGTCCAACATGGAAAGTGGGAAGAAGAAATAGCGATTTGTAGTGCGTTTTTCGACAACAAAACGAGCGTCAGAAAGTAAAATGCATGTCCGAATGTTTCCTGTGCATGATGAACACATTCCGTCACGTGCTTATGCGTTTGAGTGGACGATGACATTCTGTTGAAAGCCCCCCCGTTTGTTGCCAAATTTGTTTTGATTACGATGCAGATATTTCGCTGGGAATCCCTTACTTATCCTCCGAACAGTCCAGATCTCTCCCTATGCGACTTCCATATTTTTGGAGCCCTTAAAGACATTAATGACCGTCAATTTGCTTCGGACGAAGAGGTGCAGGCCTCGGTAAACATATTTCCATGAAGACACTGATAGCCTTTTTTTCACAGTGGGGTAAATGTATTAACAGTTGTGGCGATTACTTTTGAAATAATGAATAGTTTATTCACTTTATCATTTCCGTTTTCATTTGACTGCTCTTTATATATTCATGAAAACACGTAGACTGAAAAACGAAAATTCCATATTGTAAAAAAAAAAAAAAAACTGTACATGATGGCATTTCTTGGTTATTATTATTTTTTAATCAGCGTCCAAAAACATGCAAAACAATGCTCGGTTTCCAGGAAATATTTTCATCGCCCACCTGCGTAATAATTAAGAAAATTGGTTACTAGATTTCTAAGACTAAACAATTAAAAAAGTTTTAAGAAAAAGCACCGCTTTTATTTAAAATAAAGCTAAAATAAAAGCGATGGGGGCGGGGCTGTTGCTCATAGAATATTTTATAGCTATAATACATTTCATTTCTATATATGGGTACCCCGACACTTGATTTCAGTCATAACAGATATCAGTTTTACCAGGTATTAGAAATATATATTTTATTCTTTTATTTCGTTTTAAAATAAAAAATGTGATTTAAAAAGATTTTTTTACTTATTTACTTTTTTCGTTGCTAAATGCAAGCATAGACAGGATAAATCAGCATCTCTGTGTTATTGATGCACATGCACATTATGCTATACATAAGCTGTTAGTTATTTCCGTTTTTCATTATTAATTCATTTTTCTTTAGATAGTAGTGATATGATGCATCTGGTGCTTCTATGCTGTTGGAGCGTTATGTTTGCCAAATTTATAAATACTTAACATTATCTTGCACAGCATTATAATCAGTACCTTAATTTATTTTCACACGGATTAAACAAACTTGTCTGTCCCAAAAGGCAAGCAAAGAAAACTTGGAGTATCTCTGTCGCATTAATTGCGAACATTCGAAATTAACAGCAATCTTGCCTGTGGGATTACTCTTCATCTGCACTGTTAATTTTATTAAGCTTCTGTAGCTCAGAATTAGTTTTGTTTCCCCTAAAACTACATTTTGTCTGAAACTTTTCAGTCCTAACTAATCAAACATAAAACACTAATTGCGCATTGTTTCGACTTAAAATTTTTCAACATCGAGTGCTTTACTTTATTTTTGACAAAAGAGTGCACAGGAATTTTGTACTGCAAAATGTTTCCATAAAAAGTTTTAACTAATACTTTTCTTAACATTATCTTATATTTTTGTCGACAAATTTTACTATCAGGATTTATCTACCAAAACTAGTGCAAACATTTCTTAAAATATGTTTCGAAACATTGAAATCAATTTCATTATTCACTTACTGACGAATAAACTTGTCAATAAAAGTAAGTTCCTCATTAAACAGTTTACTCATTACTATAATAATTTATGAGAGATTGATATATTTAATACAACCTGTGATTTTCTAAAAGAGCAGGAATTTTCATCTATAAATACTTAATTTTTAAATAGTATTTATATAATAAGTCATACAAAACACAGATCACACCAAACATTTCTTATTTTCATTATTACCTGTGTAAAGCGTACTTTTCATATTTACCCAAGTAGCTTAATTAAGGTAAATTTCTACTGAATAAAATATTCTTATTATAAAATTCAAGTCATTTTTTATGAGTATGTACTCAAATATCAACTTATGCTATGTCTCTGTTGCAAATGGAAGCAGAAATCAGAAAATTACGCTAGATATTATACCTACCATATTTCAATAAATTCCTAAATTACTAGATTCTGATAAATATAGTTCTGAAAGAGTGGCGGCTCGTGACAAGTTTCAGTGGTGAGGCCCGAAAAAAAAAAGTAGTGGCAATTAAAATCTGGGAAAATATATATACATATAGAGCAACCTCCCCCCCCCCCCCGGGCAAACCGGGCCTGGCAAATGATGATCAAAATTACTATACCACTTTTGCTATTTTTTACCTACTTTCGTTAATATTGCAAAGTTTACTCTGTTACTAATCAAAAGGTCACGTTTTATTTTTATTTAGTATTTATGTCTCTTACAGATGCTTGTTCATAATTTTTAGATTTATTTTAAAATCAATATTAACATATAAAATACATTTACCCAAGTATCGTTTACATCACATTTCGTAAATCAAGAAAAATAAAAAGAAAAATATCTGACTGCACTTCAAAAATACGATGATGCACATAAGAAATGATTTCCTCCTAAGCGGAAAATTTCGCCAATAGTTACCGACTGGCGAAATTTCTCCGTATAGTCGTTTAGATTACCATGCGAGGGCCCGAAAATCAGGGCCCCAAAGACAGCGCCAAATAAGCCGTTTGGAAGCCAAGTTAATGGCGCGTCAACATGGCTTTTGTGCTCAATGTCAAATTTGTCAACCCGGTAAACGGAGAAAGGACGCCAAGTTCAGGGAGAACATGCCCACGGCCCGTTTAGATAGGGGGAAAATCGTAACTATCGCTTTTTCAAGTGCTTTTTTTTAAATGGATATTATTAAAATAAAGTAAAATGCGTGTATTTTTTCAATAAAGGTAAATAATTAAAAGAACGGTGTTACATGATTTAGAGGGTGGTTCGCCGGTGGGACCAGGCCCCTCTGGCCCCTAATGAGGAGCCGCCACTGTTCATAAAATATCTTTTTATGTACTTATAGCTATTCAAATCTTTGTACAAAATGTAGGATTTGCTCTGCTAAATCCAACACATTATGGAAAACATTCCTTGACCATCTGTATAAAACAGCCCAAACAGAATATTGAAGTGTGATCTGGTCAATAATATCAACTTCACTTTTGGTTTTGTTGTAGCTTTGATTTAGAGGGTGGTTCGCCGGTGGGACCAGGCCCCTCTGGCCCCTAATGAGGAGCCGCCACTGTTCATAAAATATCTTTTTATGTACTTATAGCTATTCAAATCTTGGTACAAAATGTAGGATTTGCTCTGCTAAATCCAACACATTATGGAAAACATTCCTTGACCATCTGTATAAAACAGCCCAAACAGAATATTGAAGTGTGATCTGGTCAATAATATCAACTTCACTTTTGGTTTTGTTGTATAATATTTCTGGAAGTTCTTTTTTTTATAGTTTGTGATTCACATTTTCACTCAAGGTACTTGGTAGCAGGACATATTTACTTTTTTTACTTGGATAAACCGTCAGTGCAGTGTCTCCATTTTTGATAAAAAAAGCTCTAATATCTTTGAACCAACATCAAATAACAAGGAAACTTTCATGCTAAATGTATCTGGCTTGTAGGAGATAAAAAACTTACTCCTAGATTTGGACGGAAGAAGCTGTTCCTCCACAATTAGAGTTTCTCCTGAGAATAGCACATTTCTTTATAAATTCACTATCTGAAAATATAGTAAGCTCATCAGTTCCTAAACGCTAAGTTAATCAAATCTTAGATTTTCATGATCTCTCGAAAACGATTATGAGACATTGATTCTCTAGAAATAAGGACCATATTTATTACTCTACAGAAAATCATAATCTACATCGTTCCTGCCGTGTGCTCCTCTTGCGTAAACAGCAGCAATAAGAGCATCAAGATCTTCTAAAGTTTTTGTTCAGTTTTCTTCATTGTCCAAAGCTTCCTCGGCTTTTCTACATCGTTTATATGGCGCATCATTGATTCATGGCGTACATGCGTACATCATGAAGTTCTCGTGACTCAAAATCATGACATACATGTGTACGTAATTATTCTATTGTCCATTGGGTACTTTTCCGTTATCTCGACACCACCCAAATTTGGCGACTTTTTTTTGTCGCCAAGTAGCTCCGATGTTTTTTGGCAACTTTTTTTTGTCGCCAAGTAGCTACGATGTTTTTAGGCGATTTTTCCTGTCCGCAATTACCTACCGGATATTTATTTCGCCTTAAACATTTTCAATGCCTACAAAACAAACATTTTAACAGAAAATACAAAGTTAAAAATGTAAACATACAAAATAGACTCACCATTACATACGAAAAATTTCAATGAATGTTAAATCATAATATGAACAATTCATAAAACGTATTACTGTTATAAAACTAAAACGATAATTTTCAAACCAATGAATATTTTAAATATCGACACAATACGACAACGAAATTACCTACGGGATTCTCTTTTTAACAAGTTCATTGACACACCGAGCATGTGCAAGGCGGTTTGACTGCTATACTAATTGCATTCACCAATTTCTATATCCTGAAGATTCTACACAAATCGAAATATCGGCAATTCTACACAAATCGAAATATTTTAAAACATACTCACATTTTCAGCTTCTTCTTGCAAATTCCAAACGTTTCAATTTGAAGCTCAAACTATGAAGACACACAATTTCAAAATATACATGGCGGCATTCACACTTTACAAAACAATTCCTTTAACAACTCTGCCAAAAACTTATTTTATCATCTACATTCGTCGCCACATTTCCTATTAATTCATATTTATACAAATATATATGTAAAAGCAACACTCACCTAAACTGAAGTAAATATGGCTACACACGCTTATACATACTACGCACGTTTATACATCAATAGAACAACAGGATCGCAGAAGGATACAAAACAGACCCAATCGGCGTTTTTCTGCATGCAAACACATGCCTCGTCTACGCAAGATTAATAAATCAAATAGGTTGACGAATACAAAACAGAAAAATACGTTATCCTTTACTATTCAAACACAAGCTAACATACTACGGACACAGAAGCAACGTTAGTAAAAAAAAAAAAACAAGCTCGCCGCACGATTCAGGATACACGTTTGCGTATGAATAAACAACACACTCGGAGATTAGTATAATCAGTACGTCGCATTATTTGTTTTGCTTTCCTTTTGAAACAGTAGCGCTTGTACTACGCATTAAGAATCCGGGTTACCAAAAAAAAAAATGAAGATCGCCGCGCAAACGAGGATGGGTTACCAGAAAATATTGTCGCCAAGCATCGCCCTCTACTGCCGGGAAAAAATCGCCAAATTTGGCTGGTGGCGAGATAACGGAAAAGAACCGTCCATTGAAATCACAAGGAATTTACTGGTTTTATGTGCTTTTAATGCTAAAGTCAACGTGGTGCGAAAGGGGTTAAGAATGACATTAGGAGCTTTCTATTCCAGAAAAGTACTAAGCCATAGATAAAACTGAAATCAGAAAAGTGAAAGCTATACTTCATCTCAGATCTTTCATATTAAACATTACAATAACTTTGAAATATCAAGCTAAAAAACAAAACTTTGTAGACTTGTAAGTAAAATGAAAAAATAGTTATTTATATTTCGGAACTATTTCCACGTTAACAGAAGAAAGCTGAAAATTCAGAAATCCATTATGAATAAATTGGCTTATTAGTTTATCAGCCGGAATCCAAAGCATGTGAAAATAAGTTAATAAAAATTGCATTAAACATATCAAATATACTTTTAGTTTCAAAATCTGAGAGTATATATGATTTAACACTTGCAATAAATTCCTATAAGGAATAACACACTCAGAAAATGTTTTAAAGGCGCTTGTTACTTAGGGAGTTCTGTTCAATAATCCTCTGAATAAAGACAAATTTATTTTCTCTACGAAGCTTCAAGCGTGAAAACTATGAAATGCTTTTAACATAAACACAATAACGGAATTTTATATGATAGCTTTATAAAAACACAAATAATGATGCGTTAGAGTAAAGTAATATACTATTAAAGAAATTTGAGTAAATTTCTTTTGAGAAAACCTGTGCCTCAGATTAGTCTTTAAACTCTTTCTTAAAACTATCTGAAATGTATAATTCAGTTCTTTGTTTTCGATCGAAAGTGTTTTACCTTTTCTCTATTCGAGAGTAAATTTTTTTGAGTAGTTTTTTCTAATGTGTGTGGATAAATACGAAATAAAAAATACTCCAAGCTGATCAGTTAGCTTATTTATACTAAAATGCTTTAGGATATAAGAATAAATGAATTTGAAAGACATTTTAAAATGTTATTTCAGTGAACTTCTTTAGCAATCAAGATAATTTACATTAATAATATCCTCTCCATAATCTTACAGGATCCTATCGTGGTACTTGCTTGCTCTGATAAATAAGGCCGTTCATGACTTAATTTTGAAAAAAAAATTTTTTTTCTCCATACCAGCAACTAGGTACCGATCAAGAACTTCTTAAATCCTAAATTTAAACTTGTAAGCTTCGAGTGTTGTTCAGATAAAATGTATTTTTAAATTAAAAATAGGACCCTTAAATTTAGTTTTACGAAACAAGAAAGTCACATATGTAGTTTTCTTTCTTAATTTGTATACAGCCCCTGAAACGTGATCTTTGGATTTTTTTTTTTTCCCGTTTAGAGAACCATAGAAAAGTGGTTTAAGTCAGTATGTATTTATTTTCATCTCTGAGCCCTTTTATGGTGAAAGGATGAAGTTTCTTACATCATCCAATTAATGTATGGGGCACCTTTTTTGTAAATGGGAATTTCTTTCCGGAGGCTGAATAAATTTTAAGTTTTGTTTTTTTTTTTACGTTTAATCTGCCGAAAATTTAAATCGAAACTATAAAAATACTGCACCTTTGTTTTACGTAACTTTGTACTTTATTGTTTATGCCTATGATCTGATATTTAAGGAATAAAAGAACTCATGGTAGTGTTTTTGGGACATCCTATATACAGAGAGAGAGAGAGGATTAAAAGATTTAGTTCATAGGCTTTATGAACTAAGCATATGATCAATTCTGCGAGTTTTCTGTTTCCACCAAAACAATATTTTTTCGATGCTGTCTACCATTTTTTATTATTTAATAAAGGAATGAATAAGTTTCGTACAGATAAAAGAACGAGAGATTTATTATCGATTTCATTAGGAAGTCTTAGTACATAGAACTGAAAAATGAATAAAAATTTTGTGATATATCTTTGAGTGGCTTAGCTTTAATCAACTATAGAATATTTTCAGAGACGGGATATTTCTGAGCTTTTTTTATTACAATAAGTTTAGAAATTTGGACTTTTAACATAAAGCTTGGAACAAAAATCACAAACTCGTGTATATTTCATCGAAGGCCGCCGTAAATGGGCTGCGTACAATAAAAAGTTACATATAAATGTAACGTGAGAAGATTGATGTTAATTTCAAATATTTCAATTTTCAAGCATAGTGTTGTAATATTACACCATGTAGTGTGACAGGATGGCATCGTGGAACATTGCGTGCTGTAAAATTACAACATCATGTGGTAATGTTACAGAAGTTTACTATTAAATCCCCTGTGGGAATTTCGAAAGCAGCGTTGTAAAGTTACAAGACTTAGAGCAAATATTTCAATTCAAATAATCGGAGATAAATGATTAAATTTCAAACTGTACATAATTATAAAAGTCAATAGTAAATGGTAATTATAATTTTTTAACTGGCATTTGAATTTTGTAATTTCTAGAAAATTGCTATGAAATTAAATTCTCGGATTTGTTTAAAATAAAATATGAATTTAAAAAGCTGGTGTTATTTTCAAATTGCAACGAGAATAACAACTATTTTTGTTTTAAAGATAAAAAAATATGATTATACTTATGAATAATTTTAATGCTATTTTTACTGTGCTAGAACTTAAATAATATGTAACATTTAATAGCACATTAATTAAACACAATTAAGCCATAAATAAACACATTAAATTAATAAACAATTAAACTAATGACACATTAAATTAATGAACGAATTAATAAACAATTGTCACAATTTTTGACGCAGATTTATTCCCCCATTGCACCACCCTCCCAGATCACGCGTATTATAGATAAAGTAAAATAACCCATATTTGAAATGTTAGTATGCAAACGAACATAAGAGAACACTTTGTAATAAATTTCTATTTTTAAAAAGGATTTTTTAAGTACCAATATTTACAGAACTATCCAATACACAGTTTTTTTAACACCTGTGTGTTTTTCGTTTTATGTGTATTCCAATTTGCAACTGGGCTGGTGTCTGAAACAGTATTTTAGACGACAAAAAAAAATTACCCTGACCTATTCGGTGGGTTTCAGAATTCGGCTTCATGTTACTGAGCGAATAAAAGAAGATTTCTCAAAACGAAATGTGTACATTCTTTTCATTAAAGCAACCAACCGTCCCGTATTATGCGGGGCAGTCCCATATTTTGAGGTTTTGTCCCGTATTTAAAAGTGGGCCCTACTGTCCCATATTTTCATCCCTGGGATCACTGTCAAAAAAATTCAGCAGTGTTTTGTTAAAAATTACGATTCTTGGGGTCAACTAATTTCAAATATGAAGTTTTTTTTTAATTTACAAGAAACAACGCAAAATCAAATACATTCAGAGTCAAAAGGAGGTTTAGAGCTCAAGAGAGCTTTAGAGTTTTAATCAAAATTGAAACACGTATTTTCAACAATTTTGCCCCCCGCCCCTTTATACGCTTAAGTGAGTGCCCGGTATTTAAACGTGAGAAAGATGGTCACTCAATTTTAATGATTAATGATTCAAAACTTAACCTTCTAACCTTCTTTTTCCCACAAGTTGTATAAATCACAGAACTTTGTTGGGGTGTTGTTTTACTCTTGAAGCAATATTTTTTAAGTAACACTAACATAAAGAAAACCGAGCTTCCTTTATTAAAATTTAAAGAGCCTACAGAAATTAATATTGCTATGTATGGTTTCAATGAAATCCATCGTTCTGTGACAGCAACGAAATATTCAAGAGTTGTAACAGAAATCGAACGAAAATTCAATCCTTTCAAAATCATTTTATTCACCCTCAAAATACTGACCACTCCCGATGTCTGCTTTACTTGATAAAGCGAGAATCATACTTTCAGCATGATGTGACCCTTGACTAATAATTAGCTTATCTGTATCATGTGGTTATAATATGGCACACTAATAAATACAGCAACAGTGCCTGAATTCTGCTTACTGCCTGTGTAACATAAAAATTACAGTGAGAAATGAAACACAAAATGCTTCAATTTGTGTTTACTTGCACGTGTTATGTAAACACTGCAGCAGAAAGCGTAGCAGTTCTTTTGCATTTTTACAAGTATTTAGTGCACGGGCGTCCATAAAACTTTTCCGTTTTAAAAACTTATTTTCATGCAGTTTTTTTATGGCTGTGTAACAAAAAATGGCGTTAAAAATCTAACTGTATTTTCAGATTCACCATGTAAGGAATATTCGATAAACTTACTACTATTCCTGTCCTTTCCCAAATTTTATCTTCAACATGTTTGTATACTAGTGCCCAGGCGCGTAGCCAGGAAAAATTTTCGATGGGGGGATATGCACCTGGAAAAATTTTCGGGGGGGGATATGAACTTATATGTGTATAAATAGACGGAATTTCATCACTAATCCAAAAATTTCGGGGGGGGGGATATATCCCGATATCCCCCCCCCCTGCCTACGCCCCTGCTAGTGGCATTTGTATTTTATATTAAATATAATTTTTTTCTCGATTATACTAATTTAACTTACTTTTTCTATAAATCTTCGGAATGTTTATTTTTCGTTTTATGAAAACAAAAGATTTAGAAACATGCACAAAATAGATGCCTGTATGTTTACTTATATTTTTTGTAGGTAGATTAGCTCAATATTCATCTCTTAATATTCTCTTCGTAAAATCTGTTTCAAAATTTATCCTTAATTATCCATGTTACCAAATTTTATTAATCAATAAGATTTACTGTTAGCTCTATTTTCCCATGAGTTTTAATAAAAGAAATTGATTCCACGAAGTTCTCTTTCGTTATTTGAAAAACTTATTTCTATTTATATCAACTCGATACAATACGATATTTTAATTTGTTCTGACATATGTTTATTTTTTTAATCAGATCTTTTTTTTTTGGTTTTTTACGGTAACCGATCCCTCTTTCTTTCACCTCTCTCTCTTCAATAAACTTTCTATCACTATTTTTATTAAACCACTGTGTGCTTTGGATATAGTAGTATTGTGAAGAAAACTTGAGATATCAGATGTTTATTTGGACATATAAGGAAGCGAAACGGACGGGAGTTTTCTGATCATATTTAGTTTACATTTTGAATACACCGAAAGTTGTTTACTTATCTCAAAGTCAAGAAAAACATCTGCTTACTACATTGGCAATAAAACGTCGTTCACTTTTCTATTTCACAGTATATACTGTATATCGCATTTGCTTTTTTAATAGGAAAAGGTTCTGAAATGTGATTATGTTAGGAAAGCTGCATATGCTACCGACGAAGAAAGTTTATTTGGGTATATTTATTTCTTGTCACGAGAATTTCAATTTTTGTTGAAATAATATTTATGTTGAGACTTATATCTCTTTCAACAAAATTAAATGTAATAATTTTTACACCAAATGAAATCTGGTACCCATTGCCGAACTAATGGTGCCACACAATATGATGTTTTTATTTTGGTCTGCAAATTTAATTACATCGTAATATATATCAATGACAATATCTTTTTATTCTAAAAATCGCTTCTTAAGCCGGTTTGTATTATTGACGGTAAAAATATTTTTAATACGATCCCAGAAGAGACATTTCCATAAATAAATAATTTTACTGGAAAAATATTTGCAATATCAATTATGATCTTCTCAATTCTTTTTCTTACAAATATGTATTTAATACGCAAGGTATACAATCGTTTCTCATGATCATTGTATCAAAACGAGCTAAGTAAATTAATTAAGGTAAACTCTTAAACAGTTAATTCCTATGCAAACTCTTAAACAGTTCCAGCGAAAAATACTCTTCTGATGTTCGCTGACCTAGTCTCTTGTATTATTTTTACAACCACCAATGCATAAAGTGAATATGAATTTTAAATTACCTGTTTTCATTCGAGTGCAATATGCGTGATCACAATAAGTGTGTTCTTCAAACACTGTATATGATGCAACTGCCAAAACATTTAATGCGCTAATGAAAAAGATAAAATTTAAAAAATAGTATTCAATCCTTTAACAATATCAAGTTCATAAATAGTAAAAATAGAGTCACGAAATGACTTTTGCTGGGAATTTTCACCAAATTATCAAGTGCTTTTTTAAATTTGAATTCCAAGCGTCCCTAAGTTTCCGTTTCGATAAGGAACTACCAGACGTTGCAAGAAACGGTACAGACTAGCTGACAAAAAAATACCTGTTCAACCCGATAACACAGGGCGTCCAATTCTCACCAGCTGTCCAACCATTTCGCACATCCTCCGTTTTAGGTTTGCCGTCCGCTCTGGGAAAAGAAGAAAGAGAAAAATATCTTAACCTAATAATAAAAGTAATAAGTATTAAATACTTCTACAAAATGAAAGAAAAGTTTGCCAAGTTATTAAAAATTAAAAGAATGACAGTGAAGTAATAATAATATCTCAGTTTCACTGTTTAGAAATTAAAATACTCATAACACAATTTAGGCTATAAATAATTTTTTAAAAAGCAACAAAATGACTTTCGCTGAAAATCGCCACCAAATCTTTAAAGGGGCTCTTCATATTCTTACTTAAGAGAGCACTGAACAACTTTTCCGCATTAATTACATTTTAGTTTTCAAAAATTCGATTTTTTGCACCCACCCCAATTCATAAGCCCTTCTTTCCAATAATATGGAAAAAATTAAACACTGTATAAAATATTTAAAAAATCTAGTGACTTTTGTTTAAAAATAGATCTGTAAAAATAAACATATGCTGATTTAGACAACGCGAGAGTTTCAGCCGCTCAAATGTTGAGGAGAGACTTCTGGAATGTAGATAAAAAAATGTTCACCATTGGATCTAAAACTTATTGAAGTGTTAGATAATTGCAACTGAAACAGGTTTTCAGCACTTAACTTCATTTTAAATAAACTATTCTTTTGTGAAATGCAAATATTCTCTAAAAGGCAATTCTTTTTCATCATTTCCTCGCTTTCCTTTAATCTTCGTGGTTTGGTCTGAAAAGAGTACGACTAGTCGATTGATAACTATAATTCAGAAGAATGTTTTAAAAAAGAACATTTCCCTTTTTTAGTGACTGAATGATCACTTATTTAAAAGAAGCACACTTTTCCATATTTAGTCACTGTAAGTGTACAATCCTCGCTATTTAAAAGAGAAAACATTCCAAACAATCTGCTGCAATTGATATGATAAGATTTTATAATGTAGTAAGCTTCTAGTTATACTTTATCATTACAGAAAAATATTGATATTATTTCAATTTAATTTAAAAAACTGCTATGAGGAATATAGTTTAGTTAAAAATTAAGCTGCACACACCGGATTATTTAAGGTTTTATGCACGAAACTGAATTTTTACACGGGGGAAAGTATTTTCACCGAAACTTTTTTCTTGTTTCATACAATAGATTCCCAGTACTTAATGATATATAATAAAAGAAAAAATTTCATAGGAATCTTTCAATGATTAAATAAAGTGTCCTTTTAAACAGAAAATGACAGAAGTAAAACTGAAGTAATCAAACACGATACTTCTTATACGTATCAATTCTTCACGTGCGCAAATTATATTCTTCTTGAAAGATACAAGCCGTTAATTTTGAAACAAACGTCTGAAATGTCACTAAATTAAACATTTTAGTCAGTTTATCATGGTTAAGTTGAAAATATTGCACTTCTGTTTGTCAGTGATTATTATGCTCAGTGGATTCTAAAATAAGAGATGGTAATGAATTTATCAAATATTTCAAAAACAGCTTTACTTTCATGTGTGTACCTTCGACTACGTCGGTAGAAAGAGTGATATAAAAAGTTACAGATGCACCAGCAAAATGTTTGCAACCTCACCTCTAAGACAAAGGCAAGTAAACACAATACTTTGTAGAAAAAGGCTTTTGTAGAGCGCGACTGATCGTCAATCACACTATGCAATTTCTATTTTTGAGAACGTTATGCTACTTTATCGAAAGCCCAGTTTATCAGGATTAAATTTTAATTTATCTGGTTGATTTGTTTTCTGAGTTATTCTACAAAATATCTTCACAGAAAAAGGAAAAAATCTGGAGTGACTCCACTCGACTTTCCGAACACTTACGATTAAGATCATTACCAAGCACTTAAATAAATTTTAATCGATGAATAATTCAAACATATATACCAAATTGAAACTCAATCGAATGCACCGTTTAAACGCTTGCGCACTTTCAAGAATTTCTCCCCATATGCCATTATGCCATAACATGAAAGAAAGTTTTGTCGTAGCCCTGTAGAAAAACTATAAGTCCTATACACACCAAAATCAATACCGGTCTTGCAACGGTGGTTTATAACATGTATACCCAATTTGAGCTCAATCGAATCTACCGTTTAAACGCTAGCGCAATTTCAAGAAATTCCCCCCATAGGCCATAATGTAAAAGAAATCTTTGTCGTAGCCCTGTAGAAAAACTATAAGTCCTATACACACCAAAATCAATACCGGTCTTGCGACGGTGGTTTATGACATATATATCCAATTTGAGCTCAATCGAATGCTCCGTTCAGGAGCTATCGTGTTCACTCACATACACACCAACACACATATACACACACACATACACACATACATACATACATCTCGTAAAAATAGCATAAATGGATTCAGAAGCCCTCAAAACGTGTAAAAACACCAAAATCTCGAAGTCGAATTTTTTCATGATTACAATACTTTCCTTACATGGTACATGTTCGGAAAGTAAAAATAGGCACTTCTAAAGTTAGAAAAATGTTAATGAACAAAGTAATAAAATATGCTTTCTTTTTTGGTTTTTCATTTTGACATTGATTGTTGCATATAAAATCTTTATGTACGTGTGTACATTGTAATTATAATAAATAGTTCATAAATTAAATATTAATGCAATATTTTCACTACTTGTGACAATGATACTTAATTGTTCGAAGGTAACATTAAACAAAATAGCAAACTATCGATTTCACTTATTTAACTAGACTAGATTTAAACTAGGTACTTGAAGGTTTCGAATGCATATATTTATTCACATCATTCCAGTGGAATTCCTAAGAACACATCAAAATCTAAAGCTACCGTCATCGAAGTGTAATTTAAATAACGACTTGAATAAAAGAAAATGTCTGCGCATTTATAGGTATCATACATTCTGAAGACATTCTGGATGCTCTCATTTTTTCAAACTGTTCCAAATGTATAGATTTGTATAAATAATTATAAATGAGAAGTCTTCTTACAATATTTATTGCAGCAATCATTGGTTTAAGAAGTGATGCACAAATTCTCTTGCAAAGTTACTTTTAATAAGAAACACATACATTTAGTTGAACTAGAGACAATCGCAGAAAGCTGAAATTACGAATTTTATACAGTATTAATCACATAATGAGTGGACTGTTGGGAAAATAATTACCGGTAGAAACATAAACAAACACGACGATTATTATGATTATGATTATAGTTTTATTCAGGAAATTACCAATCCAGACAAGTTAGGGAACTCAATACATCACTATGGGATCAGGACACTCAAAAACACACATACAAACAAGAAAGGAGGAGGATTAAAGCTTGTGATCACACACAAGCCCTGGTATATCATTCTAGTTTGCCAAATTCTCTTTGTTTCCGAGACCTGGTCTAGACTTGGGCAAAGTAGAGGATACGCAGCATTCATGACGCTCAATTTACAGATCTGGCATACATTTGAAGGGAGGATACCAATCCTACTCAGATGATCTACCATGCAGGCATGGCCTGTCTTCAGTCTAAAGTTTTCACTGCTTCCTAGCGGGGTTTGTTGCTAAACACTTTCTAGCTGTCATGGATGCTGGCCCAGAAATTACCCATTGACTTTACGGCATCGTCAGATTTGAGAGTATCCGCAATTTCCAACAAAACGTATCTTTTAAGTGACTCTAGAAGGGTAGGTTTGTAGTCTTGTTGTTCAAATGTTCCTCTCTTAGATAACGAGTAAGCCTTTTCGTTACCGTCGATACCTACTACAGGAAAATAGTTTTATTTTGGATCCTGATGAAATTCAGGGTTTGTTTCAGTTCTGCAATAGTCTAAAGTTACACCCTGAATGACAATTTTGGAGCCAACCAGAATGACCATCTTAGAGAAATAGTTTATCTTTTTACATATATTTTCTAATGCAGTGAAGTTGCAAAGATCTCTGTATCGAAATTTGACACAAAAAAAAAATTCCACAGTCGCAAATTCTGAGGACAGTTTACAATATACACCGGCTCCGGTATTATCTTGTATATTTCACGCGTCAGTGTATACTCTCATTCATTCGGGTTCGGGGTACTGTTCAAGTTAATACATGCGTAATGAGTTTGCCAAAACTAAATTTTCTATTTTAATTTTGTGAACAATCAACCATTTCTTCAAATAACATGCAGCTGAAATAAATGAGAACTTATATGAAAATCGTTAATTTATATGTGAAACTGATATAGGAAATTTGACTTAGATTCGAATAATTTTAAAGAGTGTATGAAATAACAGAAAAATTCTTACAGCGAAAAATTTTGGTATTCAGATTTTGACTGAAATATTTATTTTGATCATTGCTAAAGCCGTTTTGACCCGTTTCTAGTTGACGCCTGCGCATACTTACGTATGTAAATAAGTACTTGTGAAGTATGTATGTACTTACTATTTTCTGGCAGCGCAGTTCCGTTGACGTATCTCTCTAATGTATCGCACCTCGTAAAAATATCGTATATCCCCCCCCCCAAAAAAAATAGTACATACATACTATACAATTACTTATTTGCATACATAAGTATGCACAGACGTCAAGTAGAAGCTTGTCAAAACGAGTTTAGGAATGATCAAAATAAATATTTCAATCAAAACTTGAATACCAAAATTTTTCGCTATAAGAATATTTCTTTTATTTAACAATAAGTAGCATTTACATGAAAATATTAGGAGGAAGATATGCTTAAGAAATTATTTCCAGAAACTTAATTACTATTTTAATTTATTTTATTTTTTCACTCGCGAAGAAAACCCGTAATCTTTCAACTTTTAAACTCAGTATAGCATTTATTTCACTCTTTAAACTTATGGTACTGTAAAGGGCATTGTATAATAGCACATGTGCCTACTAGCCTAACCTGAAGTATCCCAAATCGCAGTAAGGTCAGATTAAACGCTATAAGTGTAAGAAGTTCTGGACACCAGCAATAGATGAAAGCACTGTACATTTTCTTACGCACACCATTTCCATATGGTGTGGTATGTGGTAAAGGCAAAGCTACCCAAGAGCTATCTGGTTAAGGAGGGGGGTGCCTTGGGAGAAGGACTTTTAAGATCCACAAAGTAGCGCATCAGTGCTACCTCTTCATTTCTTTTGAACTTCTGCTCTAATGTTGCGATTTTTGTAATCCTGTGCATTACACGTAATTAAACACTTTTTTTTTTGCCTTTGCAGTTTTCATGCTTATTTAACGAATTTAATTCTTTTAAAGCACAATCTTTCTGGGCAGCATTCCATGCAAGTTTTTTTTTCAGCGCGGGTAATTTCACTACTACGAATGCACTATTTTTCGAAATGTTGCACTTTAAGAGTTTTTAACGTTAAAGTGCAATTTCAGGAAATCCTCCTCCCCGATTCAAAGAAATGAGCATATCATGGGAGAACCTCTCTTGAAGTTATTGCATGCCAAAAAATTGAGGGTATCTACAATACTAGCAACAAATCACCGAGGAAGTTGAGAAAGGCTTCTTCAGTATTCTCACTGAAGTCCACGCGTTACGCAAGGAAACCACTTACAGCGTCACCTGGCGGCTAAACTTGGAGCTAACGTTCTTATCTCAAAAACGGCACAGATAGGGGAAAAGTCAATCACAAAGTTGCTCAGAATCATCGAGTTAGTATAAAAAAAGGTACTTTGAGTACATCAATGTACACAGTAATCCTAAGGATGGAAATCCTAAAACGCACATTTTTATGGTCAAGTTTTATGAAGTTGCACTTGTCTGAGCATGAAAGATAAATGAAACTCGTCAATGTGTTTGCCGTCAGCAAAATACGTATCTGTACTCTAATTCTGGTATGCAATTCCCGCTTAACATTGTACAACACGACTGATGGCAAGTTGGTGCAAGTAATACAGTTTTACCACTTGCATTTTACGTTTTCTATTGTTAACATGAATGCGTGCAAGGTGTTTTCTCTTATTAAATCGATGATGCTGAACAAATTCATAATTGACTTTTTATCCCCGTATCGTTTATGATAGAAGAACGCTAACTCCGATTCGAGCCGCCAGGCGGCGCTCTAAGCTTCTTGCAGGGCGCATGGCAACTTTAATATATTTAGACATCCTTTTTATGAATATAGCAGCAGCCTTTACAAAGTTAAGAGGATGGCAAGAGACTTGGGCATACTGTATATACGTCCGTGACACACAGAATGGACTACGTAAAGCGAAAATAACATGCACACGTCAATTATCTGGTTAAGTATTCAATAACACTGCGTGGACATGAATATCAACTGTTCTTTCCTGAGCATACCTATTCCTATAAAATCCATCCCAAAACCTTTTACAGTACCACATTTCATAAAAAAAAGTACGAAAAATGATGAAAAATATTTCACTTTTTCTAGGATATACTCCAACCAACTCGTCAGTTGTATTTATGATACTACTCATTCCATGCTGTCTATTAGGAATCATAAATTTCAAAAGCAATTTACTGACTCCTAAACAAAAACCTAAAAATGTACATTCTTCTTGATTCTTTGGTATCCTACATATATCAGAAATAAATGAAACAGTCATTATCAGGGAAAAGAAAGCAGTGGTATATTACAGCTTTTAATGTAACCGATATTTCATGATTACCTCAAGAACACTAGAATCTTAGGAACTCCTTGTTGTTTTGGGAAAAAAACCCTTATATATTTCCTTAGAAAACTGTAAACATAAGAAATTTACTCACTTTCTTTATACATAAAATGATTTAGAATATTTAAATAATAAAAGTCCAAAATTATATAAATGTTGGGAATGGAAGATTGTACTATACGCTGCTTATTCTTGTATTTAAGTTCAATATTTTTCATTATTATAAGACTTTTAACAAAGGGATTCATTATATATTTAATATACATATCGAAGGAAGCCAATCACTAAATCTATCTTCATGACTTCTGCTATATTGTGTACGTGTAAAACGTTTAGCACAAAACTGAGGGATTGAAATATTGTTTTAAAACACTTTCTAGCACAGTTGTCCTTTTTGCGCCAAATGTGACGATGTATCATCGTCAAAATTGGCGTGATTTTGGTGATAATCTTAAAAATACCTCTACTAATGTAATTTTGCGAAATACTGTAAAAGAATTTTAAATTTCATCTCCATCCTTTAAATGAAGAGTGAGCCAATTTGATTGTGAGTTGTGATACTTACTGTACTGTGCTTGAAACGAAGGACTCACCTCGTCCATAGTTCGTAATGTATTGGAATTCTTTTAAGCGCTCTTATAGAACTATAAATGATTCGTACGTTATTTTCGAGGGAGAGCATTATTTTGTAATCGTCATACATACCAATCAATACATACCAATTTTGCTTTGAAATAGCCGAATATTTACTAAAATACGTTTTAAACAAAGCCATAAACCTTAATGTATTGGGATTATTTTGGGGACTCCTGTAAAAGAACTAAAAATGTCATGTACACTATTTTCTATTACATACATTATACCCTATAATTTCGTAGTAATCGATGCATACTTACGGCAGTTAGAAAAAGGAAGATCCGCTCGAAATCTTCCGCTCAGATGCATTCATAAAAAGATACTTTTATGCCCCCCGTGTTAAACTTATGTTTCAAATGTTATTGAAAGAAGGCTCAGAAAATTTAGCAAGAACCCCTAAATAGTTCACCTTAATGTGTCCCCGGGATCCACAAATTTAAGAAGCTAGCACCCCCCCCCCAGCTAAGTTACTAAGTTACATAGGGTACACAAACACCATACCCTAGTGTTTTGAGGTACAGTGTACCTCAAAACACTACTCGTAGCTCTCAGTGTCTATACACTCGGACAGTCTTTAAAAATTCTAATTATTTATGAAATTAATGAGTGTTAACTGACAGAAATTTAAAATGTATTTTAAATACAATGACACTCTAATAATCTGAACGTATACTTTGTGGCTCCCAAGTACAGTTTTTACACAAGGTCTAACGCGGCTCTGCACTCATTTTGTATTGAAACCTGTAGCATATTTTAATTAGTTCATTTAGGAATTAGTATCAATAACTACACTAAGAACATTTTTTACACGAGTCCTGGTGTAAATACTGTCACGAATTTTCAGGATGATCTAGTTTTCTGTGGTTTAATTTAATCTTAAATTCATGTTCTACGGGTCAAATAATTAATTTTCTTCTGTATTATTGCATGAAAATCGGTTAACTAGAACGCGGTTAATTTTACCATAGGATAACATTAAGGTTGGCGGTTTCTCATTAAATATTGGCGATATCGCTTTGCAAGGTTATGTTTTTATGACGTATTTTTGGCACAAGATTCGGGCAATATTTTGGGAAAAGTTCGCCAAGCTTGGCAAATTTTGGTGCAATTTTATTAATGGGGCCTGTAATATTTGCTTTCACACGTAGTAGTATTGCGTAAATGATTTACTGAAAATATAAGGAAAAATCCCAAAGTAGAATGATGTAAAAATTTCGACAAATATCTGCTGAAGGTATAAATACGAGAGCAGGTCGTCGAATTTTCGTTTGCTGAGAACATTACTGAGTGGACAGAGATTTGTAGTGACCTTTTTTTGTCTGTTTTGTGAAGCCTATTTTGAAAGTTGTGAATACTGTATTGCTGTATGATGAGCATCAGTTTAGGGTTCCTTTCGAGTATTAAACTGAGTTTTTAGTCTGTAGGACGGATTTCAGTTTATTGCCGTATTTGTGAGGAAGTCACTCTGATCAACTGGCTGTTATAAATCAAGTTTGAATTTCTGTAAACTGTAGATTGATTCGGAAAATTTTCTCTAACAAAGTTAGTGTTTCATCCTGAAAATTAGACTGATTCCTGGAATTGTCTACACTCGAATACAACTCCAACTGTATAATACAGAAGGTATTTGCAGAGGATTCTCTTAATTAGTGCTTAACATGGTAAAACTGTTGCATCTGAAAACTTATGAAAATGGATATTTTTTAGGCGCAATTTTTTTAATTGGTATACTTGTAACTTGGTATCTTTAAATCTTAGGGCTCTTAAACGATCTTAACTTTACATCAATTCCGATTATAGAAAGATTCTTACTGTGCATAAAAATGAATTTTCCGTCAAACTGCTGGGAAGCATATTAAATTAAGAAAAGTGTCATTGTGGAAACGAAATTACGTTAGATTTGCGGCACGCTTTGTAACATCTTTTAAAATCGATCTCACGTCTTCTAAATTTATTATGATTGTTGAAGTTTCAAGTTTTCTTATCTGACACGGATGTGCAAATAACAAACCTATAATTATATTGCCAAACAAAAATAAAATATTAAATAGTTTTTTTTATGTACATTAAAGAAACGTTGACAATGTTTTAACAGCATATCATGACTATCACTGTCAATTCATTAATGTACTTTTTCAGGGGGAACTTATTTGTTTTTAATTTGTTGGTAAAATGAGGAGTAATTCGAAAAAATAACAATTACATAAAATGTAAAAAGTTCTTGGCAAAAGCTTAATGCACAAAATTAAAAATTAAATTAATTAATATAAAGAGATAGAAAAAAAAACATAGCATCCCTTAACGTACAACTAATAGCATCCAATTACTAACGTTAATTATAACACATTTATAAATATTTTATAGACTATCTTATAGAGAATTATTGTAACGTCAAATTTTGAAAATTCTATTACTCGTTCCACAATTATTAAAGATTTAATACATTAAATATTTTTCTTAAAAATTCATAATTTTGATATCACTAATGCAATTCTTATTTTGAAAAGTGAATTGTTTAAGTAAGAGAGATTGATATTATGTTACTATGCTGAATTTCAAATAGTATTTTCATATGAATGATGGCGTATTAGAAGTACGTTTCATTTCAAGCAGGAAATTCAAACAAACTCCTATGTTTTACGTAGGAACTGAACCAAGTAAACCAAAAAAGACAGTATTCTAAATTTCGTGAAACAATTATTCTACTATATAGGGGAATCTCGTCAGCCAGGTGTCTACTTAGGCCCACCTAGCGATTTTTTAGTTTCGACTACTTGCGTCAAGAATGTGAAGCTGCGATACAATTTTTCTAACAGACGCCGAACTTTTAGTGACATTTAAATTTGTACATGTATTGTACAAACAGTCGCTTGCAAATGACGGAAGAAGTTTTTAAGCATCGGTAAATAAGTGATCATAAAAGTAACCGAAAGCATGCAGACCTCAAAGTAATCATTTTGAATGTTCTATATGGTCCATGTTCGAAAACAAGCCAAGGGGAAATTTAAATCCGTGGTGCGTTTGATGGTAGTGTGGCCTTGTCAAGGTTTGACCATTTATGAAGGCAGGGGATTTTTACCATTATTGTGTGTGGGGAAACCCTACTTTTTTGGGATGGATGTTTATATCGCTGTATCAGTTTCCGAAGCTACGTTCAACATCGTGATTATGTCAGAAACGTGAAAATTGATTAAATGAAGAGAAAATGATATTGAAAAAACAATGAACTGAACAGTTTTCACTTCACCAAAGAACCTCTCACTGCGCCCTCTTGAACTGCGCAAAAACTACAAAATATAAACTCTTCGAAGACATCCCAAAAGACGTCACAGCATCAGTCCAAATGAAGTTTGTCCCTAAATACGAGCTAAAAGAAGTCAACCGATCGAAAAGTTTCGATAAATTGAATAAAAAAATACAATAAATTTGGCTCTTTATTTTATTTAATTCATTTTTCTGAATCATGTTGTTGTTGTTGCTAATGCCTTCTGGCAACCGCGGAGCGATGCCAGATTCGCCATATAGGAAATAGGTGATGGGCGGAAGGGGCGATTTCCATTTAAAGAGCTCCGGTCTGAGGAAGACCAACTTAGCTCGGGGTCCCCTAATTTTAAACCCATTGCAGCCGAGGGACCAACCATCTCAAATCTGCGCCCACAGAGGTAGCGTTAAACATGGAGGACATCGGAGTCATGTTGGATTCAACGTGCACCAGCTCCCATTAGCGTACACGGTCCCACAGCAGCCCAGCCGTGAGTTAAGTTCACCCTCCCAAGCACTGGCCAAGCTGAATATGAATCATTTTAAAATATTTTAGTAGCTTTTTTTTCAACGGTTGATCACTTGCCGATTAGGTAATGTCCACTGCAACTGCCCGAAGGTTATTGTGGCCATTTTATTACATGGGCACCCAGTGGGCGGCAAGCATTACCTCCTATGAAGAGACGGACAAGTTAACTCCCGTACCCAAGTTGGGATTTGAACCCTCTCCTAAGGCGAGGTAGAATGGTTCTTAAGCCACTACACCACATGGGCGGCAATAATTTAGCAGATATTCCGACCATTTTCAGCGATGAGCGAGCCTAAACAGCTTTTTCCTTCCATTTTCTTTTCTTTTTGCTTTTCAAATGCGTTTAACTTTTTCATTTTTCACCTCATCAGTTTGCAATATGTAGAAAAAGTGTTCCTTTCCCTCCAGACTTTTACAACGATGTGCTTAGACTAACCATTCTTCTTTAAACGAAACTTATGGACAAAAGTGAAAGGATATCCAACCCTGAAAACATACCTCTACCTACACAGGAATTTAGTAATTTATTTCAGTTATTGATGAATTTTAATTAATCATATAGAAGGACAATTAAAAAAATACTGTTTATGCAGTACAAAAAAATTACTGAACCTGGAGCTAAAATTAAGAAAAATTGTCCACAGTGACCGTTATTCGATGAAGTAAGCAATTTCAGATTATTACTACTGTAGGCCAGTCAATTAGATAAACACACACATACACACACCTTCTGACTACGTTTGGGATACACTCATGCACTCTGATCGATATCTCTCACTCGGTGAAATCTTTCATATGTGAGGTGATGATTGTTGCAAGTACTATGATTATCTAATCACTAGATTAAACGTCAGACGATTACGCCTACCCAATACACACATATACAGAATTTCTAATTGTCCGTTTGAAAACAGAAATTCAATAAAAAATAATGTATGATAACAGACCTATAAATAAGAAATAATACAGGATTATCAATTTAAAAGAGTACCCAATGGTTTTTCTTACAACTCTTTAATCTGACGGATGTGGCAACTATTTTAACCAGGGACTCGAACCGGAACTGAACCGAAAACAGCATTAATCCGTTATTTTGGCCGGAACGAATACTGAACTGAACCGGAGAAAAATATCGCTTTATTTCGGTTCGGTATATCTTCAATCCTTTTGTTACTGTAACCAAATTACCAATATTTTCTAATTTAACGTCAACCATATAATTATCATCATTACAAGTACAGTGTTTTCGTTTCTCGGAGCCTTCCTCCCATTTAGGCATGCATTTACGATTGGATTTCATCAAAATAGGGGTGAACGGAAGTTTCGCAACTCTTATGTTTAAAACTCAGTTTACACTTGAATTAGCAATAAGTAGAATAGTTCCTGAAATTCCGAACTAAAATAAAACAAAATTGAAAAAATCATGAAAAGACAGCGAGCTAAATAGAGCTTAAAAAGAAAACATCTCGGCCTACCACCCTTTTTCTGTGTAGAATCGTCTTGTTTGAGGTCGCTCTGCTTTAGCAAAACGGACGGTACATTGCTTCTCGATTTCCTTTTTGGATGTTCACTACTACTTTTCAGTTTCAATTTCACATGAAACTACTGAGGCAAATTTAATTCAGTTGATGCTAGATATATATTTAGTACAAATAAGAATACATGTAATAATAAAATAACCTTTTCCAATTTAATCTAATTTAATGTCATCTTAAAAAAAGCCTCTTTAATATCTGTTACTCTTACTGCAAAGTTTGTTTCTCCGCCATACAAATATTACGTTCAGAGACGATTTTTGGAGTTCGAAAAGGAAGAAAATTGTTGAATCAACAGTATCTGACGTTTTCTGCGGTTTCCCTGCTGCGCCCTTTTGGAAGTCGTAACTAAGCAAATATTTCTCATGGCTTGATTGACAATGCAGTCAACTAATTATGTTTGAGAGTAACGCCTTCACGATCGTGCTGCGCCCTGCCAACTGGAGTAATAACTAGGGGAGTATTTAAGCAAGAGCACGGAAATTTCGGGAGCTTTTAGCTTCTAGCTTTTAGAGACTGCAGTGCAAAGAGAAAAGACAGCCACGGAACTAAAGGGTCGCCGAACTGACTCCCGCCCTCTGTACGAAATTGGAAATAAAAGCATTCAACAAAGAAGAATGGTGTGTGGTGTCGATCATTTTACCAACTGATGGCGTAACGGACATTCCTTACAGATTCATAAAATAAAATTATTCATTCGGAATTGAACCGAAAACCATTATTTTTGTCGAAACGAAAACCGTAACTGAACTGATATATTTTCTGTTAGTTGAACCGGATCGAATAAAATTACGGTTCTAAGATCTGATTCTAACACTGAAATTCTATTGTTTGAACCCTGTTTAAGTGTGAGAGATGATTTCCAATACTGTAGGACTGTTACAACTTTATGTGTGAGGTAAAACAGAAAATGAGACGCACAAAGTTAATCCTGTGACAATTTTATTTTTGAAAAAACATAATTCAATTCAATTGTTTTACATTATCATTCCTTACAGCAAATGTTGAAAAGGTTCACCACTATTTTGAATGTGGACATGAACACGTCGAACCAACTTTTCTGACACTCTTCTCAACATTATCATTGTTATTGACGAGATTTCCAGAGTTAGACGAGAGAGGTATTGACGAGATATCTAGAGTTTGTTTTAATTCGTCCATTTTTGCAAGACTTCTCTGGAAAAAATGAATTGTTTTCATGTTTGTATTCAAAATGATAGCAAATATTTTTAACATTTGCTGTAAGGAATGATTATGTAAAAGTTTGAATTAAATTATGTTTTCCAAAATTAATTATCGCAGGATTAAATAAATTTGTGCGTATACATATCTGTTTTACCTCACAAATAAAGTCTTAACAGTACGAAAGTTTTGGAAGTTTTCCCGCACTTAAATAAGTTTCAAATACTTATATTTCAGAGTTAGAATAGTTGCCACATCCGCCAGATTTAATGGCAATAAGAGAAACCATCGGGTACTCTTATAAATCGATCACCTTGTATATTTAAGAGTGCAATATTCTCATTAAAATAACAGAAAGGTTTAATTTTTTAAAAGTCTGATGTAATTATTTCCGACAAACAGATATACTGTGAATATATTTCAACTTATCCTCTATTCCTTATAATGCTCGCTAATCTTAAATTCAAAACTCGCTAAAAGATTTTGCTTAATGTGTTAAGAAAATCAAAAATTCAGTAAACATAAAATCTACTTCATTAATAATTTACTAAGACATCCTAGTGGTTTGGTTGAATGCTGTCTGAAACTGAAATAGAAAGTACGATTGAAATAGTAAGCTTCGCAAATACATTTTTAAGCTGATGAGCGTGATATACCCTCTTAAGGTTCTTTTTTCTCAAAATCTGAAAATCACTTAAGGCATTTTGAGAATGTTAGAATTATACGATGCAAATAGTTTTATGAGTATGATTTCGCAGAATTTTCTTTCTAGATTTAAATTATATGGAATTAAATATTTGAGTAATTTGTCGTAGAATCTGTGAAGCGTCAAAAGTTTCAAATCAATAAGCAATTATGCATCATTTCTTTTTCTTTACAATTCCTATCCAGCTAAAATGGAATATTTAATTATGTCGATGCGTAATTAAAAAATTCTATGGTTTCAGATATGCAAAGGTGAATTCATCATTTGTAACAGTCATACAAAACAATTCCATTAGAAACTATGAAAACAGCTTATTTTTTTTCTATCCTTATGAGTGTGTTATGTTTAGTTTTATCTTATCGAAATGTTGATTTACAGCAAAGCTATATCCTGTTTACATTAAATTTAAACAAGTGAATTTTAACAAGTTTTAACAAATCATGTTTAAACGAAGTACTAGCGTTTGTTACACATAAAAGTAATAATCTTATAGTTAACTGATTTTTCTTTCAAGAAAGATAAGTGAAAGGGGAAGGCTAGCCAACTACCCTCCTGTAGAGCGGATTTCAAGATATCCTGAAATCGTTTATGTATTTGTGCCATTTTAGATCAGGACTTTTACGATTTCCTTTTACTTTTTTCGTTTGAGATAGGTAGTAATATATGAAATGAGCGTTTTTACCTTCTACTCCCCGTGGGTTACAGATCTCAAGCATGCTAAATCTGCGATTGCGGTCATCAAGGAAATTAATGCGTACGTAAATTTCCGTACTCCAATTTTCCGTACTTTCTCTAGAAGAAATACAAGGCTCACCCTGAAAATAAGTTTCCCACGGCCAATGAAATTGAGTAAAACATTACCTGAAAAGATTTATTGCAAAAGACACAGCAATAATCCAGCTACTTCTCAACATAAGAATCATCGGAACTGTAACAATCGTCCTACCTTGGGATAAGGAAGAAAAAGTTCCCCGCACTCCCCCCCCCCCAAAAAAAAAAAATCGCTGGGAAGCATTTGACCATCCACCTTATAGTACCGACTTTGCTCCCAATGACAATACACCTGAAGAAATTAATGTACGGGAACAACAAAGGGAAATCTAATATCAAAATGCACACTCAAATCAGGAACACTGTAAATGAAGATTTGTCTCAAATAAATACCTGACATAATATAAACTGATTTTTCAAATTTCTGAAACCTCTTAATGAAATTCACTGTATTTCACTTATTTTTTTTATGACCACGCAGCACTAGCTAATTTATAAATTTCAGGTTTATTATTATTATTTTTGGTGGGGGGTTGTATGTAATGTATTACACTCGTATATGTTAGAAATACAATGCAAAATTGGGTAGATTTTTGTCATCTCTTCGTTTCTGTTATGGAAATCTAGAAAAGATGCTCTGACAAAGATTGGGAAAGATAATCAGGGACTGGAGGAAGCATGAAACCTTCAGAGAGAACGATCTACGAAAAACGACGAATACTTTTCAATGATTGTACATTTTGTTAAATACTATATATACAGGGTGGCCATAATTAAACTGCAAGTGTTCAAGGGGTGCTGGAGAGAAAACTACCAGGAATATTCAGTGAAACTTGGTATCTACATGTTTCAGAACATGCGCAAGTCAAATATGCAATTAAAAAATCGCCATTTTCACCCGATAGATGGAGCTATATCGTGCTTCAATGCTTATAGACGTCATATATGCAAATTTTAAGCCCATCGAACAGTGTAAAAACAAGACCACATTGAGTAATGGTCAATCATGACTCTGAATAAGAAGGAACGTGCATTGTTAGTGAAGTTATTCTATCAGAATGGTAGCAATTATTAAGCTACTCTGAAAGAATACCGGCGTATGAAACGATTAAGAAGAGGTCCAATGAGTGTCAATGAGAATAAATAATGGTTTAATTGTTTTCCAAAGCGTCTTTATGAATTGTTTAATTTGTGATCTTAATTTATGTTAATTTTTGATTACATGTTACTGTAAAAATTTAATTACTGAAGCGAATTGTATGGAATTTTGATAAACTGTAAATGATGTTTTATATTGTTTATATGCTCTTAGAATGTCACTATGCTTTGTCTCTCGGCTTTGGAAGTTGTATATGCCACTGGTGAGCTTTGAAATACGGTACAGCGCCATCTATCGGGTGAAAATGACGATTTTTTTCTTGTATATTTGACTTGCACATGTTCTGAAACGTGTAGATACCAAATTTCACTGGAATATTCTCGGTAGTTTTCTCTCCAGCACCCCTTGGACACTTGCAGTTTAATTATGCCCACCCTGTATATATATATATATATATATATATAACGGGTGTCCCAAAAATGACCGACAATTTAAAAAACCAATTAAAGAAAAACGAAAAGCAATAGAAATGTACGGTTTGCTGCATTCTGCGTTGGTAACCAAGGAATTTATTACCAATTTTCAAAATTATTTACATAGTTCATCAACAGATGGCGCTGCTGTGTAAGAAAAACTGTGAAACGTATATAACAACATTTCCCTGAACTAGAAATATATTCACGAAACCTGGTAACGCCTCAGGTAATATGTCCGTGAGCTCAGATCATTTTAAAAAGTTGTTCCTTTGTTACTTGTTACGATTGCCAGATTGTTCGTTTAGCACAAGTTTAATACTGAGTGTCCCAAAAATGACCGACGATTTGGAAAATCAATTAATGAAAACCGGTAGTCGAAAAATGTACGGTTCCCTGCATTCTGCTTAGGTAACCAGGGAATTTATTCTTACCAATTTTCAAAATTACTTACAAAGTTCGTCAACAGTTTACTAACTAGGAGAAAATATACAGCAATGCTTTCAAAATAACCACCTTTTGCAGCAACACCGTGACTCAGTCTAACGAAAAATTTGCAAACATTCCAGTTTGAATATTCTGACAAGCAGCAGAGATGCATGTTTGTGGATTGTAACGATACACCTGGTCTTTCATGAACCCCCCTTTAAAAAAAAAATCGCACTTCGTCAAAATTTACGATAGGGTGGCCAATCCATGCCACTTTACGTATGCTTTTTTGTAGTCAAGGGCAATGTACTCTTTTGCTGGAATGTTTCTGACACTGAATTTCCTTGGAAAACTCTGCCTCGTTCAACAAAACTGTGGTCCAGCTGATGCAACTCCTAAACGATAAAAATACACTGTTCCTGTGAAAAACTATTATCGAAGCATACGTTGGTATGTAGAAGCAATACCGATCCGAAAGGACCGAATGTGTACAGATTAGCAGTGCCATCTATTGACAAGTTTTGTAACTAACTTTGAAAATTGGTGAGAAAAATTCCCTGGTTCTTTAAGTAGAAAGCAGCAAACCGAACTTTTTAACTGATTTTACAAATCGTCGGTCATTTTTGGGACAGCCGGTATTTATATTTAATATTTGTTAACAATAAGCAATATTCTTGGATTTACAATTAGTGATGGACGCGAGACGAAAAATAGACGTCTCGTGTCTCGCAAAACAGATATCTTAAGCTTAGTCTCGTCTCGCAAAATCCCTGTATCGCAATGTTAAGAATGTGCGTTCGTCTCGTCTCACGTTCATCCCTATTTACAATATCGGATATAACTGAAAGCTTTTAATAAAATTGTTTTTAATAAAAGTTGAAAATTGTTGAGAATTCCACGGTTCACTAGGCAGAATTCAGCAAACCGCACAATTTTATTACTGTGTGCTTTTTAAAAATTGATTTTTCAAATCGTGAGTCATGTTTGGGACACTCTGTAATAATATTTAATATTTGTTAACAATAAATAATGCCCTTAGATTAACAGTATCGGATGTAACTAAATGCTTTTAATAAAAGCGAAGCAAATATTTTAGTATTTCCTAAGCCTTTCTTGAAGTGTTAATATAGCTAAATTTATTCAAAATAAATAAGACGTGTTTAAACTTAAAAACTTACTTTGACAAATACTTTTTAGCATAAGTATTATTGAAAACTTGTGAGTATTATTTTCATCACATGATCTCATCTAGTGTTAAATTTTACTGTATTTTTTTTTCAGCCGACCAGCTTGTATGATGGATAAAGCAACGTACTACTGTTTCGGGTTCAACTCCAAGCTGTCGGGGTTCGATCCCCGATTGAGCGTGGCTGTCGTGTCCGTCCCTTCATAGTGGGTGACGTTGGTCCACCTACTAGGTGCCCCCATAATAAAGAGACCATCAACTACGGCCTTAGTATTGGCCTATGCCACAATGACAAAAGGCCGCCATTGGAAAGAAAAAATTACTCAATGTATACATTTTTCACGAACTTAGTTGTTTGCTCACAAAATGAAGTTTTGAAACAAATTTGTAGCTGGGAATCTACAAGAGGTCTGCGCCACGCAGAAATTCGCGGCGGCGGCGCCTTGCAGCGTGGGAAATTTAAGAAAGAGCATCATGAAAATTGTTGCATGCGTACGGCGCGCCGGCTTAGAACCGGCGTCGTGGCGTGTTACAAATGCCTGCCGGCGACGGCGTGGCGCCGCAGACCTCTATTATCTACAAGGAAATAACTAGATAAAATACCCAAAATTAATGCTTTTACATTGCACTGTGGTTTAAAAATTGAATAATCGTGTAATTTAATGTATTTTAGGTAAAATCGTACAAGCCGGTGACCACCCCATGTAAACATGGCGACAGTCGCTGGAGCTTGGCGACCGCCAAGCTCCAGCGACTGTCGCCATGTTTACTAGTCATTCTAGGCAACCAGTGGTCCGTTTTTTACTAAAAAAACCCCAGTGGATTCAGCAACCTAGTTGTACAGCTATCTAAACTAGGCAACCAGTGGTCTGTTTTTAACTAAAAAAACCTCAGTGGATTCAGCAACCTAGTTGTACAGCTATCTAAACTAGGCAACCAGTGGTCTGTTTTTAACTAAAAAAACCTCAGTGGATTCAGCAACCTAGTTGTACAGCTATCTAAACTAGGCAACCAGTGGTCCGTTTTTAACTAAAAAAACCTCAGTGGATTCAGCAACCTAGCTGTACAGCTATCTAAACTAGGCAACCAGTGGCCCGTTTTTAACTAAAAAAACCTCAGTGGATTCAGCAACCTAGCTGTACAGCTATCTAAACTAGGCAACCAGTGGCCCGTTTTTAACTAAAAAAACCTCAGTGGATTCAGCAATCTAGTTGTACAGCTATGTAAACTATGCAACCAGTGGACCGTCTTTAACTAAAAAAACCTCAGTGGATTCAGCAACCTAGTTGTACAGCTATGTAAACTACGCAACCAGTGGACCGTTTTTAACTAAAAAAACAACAGTGAATTAAGCAACCTAGTTGTACAGCTAATGTAAACTGGGCAAACACTGGCCCGTTTTCAACTCAAAAAAAACATCGGTGGATTAAACAACCTAGTTGTACACCTCTTATAAAGTCAGTATGATTAGAATAGCACATAAATAGCACTTACGAAAACATAAAACACATCGAATATCAATTTAAAATTCACATTAAAAACCTTAAACATTTGAAAGATTCGTTAAAAAAGAGCACTTACCTTTATTTTTTTTTTAAATAACCGCTCAGAAATGTCCCCAACACCCACCGGCTTATAACGTAACACCATGCTTTCTTTTATTTAGCTCTATATTCACACCATATTTCTATCAAACACACACAAAAGAATGCTCCTTTTCCTTTCAAAACATAAAAAAAACTCCACATCCACACATAAATACTGACGACGAAATTCCCCGATACGCTTACTAACCTACGATAAAGAGTCCGTAAAACAGAATCAAAACCACAGGGAAAAGCCAACACAAACTTAATCCACTCTATCACTCGCCACAAACAAACATCTACCGTCATTCAATTAGCACTGAATGAATATCCCATACTTCAAACACCCCGCGTTTCATTATGGTTACCAGTCTAAACAATCACCGCCAGGGTGCCTCACTGCAGCTGAGCATCGCCGTTGACGGCGCCAGAGCCAACGCCAAATCAATTTGTAAACAAAACATCAAATGTAAACAAGTCACCGTATACGGAATATAGTCCGTATTTTAGTATATTTGATACGATTATTACTTTCTTTACATGCCTAAACTATTATTTCAAAAGACAATATTCATAGCATTTCATATAATTCATCAGCAAAGAGCACATTAAACGAATAAATAAAACTAACCAACATCTTTTTGCACATCAATTACTGGATAATAAAACCAGATATATACGTATTGAAAATTAATTAACAGGAGTAGTAAATAGCGATTGCTTAATTCGAAAATTTTAATAAGGTACAGCTGTATCTTCAGCATCAAATTCAAATAACCAACGGATGGCATTTAAATGATCAGTAGAATAACAGTTATTACTGTTCATTTGCTAGCACATATGTCCGTAATTTGTACGGAGAACTGAGTGCGAATAAGTTTTCTGTGACCAGTGTGCTTAGGTCGAATAGATTATACATTACAATTTTAATGCAAGACGTTGCAAACCGCATCAAATTTTAATTTGATTACGAAAGTAGAAACTGTAGAAGTATTTCACTTTCGATATACCTTTTTGATCAATATTTATAGGAAGATCTTTAAAGAAACGCCTATCCAATTCCATTTATGTTGACCCGATCCTTTAATTCTTTCATTGGTTATGGTTCTAAATTAGCTTATCAGGTTTAAGGGGAAAAGAAGATATTAAAAGTTATGCCGATTCTGTTTTCAAGAAAAAAAGTGCCGATGTAATTCAAAATGCACAAAATGATTGATGTAACAGCAATTTATACGAATCACACGCTGACACTACATAAGGCTCTGCAAAACTTCTATGCACAACCAGCATTTATTTTTTGTAGCTAAATCAAGAGAGAGCTCTCACTTTCGTATTTAGCATTCACATAAGCACTTTTATCAAGCAACGCTCTTATAACTTCTACATAACCTTTACAAGTTGCAATATGAGTTTGGTCAAATTTCTGCAACATGCACATTTACTCCTCTTTCCACTAACTACTTGATAATTTCCAGATAACCTTCATATACTGAAAAATGAAGCGAAGTTGCGTAAAGTATATTTTTAGCATGGATATCACTATTCTTTCTTAATAAGATTTGTATTATAACTAAGTCGCAATAATACTCGGATACATAATGAAATACGATATTACTTTAGCATATCTGGCACTCAGATCAGATCTATTTTCTAATATCAGCTGAGCAATCAGATTTTCAAAAGTAATGTATAATGAAGATATCTATAGGTACGGTGTAACCTCTCTGCATTTTTGACATTAACATCAATGCTATTCGTTCAAAACCATTTTTTGTTTAGAAATCTTTGATTTTGCAGAAGATTATGCAGAGGGGTACAACATTCGAAAAAACTAACATTATCTTTTGTTTCACTAGCATTTTAATAATCCAGATAGATAAATTGTAGCATAATTAACACAGTTTTATTAGACTCACCTTCAGCATTTATATGTGCACCACTACTTAATAAAAATTTGGAATCTTCTAAACCCAAACTGACAAGCACCGCTGCCTAATTTTTAATCAGAATCTTCATCCTTTACAGCATCACCAATGCTTACTAAGTAATTTATTAGTTCAAAATTATTTGAGTCTTCTACATAATCAAGCGGGATATGTTCATCATCATCTTTAGCATTTACATCAGCACCATTGCTTACTAGGTATTTAACTATATCTAAATTACCTTCTCTTGCTGCATGGTGAAGAGGGGTTGTACCATCGCCGAAACGGAAACAATCTACAGTAGCACCATTGCTTACTAATAATTTTACAAAATCTAAAATCCTACACCCGATTGCATAATCAAGGGGTGTTTCATTATTATTGTTGAGAACATTTACATCGGCCTCGTGATTCAATAATTCTTGAATTACAGGAATATCAGCTACCTTTAAAGCTAAGTGCAGAGAAGTGTCTGCATTTTCATCCTCATCATCACATACTGCATTTACATCAATAGTTGGAAGGCATTCCAGTAACATTTTTACCATTAAAAGGTTGTTGTCTAATATCGCCATATGAAGAGGGCTATGCCCGTACCCATCGAGTTCATTTACTGCAACTTCATCAGACATGGCTAGTAGTACAGCCTCTATGTGGCTTTCACTGCTTGTATTATTTGGATACGAATTATCTTTTACAAACTGGTGAAGCAAGTTATTCCCATCTAAATATTTCACATTAGAAGCTAAAGTTTTTAACCGTTTAGGATTGAACAATTTACCACTTGAATCGGAATTCATATTTGAGTGCAGTAATCTTAAAAGAGTAAGCCCAGAAAACAACAATTCCTGAAACTCCAAACTAAACAATGCGCGTGTACACACGGCATTACATTACATTACATTTGACGGTGTTGTGAGGTGTGTGCTACAACCACACGGGTCGGCTTTACCTCAAATCATCCTGATGCCTACTTACGGCATATAGTATAAAAGTACAGACTTTGATAAAGAACTATCATCGTCGTATTATAAAAGAGGTAAAAGGAATTTGCCGGTAAGATGGCGCTGTGAGCCGTAATCATTAAATTTATGTTGTGCGCATGCGTGCGTTAGCATTAGATTGAATCGTAATTCATCTCTATGAGTCCCTAGAGGGCTCTTATGTAGCTAATCATTAAAAGAGGTTTGAGTATTTTCTTTTGAGAGGTTAAAGCTATTTCGCCCGTGTGTCTCTTGTGAATGATAGTCCTGTATCCAATTCAATAGTCGCATTCCTAAACTCCAAACGAGTTCCACTCGTGCAACGAGTATCTATCTAAGGTGTTCGTAAAGGAAATTGAGTGCATTCAGTTTATAAACTAGAGCGTTCGTACACAAAAACTGAGTGCGGTTAGTTTCAAACAAAGTAAACTGCGCACGGAGCAGGTTCATCGAGTTTGTTGAGAAGATTACTTGCTGCACGTCGTTTTTGTTTAGAAATGGCGTCCGTTGTTATGGAAAAGTATGTTCTTATGAAAAGTATTTTACGTTTGCGGAAGCTGCAAATGTTATTTTTTTGAGGAGGAAACTCATGCATGTTAGAATCCGAAACGAAGGTGCATAATTTTTCAAAGGTAATCATTTTCTTGTATTTTTTATTTTAGTAAATTCAAAAATGCATATTTTAGTGTTGAGATTGAAGTTTACTTAAACCGCTATTAGCGAAATTTCACCTTCTCTTGCTAAATACTTTTGAAAAAATGAAGTTTAAGTTGAAATTTCTAAATTTTGATCTGTGCACTTCAAATATGGCCACTCTTTCTTTTAAAAATCCTGTTGATTTTATATTGAGTATGTACTAAAAACTCTCGTCAGCAAAATTAACGCATTCGCGAATTGTAAACAAACACGTCTCCTAGGCGACGAAACTAAATAACTGAAGTTGTTCGTAAAGTCAAAGGAAACTGATAACCACTGACAGCACTAAACACACGCATTCCAGTTTTCTTACGAAAACTCGTGCAACGAATTTGTCGTTTACGAATGCAGCCTTTATATATGAAACAGAAAAAATTATCGTGCACTCGATTACTTTTTTGAGAGGGTCTACTTCGTGGAAAAATAGTTAACTTGTTACTATTTCAACAAAACTTAAAAATACTAACAGGAATTATTATTAATGCGAATAATATATAGATATTGAAATTAAAAAAAAATTCCTTTTCAATATTCAAAGCGTCTTCAGAAATTGGTGACATCTAGTCACCATACAGTAATTATTTGTAACACGACTGTTAGTTGGGGTTCGGTAACTAAGCTAATAAGCACTACTACTACGCAAGCAGTTTACCATATAGTTCTCGGTTCAAATCCCTTAACCTCTTCACACTCGGAAAAACTATCTCATCTCAAATTAAAGAGCAATCTCATAATTGTTTTTAAAAAACTTTTACACTTAAAATCGGAAAATAGCAAGCCTATTTTCAAATAATTTTTGGAAATAAACGCCTATTTTTAAATCTCTTATACAGTAGTAAAAGGTTACTATCACCCATAAACAAGACTGGCAAGACACTTAAGGTGCATTCGTAAACGACAAACCAGTAGCACGAATTTTCGTAAGAAAACTGGAATGTGTTTGTTCAGTGCAATCAATTTCTTTTACCTTTACGAACAACTTAAGTTTATTCAGTTTCGTCACCTAGGAGATGTATTTGTTTCCAATATGCGTATATTGTTATTTTTATCGAGAAGTTTTTAGTACATACTCAATATAAAATAAACAGGACTTAAAAAGAAAGAATGACTATCATTGAAGTGCACTGATCAAAATTCCGAAATTTCAACTTGCATTTTTTTCAAAAGTATTTAGCAAGAGAAGTTCACATTTCGCTAATAACGATTTAAATCAACTTCAATCTCAACACTGAAATATGCATTTTTGAATTTAGTGAAATCAAAAATACAAGAAAATGATTTACCTTTGAAAAATTATGTACCTTCGTTGCAGTTTCTAACGGGTGCATGAATTTCCTCCCCGAAAAAAAAATATATTTGCAGCTTCAGCAAACGTAAAATACTTATCATAACAACATACTTTTCCATAACAAGGGAAGCCATGTGAAAACAAAAACAACGTGCAGCAAGAGTACCTTCTCAACAACTGAATGAACGTGGTCTGTGCTCAGTTTACTTAGTTTGAAACTAAACACACTCAGTTTTGTATACGAACGCTCTAGTTTATAAACTGAATGCACTCAGTTTCCTTTACGAACACCTTAGATAGAAACTCGTTTCACGATTGTAACTCGTTTGGCGTTTACGAATGCGGCCTTTAAAAGGTAAATAATGTCTAACATCCACATTCACCGTCTACCTCGACCGTCGGCTTACAGCAAACTCTCGGTCGAACGCTTGAATGATATTCAAATGGCATACCATTGGCCTGTTTGTCTGAGAGTTTGGTTTTAACCGGTGGTCGAGGCAGACGGTGAATATGGTCGTTACAAGCTCTTATCGGCTATATGAATGTCCAAAAAAAATATCACAAATTCAACTTCGGAAATTTCGATAACATTCAAATACTGTTGTTGAACGGCCAAAAAGATAAAATAACGTAAAAAAAAAACAAAATGTGTGCGTCAGTGTGTAGAATTTACACATTCACATGCGTTAAAATCATTTATGATTACATTATTATTGACAGTGATGTTAAAATCATTTCTTCAAAATGAATGCATCGACGCATATGTACGTCCATTCAGAACTGCAAAAAATCCTAAGGAATCGTTGTAATAGTGGAAACAAAAAGGGTACACACATATAGACCTCTGGAACGAAGTGGTTAATCCATGATTGTCATTTCCTTCTTCTGTGTCAACAACACACATTCATTGTGATGTCCACTTTCTATAAACAGCCAGGGGATTGAGTGGGAATCAAACCCACGACCGAATGCTTAAGTGATTGACGTGGAGTAGGGTGGGTCCTCGACTCCCAAGACACCGGTCCTCTCCGCAAGTTGTTGCTGTGGTATTTCGAACATTTATTTTCGAATTATTTTGCTCGGTTTAAAGGAACCGCTTATAAGTTCTCGTCGAATAATGTGGCCAACACAATGACAGTGTTTACTCGCACTTTGAAAGGAAATTTAAACAACCAAGGGATGAATGAGAATCAAGCCCATAATTGCACGCTCAAGCGATTAGTGTAAAGGAGGACAGGCCCTTAACATATTAGTTCCCGGCTCCCCATGGGTCTTAGTTGTGGCTGTTGTGTTTGGAACATTTATTTTCGGATTTATCTGCTTGGTTTAAAGAACTACTAATAAATCCTCGTTGAATAAAGGAGACAACACAATAACACTTTTTACTATCACAGAGAAAGGGACTTTAAACAACCAGAAGATGAAAGGGACTCGAACCCACGGCTGTTGGCTTAACCGTTAGAGCTGTAGGCTTTACCGACTTTTTTCAGCGCATTCTCCAAATTTTGATGCCAGAAGTGATAAATAAATTTCGACATTCGTGTGGTATGAAGACTGTATTAATTTTTCTAAAAGTATGAATAAGGCAGTGAAAGATTCTCATTTTACTTTGTTACTGCTAGGTATTTTGTGAAAATCAGATTTATTATTCGAGAAATTAAAACAGGAAAATTAATTAATGCTTAAATATTTTTGCTACCTAAAAATTTTGCGACCATCTAAAAATAGCTGGGCCTTAATGTGTTAAGCGATTAACGTAGAGAAGGACAGGTCCTTCACCTCTAACGCACCGGCTCACCGGGGTTGATTGTTGGCATGTGAGCTTCGTTGTGTTGATTGAAGAAGATTTCTTTTATGCAAATCTACTACAGATATACTGCGATGAAGCAAAACTGGGCCTTTTGCATTACTTCTCTGATGCCGGTGTGAGTTGCTGCTTTAAGCGATTGGCTTAAGTCCGTTCTATTATTGGTTAAGAATGCTGATTTTCAAGAGTCATAGGTATTGTAAATTTGTCTTGATATTAAGAAAATATAGTGAAAGCTAAAGTATTTTATGCTCCCAATATTCGTAGCAACTTAAATGATTGAGGAAATATTGATATAGCATATTGTTAAATCGTATAGGGTAGTGGTAAAATGATTACTTATAATTCTGCAAATACTTTTATACAAAATAATTAAAAGGAAGATGCCACATATTGCGTTATTATCTCAATTCCAATGAAAGTTAACAAACGAAAATGAACTAAACCATAAATTTAGCACCATTACTGTTCCTTCGTTAAAACAAATGAGCAGCAAGTTTACGCGGTCCAAAGGGAAAATTTTCAGTGACGTAAATGCTTTATTTGTAATATATAAAATCGAAACATTTTTTAAAAGCTATTGATGAACGCAGAACGCTCAAGACTTCGGATATTTTCATTTGGCTTTATGCACATTTTCTGCGAAAGCTCCAGGAGGTGAAAGCTATTTTACTATCGATGACTTAAAAGGAAAATTGGGTACTGTAGGAAAAAACTTGGTATTGAGCATTTAAATATTCGGTAACATCTGAAAGTATTATGGTTAGTTAAAACACATTAACGTTAACGAAACACAATAACTAACTATACAACAATTAACACATTAACGGATTATGGTTAGTTAATGTGTGTTAAAACACAATAAGTAACCGTAATACTGAGTACTTAGGAGTTGAAATCTAGCAATATACTTCAGTTGCTTAAAATTTGGGTATTAAGATTGAACATGCTTCTGCAACACACTAGAACTGATATCTGCCGCGAAGGGCGTTCCAACAGTTGTGTTTAATTGTATATTCCAAATCCTTTAGGGCGGGGGGGGGGGAGATTTCACATGCAGTTGTTCGTATTGGAAACCTTTTCGAACAGTCTTAAGCAAGACTGAAATGGAAAATAAAGCAAAATATAAACTAAGTTAAGCATTTAAAAAAAAATGTCTCACTAGCATATGTTGCTATGCTTAAAATTAATCTGAATAAACTAGGAAAAATCTAACGCTATGACAAGATATCTGAAAAACTAAAGGCTACTGTACACATATCCCTGATGATCGTGAAGGTACTAAAACTATTAATGCTGAATTGACGGAAATGAGTAGTTAATTTGCCGAATTGCTACAGCAGAAAGATGATCGTTAAATGTTAAAGCTCAGTCCTACATAGACAACTGTGGAGTAGAAACAAAATTCACAGCGATAGTAGAACCTAAAATAGCCAAAGCAAGTGGAGGAGGGAACAAAATCGAAAGTAGTTCGGTACTAGAAATGTGTATTTTCACTAGCTAGTACTAGGCATGCTATTAGACGTAATATTAAAGAATTCAATTAACCCAACCGTCAAGAATTAGTCTCATTCGAACCCAAATAACCTTCTGCTCTTAGGTAGTTCCTGTTCATAATCCTTGTTTGTAATTAACTGACATTATTTCCAGTTAAAGCTGCATACCTTTACGGAGAATTAATCGAAAGTATATTAAGGTAACTGGATTTGTAGGAGGGATAAGAAAGTTGGTAAATTAAACCATTCATGACTTATAACCAGGGTTAGAAAAAATATGCCCGGGCGGCGATAGGTCTTCTAACAGGTTAAAACAAACTGGAAGAATATGGAATGATCGGTTTGATTCAGTACGAAAAATCTCGGGATTTAAAAATTTAGTGTTTGTATGTAAAAATGAACAATTTTATAATCTAGTCTATAGGTTTGTTAATATTCGGGGAAAATTCTAGGAAGCCATAAATTCATAAAGAAGTTATGCACTTTAGAAGTAAAAGAACTGGGTATGGTTAGATTTTTAATTTGAGCAAGCTTTAAGCTCTTGCAGGCTTGTGTTCTCAATTCAGAACAAATTAATATTCATTGAAAAATTAAATTTTAACAATGTTGACTTGAAAAAACATTTGTAGCTATAGTTAAAAGATGACTTAATTTTTTGAAATAAAAGTTTAATTTCATAATTAGTGGGAAAACTAAACAAATCAGTGTTCATAAATTTTTAGAGCATCTTGATGCACCCTCTCCGCTTCAAACTTAATTCATATCTTTACTTTAAAAAATCTTATTTAAGTGAAGTATGAAGAATTAATATCCACCGCTATTCCAATTTCAAAATCTATATGTAAAATTGGTCAGAAATGACCCGTGCAGTCAGTTTTCAGTCAATAGCAGACCGGGCATCGGTTCCGCTGCCAGTGCGGTGTCTCAGTTTAACAATTCTAGCTATGTACTGAACACTAAACTTAAAATTTTTTTGATACTGTAGGTGTAGATTAGAATAAATGACGCTGTTTAAATGTATCCCTGAAAGCATAACTAAATTCTAATTGGGGGGGGGGAATTTAACCTCAACTGATGATTTAGTTGTAGATGGTCCTATGCTTTCGAAAATGCTTGAAGCAATAATTTTAGTAGCTTTCCAAACTAAAATAACCTGGAGGAACATCGCGTACGTGTAAACACGATATGTGCATTAGACTAACATTGATATTTAAGAATTTTGTGTATCGGTGTTTTGCCCTACCCGGGAAGGGAAATTGAGTAGTTTGATTTGATCAGTACTTTGAAATAAATTGAAAATGTTTTCTTTATCTCGAAAATAATTGAAATCTGTTCTATACAGGTGACGCCGATGAATAAAACTGAACCCGGCGGAGAACCCTGCTAGGGCCTTCAACAATCCGTTCTGATTGGGAGGATTTGGATTGTTGGAACCTTGTGTCATCGGATTCTATGAGGGTTGCCAGACTAAATCTTCAATTTGATGAAACGGATTCTAGAGTAATATTGCTGCAACCAAAAGTTAAGTAATTTTTATCTAAAATATTCATGGATTCAAATAAACATTAGTTTTTGAAGTTCAGCTTCTGCAACTAAGTTTCGTTTCGCAACTTGCGAACGGCACGAGGGGGGTAAACTTTCTTCCATTAAAATTAAATTCGGATAGACCTATTTGAAAATATTTTCTACAACGGGAAAAATTTTGCCCTTCAATGTTACATGCCAACTTATGCCAATAAGGCGAGTACTTTACCTACCTGATGCCGTATTTAGCCTATGGCTTGAAGACTTGAAAGCAATGCTCAGCCAACCTTAGTTTCCGAAAGATTTTGGCAAAGACTTTCCTAGGAAGAAATAAATTGCCTTAGTTCTTGGTTAATGTCATTTAGGCGGGTTCTTGTGTAGCAACTTAACGCGTTACGTTGTTCCTTCGCGCGGGACCATAGGTGACGACCTATGTTCCGTGTCGCAATGCCAGAGTGACGACTCCGGATATTACGGCACCCGAGATCATTAAGCGAGTTTCTAAATTTTTTTCATAATGTATTTATTCGTAATGTTAAATAACTTCAACGGTATTGTTTCCTGCAGTTTTATTTCTTCCTATGGGTAAAGTTAAAAAATATTACAGTAAATTTAAACTCTAAGTCTTGTAGTAATCGCAAATTTGTCAAACTTTCTATAACGGAAAGAAGTGAATTATTTTTGCGCAATTTCAGCGTTGAAATTTAATTGGTTGGTAAATTTAACCTTTGGGATATCTAGTGTTGCAGTGTAAGATAGCTTTATTAGCTCTCGCATCATAAAGCTTCCTTAAGAACTGAACGGTTATAGCCTCTAATTTCGGCATGACATGAAGACTTAGAAAGTGGCAGCAAAAAATGCAGAGCTTTTCAGAGCTAGTAGAATTCTGATCACTGCAAAATATTGAATTTTGAGTGGGGAAAGTGACTGAAGATTTTAGCTGAACTTCAAAAATATCAATGCAAGGAGAACGTATGCAATGTTTCACATTTCCTGTAAGGATTTTGAAATTCGGTATTAACTTAAAATACGAAAGACATTAAGTAATACATTAAGTATTAAATACTCGCCGCAAACTTTTGCAGAGAGAAACTTTGGTCACGGCCATTAGATCGAAGATATCCGTGGCTTAGTTATGCTGTTAATGTAATGCCAGTTGATCCGAATCTCCACATGTGGCAGATTGGCTAAATGTTTAGTCTACTTAGAATCGGGAATGTATAATGCGAAGTTTGAATTAAGTATTAAAATGGAATGAGTAGTGAAAAAGAACTTTATGCGGATAAGTCTTGCTGTTGATTGGCTGGAAACTTTACGTTGAGTTTTCAACTCGTGGTAATATTTTTTGCTCTGAATGCAAAGAATCGCAGCAGGTATGACCTTTTCATGTTGACTATTGTGCACATACGCGGTTTCGAAGAATTATCAAATATAAATTGCGACAGATTTTAAGCAATAATAGGAAAGATATGCTCAAATTAAATTTAATCTTGTTCTAAATTTTTACATAAGGTTAATTTTTCGTTTCTTGGACTGAATGATAGAACACGAGATTTCAGTCCCACAGTCGGTTATTGCGAGAAGTAATTAAGTTTTCAAACGTAATGTAAATTTTTGCAAAGTTGGTCTTGAAGTGCATGTTACGCCAATTACATAAGTAACCTTTTATATATGTGAATAAAATGTTTTAAAGCCATTATCTGTAATTGATTAGTGATAAAAACATGAAATCACTAATTGGATAGTTGACAATTTTTAAACTTCGATGTAGGAATTAATGTTCATTTTATGTTACGTCAATAAGATTTTTGAAATAATTTTTTGACTTAAATTTAAAAAAATGTATGGAATGTAGGTCTGAAGGATTTTAAATTGTGAAGTTGTAGCTGTAAGTTTTCTACACAAATTCAAGAACGGTGTTACGTTACGTTCGAATGGCTTAACGATCGAATAACTTATTTTTGAATTTTATACTTAAATTTTAGAAGAAACCCGCTGGTGTGCTATGCCTTATTTGTGCTGATGTTTACCCGAGACTAATTTGCGATTACTGTTAAATATGGCTTAGAATTTTTAAATTGATGCAATTGAATATTTTTAAAGTAGCTTCCCTTATTGTATTTAATATTGCCAAATTAAAGTATACAGAGCTCGTTATCAAATGCGAGCTGTAAATTTTTCAGTTTCATTATTTCAACGTAGCAGCTTGAAGTATCTGGTTTTTGCTGTCAAGTGGCTGTCACTAACCGTAAGTTTCGTGCAGAGCTTGAATCAAGATACCACTCCCGTGGAATTGTATTATCTGTTACGATCACTTCATTGGATTTCGGAATAAGTTGTCAAATGAAGTCTTTTGGCATATATTTCAAAATACTGACTGTCTTTCAATCTCTGAAGGCAACTCGTGCCTGGCCAGCTTTCGAGTTATCTTCAGAGAATCCTCGTAAAATGGACTTGATCACCCATTATACGAGGATATTATTGACAAATTATTGAAATTATTTTGGGCAAGATGCCCATTCTTTGGGGAAGATACCCATCAGAGACTTCATAATCTTAGTCTCGATTATGAAGTGATCTTTAAGCGACCGTACATTTCGGTAATACAATCGGCGTCAGCTTAATTTTACTGAAATTTTATTACACTAAATCTAAGCACTTCCATTCGGAATGTCTAAATATAACTTGAGACAAATTCCCTTTCGACAAATTCGGGCAGGTCTAGTAAGATTTTAGTGTAGTGTTCTAAGAGTTTTGTAGAAATGGCTAGTTCTTAGTACCATTTTCCTTCACTGAAAAAGACGTATCGAGTAAACGATTATAACCAGGTATTTTTGACTTTCTTAGAATTTTGCCAATACCAGCAATAATATCTGACATCAATTGCTGGAACATGTCTGATAATCTGTGCGGATGTCTTTTGAAATCATTCTGTGTAAAATTGAAATGCAAACAATCTACTTGGTGACAAAATAGTTTGTGATTGAGGGACAATACTGTGAATAAAGGCCAGGAAAGACATTTTCGACCAATAGCGGAAATGAATTTCAGAAAAAAGGGGCACTAGGCATAAATGGGTTAAAGTCCAGGTTGATGGATCATGCACACGGCTGGAGAAATCTGCATTGGGTTAGACTTCAGAGAAATTTCAAACTAAGATGATCCGATGAAAGATGTGCTGTAAAAAAATTGAATAGAGGCTTTTTTAAATCGTCCGAATATTTGGCATCCTCTTGAAGGTGACACAGACAAGGTATCTTTAAAATTGCTCAATAAATTTTGGCTGTACCAGTCCTGCAGCGATTGTTAATATTTAGATTAAAAGAAATAACCAGTTAATCGCGGTAAATTAATTTACATTGGAAAAAGATTTCATTGTTATAAACGTGAAAATGTCATTTCAATTTGCTGTGTAAATCAAATTTTAGTTTCAGTTTGAACAGAAACTGCAGTGGTATCAAGTATGCTGGTAAAAGTGCCAATTAAGAATTCGTCATGTCTCGCTGCACAGGAGTGCTAGGGGCACAGGTGTGCTTCGGAAGTCTTGCTGCACAGGAGTGACGTTTTTCGCATCTGCTGCAGAGACTTGTGTATTGAAAGTAAGTGTACACTAATGAAATACGTTCCATGTTTTTAAACTAAAATTACTGACATCTAAGCTTACTGTGAATGTTTGCACTCGAGGAAATGAGATTTAGCAGACTAATATCGTTCGATAAATAAGATCGGACCGTATTTAATTTTTATTTGTAGCAACTTTTGTTGATTAAATCTCTTCTTAATATCCCATAATTTAAGAATTAAAGCATAGATACGCTTCATAACTGATCACTTTAAAGCTTTCACTTAATACCTTCCCAGGTGTAGTAGCTAACCATTAATCATACCTTGGGCTTAATGTTAGCATCTCCGTCCCTTCATAGGGGGTAATGTTGGAAGCCTACAGGGTGCTTCTATAATGAAAGGGTAATTTCTTTGGGCCTTTTACCAGTCATTCGCTACTATCTTTCAGAAGTTATTTCAGATAAATTAACTGAGTATTTTGATTAAAATGAAATCATAAACGGACTGCTTCAGTTAGAGGCGGGGGGGGAAATAAATGCGACGTTATGAGAGTTAAATTTGAATATTGTAAGACGAATTGCAACATGCAGAAGATGAAAAATTTGGCCTTTGTGCAAACGAGTCTATTAAAAATTTGGAATAGACATACCTTCAGGTTTTTGTCTTGCAGAGCAAAATTTTGTTCTATTTAATCCTTTGCCTCGTACATCGGTGGTTACGATGCGCTGCACACCCAATAAAACTATCGTTGGACTAAAACTCATTAAATGGATTCTTTTGAATAGGTCTTAATATTAACGCAGTGTTAATTTGGTCTTGCAGAATTTGTATATCGTAGGCTTATATTAGAGAAAGTGATCAGTTTAAACAGCTTTGAATACTTAGTGATACAAAAATTGGTGCTTATTTGGACTCTACAAAGCGTTTAAACTTTCAATACGTTAATATATAGTCAAATTTATGAAACTTTTATTTTTCACATTGGTTAATAAATTTGAATATTGTTGCCAGGCTACTCTTGACTAATTCTGTTTTTACAGAGTGCACCGCTGTCTACAGAACGATGAAGCAAATCTTCAATCATGATGGTTGTCGTCGTGCAGATCTGACGAGTGTTGAACACTCCTCATTCTAGTTGTCTCCTACCCTTTTTGGTTTTGGGTCTGCATATTCTGTCGTAGTGGATTCAGCGTCCTGTTCTACAAAGGTGCCTGGCCATGGTGTGAAGGGTAACGAGCCCGTCGATGCTGCTAAGTGTTGTGCTTTGAACCAGTACTTCCCCAATTCCTGATGCAACGCTTGCTGTCCGAAACTTCGTGTGGAAGGAAGGCTAGAACCTGCAAGTTAAACTCTGACATGAAACCATACATCAGCTCCTAGCTTTCTGATCTACTGCTTCGTACAGACATGATGCGATTAAGAATACACGGTCTTTTGACGCATTTGCTAAGGGAGAGGATACCTCTGTTTGCAGAGTGGCTGCTTGCATATTGTTTTTGAAGTACTAGTGTTACGCTAGGCTTTATATGAATACTTTTTCTTTGGTTATTACTATTTAAAAAAACTATTCTTACAATCAGTGTCATAGATTAGTTATATTAGAAATAAGAAATCCCTTTTATTGGCTAATTTCGACAGATTTTTGAATCTGAATGGAAGAAGTAATCGTAGTAAATTTGGTTATCAGGTTTTTGAAATTAATTTTTAGGCCTGGATTGAAAAAATCTGCGGGTATGTGGATATTAAGTATTTAATAAGAAATGTGTGGAATTGTTAGAGCTGTATTGGTAAACTTTCCATACAAATTGGGAAACAATGGGGGACCTCACCTAATCAGTTCGCATTATTACTCTATAGTGGATTAATACAAACTATATGCCTTTCGTTGATTTTATTCAATAAAATACACTTAAATATTGTGGACACCCAGATAGACCATGTTAATGTCCTTGTTTAGCCATAATCTTGTGCTTTGCACTTTGTCCTGTTGTAGACCTTGCGCCATAAAATCGTTCAACACTGTCAGGCAGAGATGGGAATATTGCGTTAATGGCTGGTTTTCTGATAGTTCACATAAGGGTTTGTGGGTAGGCAACTAAATTGTTCGGAATAAAATGGTTCTTGACTGGGAAGGGGAATCCTTCTCTTGGTTTTAATTGTTAGGGTGTCCAAAAGAGAACTGGAACCTGGCCCCCTCCAGTTTTCTTTTGAGGAGCTCGTAGGATGGGCCTGATCACCTCATTCTCCGAGGAAAAGTTTTCCAAATTTGCAGCGGGATAAGTTAGTTTTGCTCGTATTGGAGCATAAAGTGGAACGCGTGTGTGAAACATTTGGGAAATCCAGCTGTCAACGCAAATTTGTTTTACTAGAAAATGAGCTCTTCCCTGCCCCCCAAAAAGTAATGTAAAAACATTTTGTCCGTTGTACTTATTAAAACCGCATCAGTCGGTTAAATTATCCCTGTGGCTATCTGCCTATTAATGGCAATGCTGAATAACCTTTTTAACAGGATTAAAAATATTTTCAGATTACTTGTTACAGGATGAATTTTTAATTGGAAAAACTCTAGATTATAAAATGTTAAAGGAAAATCCGTTTTCCTTCATGCGGCTAATTTGGCATCCGTCGTGCACATTAGTACTTGTGTTCTCGAATGCGAAAGCAGGGTTTACTAGTTAAATCTTTCTACTTGAAATAGCTAAATCGATCGTTACATAGAACTAAACTTGCATTCCATGTATCACTTACCATGCTTTTGGACATTCAGTAAAATGACGCCAAATTTTAAAGAAATGGGCATTGTGAATGTTTTCGGATTTGCGTTTCTAGACTCGGGGGCAGACCCCCTCAAAGATCGGTTTCATTCAAGAATGGAGTATTTAAGTTGGATTAAATGAGAGCTTTCACTTACTATGTATGATTTCTTAAAATCGTATGTGCAGTTTTAGTAGGAAATATACAGAACTTCCAAATTTTAACACTAGTAATGTGCTATAGTATAGCATTTTAAATGTTTAATGAAAGTGGACTAGAATATGCATATTCTGACGTCAGTGTATTGTATTAGTGATGGATGGGAGATATTTATTTATACTATAAAACTGTAAGTAAATTTTAATGTGTAATAAACGCGGAAGGTTTTCGGAATATAGGTATTGGCTAATAAATTGTTTTAAAACAATGTTGGTGGTATGAAGTCATAATATTGTTCATAAAGTGTACTAACAGAATCTAAAATTGCTTAATTTAAAAGTTTACTATGTATTCAATTTTGTATGTTAAAGAGTTTGAAGTTTGTATACGCAATTTCTGAGAATGTTGAGATAAGTTCATGCTTTTTATGGATGAAAAATTTGTCACTTTATTTTGACCATATTTAATATTTTTCTGTAATCACTTGATTCATTAAAATTTAGAATACCAAACTTTTAAGTGTTGGCTGAATTATTCTGAATGCGCTAGTTAAGAGATGAAATGTCTTGCTTGAATAGTGTTAAATTACAGGATTACTTTTGATTTCTCATTCTGGAGTATGCAATTTTTTTCAGAATGTCAAACTAAATGATACGAAAATTAGTTAAAATCAACTAATCGTTGTTAAAATTGGTACGAAAATAATTCAGTAATAAAATGGACGAGCAACAAAATTAGATATATCCATGCATGTGAATGCCATCATGCAACTATCTGTTCAAATACACAAGGCCACAAACACGAGAATTCAAAGGAATTAAGTTTGGGATATAACATTAAAATATATATATATTGTTCATATGTGTTAAGACATAACTGTAATCTTTTACTTGTATAAGTTTTTCAAAAAGGATTCAAGATGTTATTGCTCTAAAACAAAACCTAGGTTTCTTCATGCTTCTATTAACCTTTAAAGATGCTACGTATCTGAAAAGGTGTAAAACAAAGAATTAAATTTACGACTTCAATATGCAGTTCTAGATTTAAATATAAGATTTTGCTCAATTCGAAGTAAACATAAAATAATCAAACGAAGAATGATTTCAAATACTTGGTTAATCTCAATTACATTAACGAAAAAGTTTCGAAATTTAGAACTAAAATGTCCTGTTAGAAAGTCAAAAATAAATAGGCTTAACGTTTTTAAACATCTTCTCTGATGAACGGAGCAGTTTTTAAAATTGGCGTTATGCATTCTTGGATTGTTTTATTCAATCTTAATAAAATCTTCATAATCGTCTAACAATTGCAAGAGTACTTTACAAACTGATCATATGACTGGAGTGTAAATGTACAAGGCTCTCGCATATTTCGCGGCTTCCTCCAAAAGTAAAGAGAATACGCGTTAAGAGGCCTCTGTAGTCGGCTTGCGGAGATTAGTCCCAATGCTTTGCTATGGAGAAAAGTGCCTTAACGCCCAATCTTTTTTCTCGGAAAGTATTGGGCGTTTTTAAATGAAATTGTCCTGTCTGAATCTTGAGAACTATTCGCAAGGATTGCGCGACGAAGATTTGAGTTAATTTAGTCGAAAGAGATTTTATTGCAGTCTAGAATTTGTTACTTTTCAGACTGCAATAAAATCTATCGGCTAAATTAACTAAAATCGGATTCGCGCAATCCTTGCGAATAGTTCTAAAGATTCACACAGGAAAATTTAATTTAAAAATGCCTAATACTTCCTGAGAAATGATTAAGCGTTAAGGCACCTTTCTCCATAGCAAAGAATTGGGACTTGAATCTCCGCAAGCCGACTAGAGGCCTCTTAAAGTCCCGCTGCCAAAGGCATTCCTTTGGAAGAAAGTCTTAGTGTGCTTATTCTAGAAACAATTTGTAGAAAGTGTATTTGATTTATGCAGTTGTATTTATTAATGCTTCTGTAAAAATCATTGTTACGTTATTGGAATACAACTTGATAAAAATCCTCTTTATGGAGCATACAGAATGACTTGTCTTATTGTTATATTCGTTATTACTATTTAACTAATTATGAGGGATTTAGTTTTATCTTGTCAAACTTACTCGTGTAATGGTGCAGTTATGCTTATTTTAGTCTGTCAATAGTAATAAACTTTATTCCAACGATTGTTGTCTTTTGAGTCTATCGTTTCAGTATATTTTACTTCTGAGAGTCAATACTGAAACTTAAAATTCTTGTGCACTGTTGTCTTCGTTATTTTACACCTCGAGTGCGATAGTTTTCAAATTAAATGAAAGTTGCTTAACGCGAGTATGCAGGAAGTTTATTTACAAAGTTTTGGTCAGTTCAATACTCTATTTCTTAGACTGGTATGGCCTTTTGCAAGTGCAACTACAGAAAGGGAAATTGTTTTAAGATTACAAATGGTCAACATTTAGCGGACATCATCGAAGACTGCAAATTATGCCAATTCAGTTTAATCTTTTTAGACTAGATTTAAAAATTACTGTTCGAATTATGCTTGCTATAGGATAAACCTTTAATCGAAAGAAAATTCTTAATTGTAAAATCCTGGAGGAAGTTTATGTGGCTAATTTGCTAATTCACTTTATGTAGCTAATTTGACATCCAGCCTGCACACTAGTACAGGTACTAGTGTCCTCAATTGTGGATGCAGGGTTCAAGAGTTAGCCGTTTGTATTGCTACTTGAAATAGCTTATATTCTATCCAACAGATTAATTTAACTTAGTTTTGTGTCTCTTACCATGGCTTTAGATTTTTTTCAGTAAAACGACGCCAAATCCTTAAAGAAATTTAGTCATTGTGAATACTTCAGATAAGTTTTTAGACTCTGGGTAGATAATGTCAAAGATTGCATTAAAGAATACAACATTTGATTGAAGTTGGATTCAATGAGACCTTTAAGTTAATACATAATTACTTGCTTTAATCTTGAGTTTCAGTATGCAGATTAATATACATTACATTTTCTTCTAAATTTCTTAGAAGCTTAGTAATGGTTATGCTTAAATTTACGCAATTATTCTAAATTCTTAATCTAAGCATTATTTTAAATACTGTGCACTGTGAAATGCACTGGAATGGTCATATTCTGACGTCGATGTATTATATTAATGGTGGTTCGGGGTGGGGGATATATATACTAGACAACTAACTTTTTAATGTGGATTAAACTAAAAGGCTACCTTGGAAATAAGATGGCTATTTTTGATTTGAAGATTTTCAATACAACAGGCATATGAGAGCGGCAAGTATTTTATATCGGCGTTTGGTTTAGAAACGTTTGTTTGGAGGCTTTTGATTTTTATATACAGGCTGGTATAGCTGACTACCTAAATAAACAACTCCGAAAATAAATAGTACAAAAATACTGTTGGGCCGCTATATTATTTCCAGGAACTACTGGCGGAGGCATTCAAATTTTTCAAGCCTCTAATGTTCAGTGGTTTTCACTGTCACGCGACGAAATTTAAAGGTTCGCTTTCTGTCGCAAAAAACCCATAACCACTATACAAATTTCATGAATCTTTTTCAAGCGCAGTGTATTCGATTGTTGTTCTGTTTGAAACATTTACTTTTGGAGTTGTGCTTGATTTCCAGAACCGCTTACAAAGCCTCGTCGTGTAACGTGGGTAACACAATGGAAGCTTTTACTAGCACAGAGAAAAGAAATTGGAACAACCACGGTATGAGAAGGAATAGAACTCACGATCATGCTCTTAGGAGATACGTTTGAAGTTGGAGAGGCCCTTGCTATCCAAGCCAAGACTTTTGATTTTTTTGATACTTGCTGGTATAACAGACTGCCTAAATAAACATCTCCGAAAATAATAAATACAAAAATACGGTTAGGCCGTTTTCTGTCTCTGAAACATATAACCAGAAGACAAATTACATGAATCTTTTTCACGCACAATATATTCGATTGCTGCTGTACACCCCCCAAAAAAATTATTCCAGTAAGAGACACATTTCCTATTTTAGATTCCCGAATAATAATTGAGTTTTTGAAAAGCGCACAACTTCACAGAAATATGCAAAATCATATTTAAACATAGCCTAATTCTATGATAAAAATTTTTTAATATATGAAACCAATGTAGAAAATTTCTCTTACTCGAATACTTTTTTGGAGGGTGTATTTGGAACATTTACTTTCGAAGTTGTGAGCTTCATTTCCAGACCGCTTATAAAGCCTCGTCGTGTAAAGTAGGCAACAACATGAAAGCTTTCACGAGTACAGAGAAAAGAAATTGAAATTTTTTCCACGGTATGAGAAGGAATGGAATCCACGATCTTTCGCTTAGGAGATTGGTGTGAATTAGGACAGGCCCTTCTTATCCAAGCCAAAGCTTTTGATTTTTTGATACTGGCTGTTGTAACAGACTGCCTAAATAAACATCTACGAAAATAAATAATACAAAAATACGGTTAGGCAGCTTTCTGTCGCAAAAACACATAACCACTAGACAAATTTCATGAATCTTTCTCACGCACAATATCCCCTCTCGTCGCCGAATTATGAAAAATCGGAGAAAACAAATCTGTCTAGCATTTAATGCATATGAAATACTATTATAAATCATGCAAAAATATTTTTTCTAATGTCGATTAATATTTGTCGATTAATGTCGATAATAATAATTTTTCTAATAATTATTTCTGCATTTTCGAAGCATTTTGTTATGCTAAAAATAATTTAAAAGGATGCATATATTAGCCCATTTATGCCTAGCTTCCCTTTTTTGGGACGGCATTATCGCTATCATTCGAAAACGTTATTTATTTTTCCTAGCCTTTATTCGCGAGTATTGAACCTCAATTCCACAAAATATTTTAACCCATTTGTGCCTGGATATTTTTGCGACTTTCTTCGATTTTTATTGATAACAGAACTAATAGATAAATTTCTGATGTCAAATTCTTGAACAAGGGATGAATTCTTTTAAAACCGTTATGCATAAAAATCGAAGTATCAACATCCTACTTGGTCATGTTAAAATATTTTGTAGAGTTGAGGCTCAATACTCATGAATAAAGGCTAGGAAAAATAAATAACGTTTTCGACTAATAGCGAAAATGCCGTCCCAAAAAAGGGACGCTAGGCATAAATGGGTTAATATGGCAAGTAGGATGTTGACATTTCAATTTTTATACATAACGATTTTAAATGATATCATCCCTTGTTCAAAAAGTTGACATCAGAAATTTATCAATTACTTCTGGTGTTAGCAAAAATCGAAGAAAGTCGCAAAAATATCCAGGCACAAATGGGTTAAGTAAAGGTTGAGGAAGAAGATAAAAATTTTACTTACCTTAAAAAGAAAAAAAGCGGTAAAAAAGCAGCGTAAATATTTTCTTAATTTTTCTCCTGAAACAATGAAGCGAAACCTGTAAAAAGTGATCTAAATTGACTAGTACTGCAATCTAGGCACGATTTATGCATCTAGTTAAGAGCCTCCTATACTTTCTACATGAATTAATGATATTGATATCACTGAAAGAAAAAAATACTAAATTCAATTGTTTTCTCTCTAAATTGCTATTTGAAATAGGAGCCTCATATGAGGTTCAGGGTGACGAGAGGGTTAAAGTAGATTGTTGTTGTATACCCTCCAAAAAAATTATTCGAGTACGAGATAAATTTCCTATTTTGGATTTGCGAATAATAATCGAGTTTTTGAAAAGCTCACAACTTCACAGAAATATACAAAATCATATTTATACATAGCCTAATTCTATGATAAAATTTTTTTAATATATGAAACCAATGTAGGAAATTTATCAGTTACTCGAATACTTTTTTTTGAGGGCGTATTTGGAACATTTATTTTCGGAGTTGTGTGCTTGATTTCCAGATCGCTTATAAAGCCTCGTCGTGTAAACTAGGCAACACTATGAAAGCTTTCATGAGTGCAGAGAAAAGAAATTGAAACAGCCATGGTGTGAGAGGGAATGGAATCCACGATCATGCGCTTAGGAGATTGGTGTGAAGTAGGACAGGCCCTTCTTATCCGTGCCAAGGCTTTTAATTTTTTGATACTGGCTGGTGTGACAGACTGCCTAAATAAACAACTTCGAAAATAAATAGTACAAATACAAAAGTACGGTTAGACTAAGGCGACCATATTTCTAAACAGTATTTTGGGGACAAATCGAGCATTGTCCTTGAATCCAAGGAAAACTTGGCGACACTAGAAAATATTTTTGAGGACTTATTCGAGGACACAACATATTACCATGTATATCAGTATACCCGTACTTTAAATCTTGACTGATTTTGATATATGAAATGTGTATTCTTATTTCTAATAAATTAATGGAAGCATTTCATTAATTTATAACAATTTATTTAAACAGAAATATGAAAGGAACATCATGTTGAAATATTGCAATTCATTCAAAATTTAACTCTTGGCATAGTATTTTTCAGAAGACATTGCTTTTTACGTTGGCTCAATTTGTGAAAATTTTTCATGAAACTCGTACACCCTCTAAAAAAAGTATTCCAGTGCAAGAAAAATTTCGTACGTCAATTTCATATTTAAAGCATGATTCTTCATGAAATGTGATTAATCATTAACCCATTTATGCCTAGCGTCCCTTTTTTGGGACGGCATTATCGCTATCATTCGAAAACGTTATTTATTTTTCCTAGCCTTTATTCGCGAGTATTGAACCTCAATTCCACAAAATATTTTAACCCATTTGTGCCTGGATATTTTTGCGACTTTCTTCGATTTTTATTGATAACAGAACTAATAGATAAATTTCTGATGTCAAATTCTTGAACAAGGGATGATTTCTTTTAAAACCGTTATGCATAAAAATCGAAGTATCAACATCCTACTTGGTCATGTTAAAATATTTTGTAGAGTTGAGGCTCAATACTCATGAATAAAGGCTAGGAAAAATAAATAACGTTTTCGACTAATAGCGAAAATGCCGTCCCAAAAAAGGGACGCTAGGCATAAATGGGTTAATCATTAACAAAACCGAAATGGGAAATTTGGGTCATAGTCGAATACTTTATTGAATGTCTGTACACGTTACACACAATGACAACAAACGTTTACAGAGATTGAATTTCATTGTTTCTCTGAGTAGAAGGCGCTTTTAGTTGTTGTTTTTTTTCTTCAGTTTTTTTTCTGAAAGAAATAAACTAAACGAAACTTTCAGGGGAAAAGTACAAATATTTAAATTTGGGGACTTTTCGCGTCCCCAAGAATTCAAAGAATTTTCCCCGGTAAGATATCCTACCCATGGCATTAACACTCGTGTTAGGATTAATTCACTGGTCAAGTGGTTGGTGAATAAAGCCGTTGGGAGATTGGCTTGAAGTTGGAGAGGCCCTTGTTATCCAAGCCAAGGCTCTTGATTTTTTGATACTTGCTGGTATAACAAACCGCCTAAATAAACATCTCAACAATACGATAAAACAGTAAAATAACTAACGATAACCAACAATACGATAAAACAGTAAAATAAATAATACAGATACAAAAATACGGTTAGGCCGCTTTCTGTCGCAGAAACACATAACCACAAGACAAATTTCGTGAATCTTTTTCACGCACAATATATTCGATAGCTGTTGTATTTGGAACATGTACTTTCGGAGTTGTGTGCTTGAATTCCAGGAAAGTAGGCAACACAATGAAATCCTTTACTAGAACAGACAAAAGAAATTGGAACAAGTACGGTATGAGAGGGAATAGAATCCACAATCATGCGCTTAAGAGATTGATGTGAAGTTGGACAAGCCCTTGTTATTAAAGCTGCCGTTCCCCATGTATTCGATTTAAACAAAGCAATGAAGAATAATGCAGGAGCGTTTATGTAGGGGATCCGGTGGCTTGCATGTTAAGCACCTGTTCTCTTCCACTCCGATCGCCTAAGCGTACCTTCGTGGGTTCGATTCCCACTCAATCAGATGGCTGTTTAAATTCCCTTTCTCTGTACTAGTAAAACCCGTTTCTGTGTAGTCGATTTTTCAATGAGGATTTATAAGCGGATTCATGAAATCAAGCAAACAAATCCGACAGTAAATGTTCGAGGTACAATGACAACAAGGGGCACATTAATCGTTTTAATTTTTATACATACTTTTAAGGGATAGGTATTATGCTGGGATGCAGATCCACCACTCTTTAAAATTTTTATGGACGGGTTTCTCTCTATTCTAAAAAAAAGTAAAGGCCGCTGGCGCTGTCAAAGCTTGTTGACCTAACTCCTCCTAAACCGTAGGGATTTGAGTTTCGACTAAGGTGCCCACAGATTCGTAAAATTCCGAGGAACCTGCTAAGCTGATTTAAATTTCGGAAATCGAATTATTTTAGAAGATATTAATAAAAAACTGAAAAAATAAACCGAATGGTTGCCAGATTTGGCATAAAATCATTCATTCCTTCGCAACAAAGCGTTTCCAAGTATCTAGAATCGCGTGAAATTTACAAACATGAGTTAGAATGACGCCCATTTTACGCCAAACTAAAAACTATATGAAGTAAGTAACTCAAAATGTGTTACACAAAGTTGACAATTTTCAAATAGTAAGTTCGCTCAGACAACAGGAGTTTAGAATTAGCGATTATTCGTTTTTCCAAAACAGAATAACTAATATCTTGAAAATGAAAAATAATTAAAATGCAGATTATTTTAAAGCCGGTTCTCGTCAAGCTGAATTATTTGCTACGAGTAGAAATATTTGGCGGCGTTAACTATGCCATTATAGCAGTCATTATAGTACACTTTGGATATTTGCTAGCGCGACGAGATGGTATAATTCGTGGTGCTAAGTACGCCAATCTGCAAACTATTATGTAAATGAAAATATAGATAACGGTTTTCCGGTAACCTTAAATGAACAGTAAATATAGGTTGTGAGCATGTGTAAATCGCCAAATAATGAAAAGTCGCCATTGGTGGCAGGCTATTCTATCTGTTCGGTAGCTTTTATTAACTTTACATGTACGCAAGTCGCCAAATAATGAAAAATCGCCATGGGTGGCAAATTAGCAAGGTGTGTCCAATAGGTTTTACATTATTAAAAATACAGCTGAAACAGATGTTCTGATTTTATTACGCTTTAGCTCCTAATTAATATAACTTTTGAATGGCAACATTAAATATCATTGTGTTTCTGAGGAGTGCAAATAATTTTTCCAGCGATTATAATCGGAGTCCGCACTCCAGGTGGAGTATAGCTCAGGACCCATACAACACTGATTCCCATAACAAAATATCTTCGATGCAAGAACCAAGCAATGTGTAGCTCAGTAACATTCTATCTGATCCAAACTTCGGGTTTTGTATGTTGAAATTATGTGTTTTTTACGAAAAAGCCTGATTAGGGGCCGAAAGCCTCATACGAAAAGCGAGCGTAGCTAGTCTGGGGGCCTTGGCCCCTAGTATAAAATAAAATAGATGACAGGTCATTAAATAGCTATACAGACTCACTTTTATTGATGGTTGTTGTTGTAACATGTATTCGGATTTGTGTGCTTGCTCCGGAGGAACCGCTTATAAATCCACGGCAAAGAAACGACAAACACTTTTCCGGGTATCAAGCGGGTATTCACGTTACATCTAGAGAAAACCGCCCAAAACTCCAGACCGCTAGACCGACGGCTCGGAGAGAGAACAGAACCCTGTGTCCCCCAAATGTCAGTGGCTGTAACCATTGTGCTACACATTGGTTTTATTGACGGTCGTTTTGGCTATTCAACGTTCGCTATGTACCAAAACAAACATAACTCCGCCTTGGATGTTTTATCGATTATATCGAAAAATGGACCAATCAGAACGCTTAGCTCTGGAGTCACACGATTTCGCACTCGTTACGTGTATGTTTACTAACCATGAGGTGGCAAATAACTTGGTGTGGTTATCGTCTGAAATGGCGAGTAAATTGATTTCGTATTTGTAATGGCACAGCTGTTAGTGCGGAGTTTTTTTTCTTCTTCTTTCTTTTCCCAAGAAGATGGAAAATTTTATTTCTTTGCCTAAACACATTTTTATAATGTATTTCAGTAAAAAAAGAATATATTGGAAAATTATATGCGTCACTTTAACCATTAGCTATGAGAGTTATTAATATATTTTTATTATATCATGAACTTTCTCCTTAACTTTAAAAAGGCGTCTTTCTTTTTTTAAGTACTCTTTAATGCACAAAAAAAGATATAAGAACTAAAATAAATGTATTTGCTTTCAAATAAAATAAAATACACATTTTTGCCCTGTAATTTACTCAAAAATAAATACACTGCTGGCCATCGTAAATGCAACACCCTGAAGGAAGCATGCAAATAATATGAAATTTACAACATGCATTAGCTGAGGTGAGATATGCAAATGATTAGAATTTCAGCGCAGACGCACATCAAGCGCGCCTGTGGCGCTACCTCAAAGCGCTATTTAAGGCTTGGAGATTTCGACGGTTTCAAGTACAGCAATTGTGTTTTTCTTGCTTTTTTTTCAAAAAAACGATAAATTATGCCTCGTAGGAAACAACGATCATCTTTTGATCAAGTATCCGAGTTTGACAGAGGAAGGATAGTGGCATACCGAGATTGTGGGTTATCTTTCAGGGAAATCGGTCGTCGTATTGGACGAAACCAAACAACTGTGATGCGGATATGTGATCGTTGGGTGCAGGAGGGTACGACGGACAGACGTGATCGACCGCATCGACCTCAGTGCACCACGTCACGTGATGACAGGCAGATTGTACGCATGGCAGTGACGGACCGCTCAGTCACATCACGAACCATATCACAGCAGATTCAGTCTGTAACGCATCATCCAGTGTCTGCGCGTACCATTCGACGTCGTTTACAGCAGAATGGTCTGTCCGCAAGACGTCCGTTGCTTTGTCTACCTCTGACGCGGAACCACAGACGTCTCCGCCGCCAATGGTGCGATGAAAGAAGGATGTGGACGACAGAATGGAATGAAATTCTCTTTACTGACGAGTCACGCTTCTGTATGCAACACCACGACGGTCGGATTCGAGTCTGGAGACACCGTGGAGAGAGGATGCTGAACAGCTGCATTATGCACCGTCACACTGGTCCTGCACCGGGTATTATGGTATGGGGCGGTATCGGATATCTCTCTCGCACTCCTCTAGTACGCATTGCCGGTACTTTAACCAGCCAGCGCTACATCTCCGAGGTGTTGGAGCCAGTTGTCCTTTCTTACCTTCAGGGCTTGCCAACAGCCATATTTCAGCAGGATAATGCACGGCCACACGTGGCACGCATTGTCCAAGGGTTCTTCGTCAATCACCAGATTGAATTGCTTCCCTGGCCGGCGCGCTCTCCGGATCTTTCGCCGATAGAAAACATGTGGTCCATGGTTGCTCAACGACTGACCCAGAGTTCATCCCCAGCTGTCACACCAGATCAACTTTGGCAACGTGTGGAAGCTGCTTGGTCTGCTGTACCCCAAGAACACATTCAAAGTCTCTTTGAATCAATGCCGAGGCGTGTGGCAGCTGTGATCTCCAACAACGGCGGCTACTCTGGGTACTGATTTTGGCAGGAACCACGCTTCATAGAATGCTGTAAATTTAATCATTTGTTACTTGGTCAACATGTTATCTACACAATAAATTTTGTTGTGATATCTCTTGTTTTTCTTGGTGTTGCAATTTGGGTGGCCAGCAGTGTATTTTTAAGAGTGATATCAAGATTTCTTTTTTACACATCTTATATATCAATCTATAGTGTAACAGTGCATGTAGGCACTTTATTCTAAATTTTTTCATACATTTGACATGACTAATTAGGATTTTTTTTAACTTTATTATTTAAACAATGCATGCTAGATTGTTTTTGAACTATTTAAAAAGTAAACAAATTTCCCAAAGCTTAAAAAAAATTAAGAATGTTACTGCGCAATCTGAAATCTGTACTTTTAGAAACAATGAATCTAAGGACATTTTGAAAATTTTCACGAGTTTGAAAGTTCTTAAGCAACGAAAAGCATTTCAAAGATTCTTGTAGCATCACATATTTAGCAAAATATTGCATAAGAATATTAAAGCACTTGTTCCTATATATTTCGTAACTCTTCAAGATTAACCAATTTTACAACTTGTGAAGAGACAGTCTAAGTTTTTTGAGTCTGGGAAATTGTTCAATTCTTAAACTAAATTGATCCCAATCATTTAATTGGTCAGGCCAAATCTAGCCAGCTTCATTGAAAACAAATGTTAAATTTTAGAAATTAAAAACAGGAAATTATACAATTTCGTATTTTTTTAGGTAATTGAAGCAGCATCTGGCTTGGCCAGTGCTTGGGAGGGTCAACTCCCTCTCGGCTCGACTGCTGTGGGACCGTGTACGCTAATGAGAGCTGGTACACGTAAAATCCGACATGACTCGAATGTCCTCCAGGTTTAACGCTACTTCTGGGAGTGCCGACTTCTGAGGGTTTGTCCCTCTTCTGGAATTGGTTCAAAATTAGGGGGACACCTGGCTAAAGTTGGACTTCCTTCCACTGGAGCTCACTAAAAATGGAAGACGACCCCTTCTGCCTATCGCCTCCCTATCTGGGGCGATCTGGCACCGCATGCGGCTGTCAGAGGGCATAAGCAATAGCAACAGCAACATATATACTTTAGTCGTGGTGAATGAGCTGCTTGTTTTACTTGTAGCTTGGGTCTGATTTTGTGTATTCTGTAAATGTAAACAATACTCAAACTGTTTTACAAGCTTCACCAAACCAATGTGTAGCACAGTGGTTAAGGTCATTGACATTGGTAGATGGCTCAAGTGGAGGAACAAGGTTCTGTCCTCTCCCGGGAACGTTGGTCTAGCGGTCTAGAGTTTTGGGTGGTTTTCTTCAAATGTAACATGAATACGAGCTAGATACCCAGAAAAGTCCTCCCCCAAGGCATTTTTCCCCCCCTTGTGTTTGCCCTTTCTTTGACGTGGATTTATAAGCAGTTCCTCGTGCATAAGCACACAAATCCGAATACATGTTCCAACAACAACAACAGCTTCAACAACCATATTCTTCTTCGCCTTTATAAAGACTGTTTGGAATATACACCATAATCCATGGGTGTACCATATTTGTCTTCCTCGTTCCATAAACAGCTAAAATGAACTAAGCAAACACACCAACTTCCTGGTATAATGACCGAAAAAGACAGCTATTGACTGTTCTGGATTGGTAATTAAAATTTTATCAACGGTCAGATTATTTAGAGTCACGTTCGGTGAGTCTGCATTGCGTTCTAAAATCGTCGGTTAATAAAACTGGAATCGGTCTATAAAACTGGCTTTTAATGACGGTAAATAGTGTCTGCACCCCAGCCTTAATTACTCTCAATATTAACACAGAAATTAATTCATTATTACCGATGTTCTTGGAGGAGTACTCTGGGCAGAAGCCCTTTGACATTTTGTCGGTTTGGGGTCATTGTGAATCTTCTATCGGGCTTCTATCGGCTTCTCGTGTGCTTTTTTAAAGCAGAAAACAAGAAAAAAAGGAAGCGAAGGGCTGCGGTTGACGCTTCCATCGGTTTCAACTATCAATTGAGAAAAAATTCGTACCACGTTCTATCAATTTTAATTTTCCATTAGCAGGCACGATAAATTCTCAATGGCCGTGGTCGTTAATCGATACGTAATGTAAACCAGTTACCGTCTGTCGTCCACTGAAATGAACAATCGCTAGTTATTTTTCAGATTTTTGTCTAGTATTAATGGATAATCCTTTAACAAAATGTATAGCTTCTTTATTTACTATACTAGCTGCGTGCCCGTTCTTCGCACGGTAGGAAACGAAAAATTTCCTCACATGTGTAATTCGAATTAATTCCAGTGATGTGGAATCTAGAAAAAGCAAAATTATTTCACTCTTGACTTAAAATTTGCGTCATATATGTAATAACCTGAGATCATTGCAATATAATGACACACACACACACACAAAAAAAAAAAAAAAAAACTATGTCAGCGTCATTCGGTATCAAAAAAGTGCAAATGGACCGTTTGCAGTGAACTTCTCACTTTCAAAATGTCTTATTTCCTCAGACATGCTGTCTTTTAGGTTCACGTTTTAGCGTTAAATACCTCAGACACTACATGAAATGATTTTTATTTTTTTTTTTTTTTGAAATACGTTACCCTCTCTTGCAACCCTTTACAAAAAGAAAAGAGATAAGAGATAAGACTGCGCTATTTATAAAGGCTTTAAAATTGTTTTTCTCAGTTTAATTTTTCTTCTCGCAAATAAATCCAGTATTTATAAAAGGAAATCGAGCCAAGCAAAGAAATCGTCTGCTCGCGGGACCCGTTTTTATTTATTTTTTTCAACTGGCAATTTTAATCATTGTTACTGTATCCATGACAACCAAACCGCAAGATATCAAATCGAAACTCATAAGCAGGTGCTACTGAAATGAAAATCCTTCTTTACTTAAAAATTCGTAAAAATTCTCCTAATTTATATTTTTCCTCCGTTCTTCTTTTAAAAGTGGGCGAATTGTGTGCTCCGTCTTTTGCCCAAATATAAAAAAGTTATCACAGATAGAATTCAAGATGCAGCAGTTTTAAAAATATTTTACGAAAGTCAGCGTCAAATTTAATTTTATTTGAAAAATTCCCAAAAATCTGCGAATTATGTTACACAGTCCGAACAAACAGTTTTTAAAAGAAAATTTTCTCCTCTATACGATGATGTAAATATCGTTTTCTTGCGAGTGCAATGACCGGCGTTATTATGTATTACGCAAGAAAAATCGCTAAAAATCGGACAAAACATAAAATAAAACATTTTCTAATTGGAATTTCGAAAAAATCGCTTCGAGGTGTGTCGAGACCCGTCTTGGAGAATTTCCGTACAAAATTTGGTAGGTCTACGATCACCCGTTTCGGAGCTACGCGAGACACAGACAGACAGACAGACAGACAAACGGACAGTTTACACTCTGTTTTATTTATATAGATTTGACTTATGAACTTTTCTTTCATCTATATCTTAAATAAGGACCAATGAACAGGCACCGTAGTCTTCCTAATTTCCCTACCTAAAAATTCCTACCTTCAACAGTTTTACTTTAATATATTAATATTTTAATTGTTTGATAGACGAAATCTTAACATCTACAGGAGCATTTGGCAACTGTTCAAGCGGCAGAGTATTTTAGTCCATTTATAGAGGTAAGATTTTTTTTAAAAGGAACGACTGCGATGCCTGCCAATTAATTATTCGTAAAATGAATACAAGAAATCTCGCTTTTAGTTATATATTTTTGCGCTTGATAGTCTAAAAGTAACTAATTTTTTGACTCTGATTTTTAGTTATATATTTTTGCGCTTGATAGTCTAAAAGTAACTAATTTTTTGACTCCGATTTCCTGAATGGTGTTCTTTTTTAAAATTCTCCTACAAAAGTTGCATTTAATCCATGAGAGCCTGACTTTTTCTAGCACATTCTCCAATTCATGCTGATAAGAAGAACCACGCCAGAAGTGATAAATAAATACCCGATATTTGTCTGTTATGAAGAAAGGAATATTTTTTTGAAAAACACGAATGAGACAGTGAAACATACCCATTTTACTTTGTTATCACTGAGTATTTTGTGGAACTCAGATTTATTATTCGAAAAATAAAAATGGGAAAATAAATTAATGCTTGAATATTTTTATGACCGTCTAAAATTAGATCGCTGGGCTTTAATGGGTTAAGTAAAAGTTATTTTAACAATTTTCTTGTCAAATATTAACCCTTTCAGATCTAATTATTATCTCTGAATTAAATAGTTTTTAGGTAAGAGATTTTTATTTGTAATTTAAAAAATACCTATTAGTAAATTTCCGAGGAGATTTTTTTCATTATGTGCACAAATTACGACATCCATACTGTACAATAGCATAGCTAAATTTTGTGTCCTCAATTGACGCTGTGTCTGAAAGGGTTACAGTCGATAAAGGATAATAGGTTTGTTTGTTTGTGGGAATACGACCGATTAGCTCCGAGTGGGCTCTAGGTCGAAAGGTGGGGTGCCCTCCGTGGGGGTCTTTCTAAGGGGTCCTAACCCGTATTTACGCTAAGTTTCGGAGAAAACCACGGAAAACTCCGAACGGTTAGGTCGACGGACGCGCGATGGGACCCGAACCCGGAATCTACACACTTCGCCCGTCTACCATTTCCAGTGACATAACCACTGTGCCATGGTGAGGCCATGGTGGTCATTCAGATAATATTGTAGGGAAGTACGCGGCGGCAGCCGGTTTCGATCCCGTGAAATCCGTGTAGTAGACTGCGGCCTTTTCCGACCAAGCCAGAAGGTACCCACATGACCGGTCTTCAATTACCGAGGTGTGGCGTGCGCGGAGGCGACATCGTGTAGCCGCAATATTCATAACGGCTCCGTCCATAGACGAAATGAATTTCATTATGAATATCCACTGCAGGTTCAGTTTTTGCATGAAGATACATGTTATGAAGTACCCTTCCTGGAAGCCTGAATTGACGCAGATATTATAAAGACGTACTACTCAAACAAGACTCAGCGTAAAAAGAATTAATGACCTCGAGGAAAAGGCGAAAGATTCAAGGTTGCAGTCCGGACTTACAGAAATTTTTCCTTTGCTGCTGTTAGTGAGGTATATTTACTTTCCGAAATCACCTCGCATATAAATGAAACAAAAAGTAGGTTAGAAAATTTCCAAGTACATTCACTTATTAGTTACTCCTTGCATGTACTCGTGGGACCTAAAGAGATAGCTGCAATATATGTATTTAATTAATTACTGTAAGCATATGTAAAACATTAGAGAGCGTCATAAAAACGGCTGCATCTGAAAGGTTTAACAGTACAAAATGATTGAACCGAACTCAAACTACTTTCACAGAGGGTTTGAAATTATTTGGAAAATATGACTTTCAAACTCGAGTACAGTAATCGTGATTACTGGCCTTGTTTGTATCAGAGCAGATTATTCATCATTCTATGAGATACGAAGTTTAAGAGTACTCATATGAACACTTATGTCCCCTGACGTCATTATGCAGGTTATTGGGCATCAATTCCTCGTGTTCAGAAACATCATTAAAAAGAAAAAATTATAAACTTTTCTATGTTTTTTACAAAAAAGGGGCCTGACGAATGCACGGGTCTGCGTATCTGCCGGTGCCCGACGCGGTGCGAGCTGTTTGGTCTCTGATTCAAATTCCAGTAATATGTGTTTGCTCAAATATTGTGATGTAAAATTGCACTGTGAAATAAAGATGATCTTGTACTTAGGAGCAACTGAGACCAAGGCTTAAAAAAGCCATAGATCTCGGCAAACGCTCTCACGCAAATTCCTTTATTTCAAAACTTCTTCCCTTTGCTTATAGTGCCATGGGCATTTCAAATAAAATGTCAACACGAGCCTAAAAGTTGAGACGGCTGTCTAGGCAAAATCTAAAAAATATCGTCCAAATCCTCAGTTTTGGCGCTTTTGAAAAGCGCCAATATAAATCATAGATTTAGGAATACCTAAATGAGGCAATAATACTTCTAATCGTGTGCTTTTCGATGTCTCATTCCAATTATGCCGCTACCATGACTGACGTCAATTTAAAGTAGAACATTCATTGTATTACTTTAGAAAAATTAATAAGTTCGAAGGAAAGTATTTCGATACAAATATTTTTTGAAATACAGATTGCTCTAAATAAGTGAAAATACCGTTATAATTTAAGTTAATGCCATTCTGCAAGTGCGCATGCCACTAGCATGGATATCGTTCTTAGGCAACAGGTTATCCACCGTTATGCTCAATTTAGAGATTCACATATGTATGATATAAATAAATATCTGTCTACACATAAAACTGTCCCCATTTTCGAGCGTTGCATAAAATGTCGGATAGACTATTACATTTAGAAAGAGTCATGATGAATAACTTGTATTTACAAACTCAATTGATGAAAGCTTGTGTAGTAACAATTACGCAGATGTAATCTTTTGTGTGAAAAATTCTGAGAATTTTTGAAATATTTCATTTTATGAGAAGGCATTTCTTCTAAAACCTACACGTATAAATGAAAACACTATACATTTTTTGTTATGTTTGGAATTTAATTTATAAATGGCACAAGAATTGACAAAAATATTCGTAAATGGAATTGACGAGTTAGTAATTCAGATTGTTTGCATGCGATTCTAAAGCTCTTAGTGAACAAGAAAATATTTTCATACTGAGAAGATTAAAAATAAATAAATAAAAAAATAAAATTTCTTAAGCACAATTTTAGAAGTCCTTAATTTTTGAGAAAAAATTATTCATTTAAACTGAACATATTTTAAATTACAAGTAAAATATGGCCAAAATAAGAAAAACTTTCTTTCTTAACTCTTTTTTTAGACGTCAAAATTATCTCTAAGTATGTAAGATACACGTAGAACCGTGTGTTATATGCATTTTAATAGACTATGATTATATTTTTTTGTGTGTGCATAATTGTGTAGATTTTAATCCAAAGTGTCGTATTTTTCACGTCTTTATGAACGCATATCCCCAAATTTAAGTTGTTTTCATGTTTAATTTACGGGATTTTTTGAATCGTGCTAGTTTGACAAGAGAGAATAAGGCAGAAAAATTACCTTCAAATAAGAGAAAAATAAGCCTGTCAAATTTTTCAGCAAACGTGCTTATCTGCTGCAGCTCCAAACATCACTTTTGATGAGAATATGTAGCATGTGACGTGGAAAGATTCAGTATCTATTAAAATTCCGCATCACGTGGCATTAATCGAAGAAAGTACAAGTTGTTAAATTACCCTAAAGAAAAGAGGCAAAGTGATTTTTTTTCTCACGTTTACTTTGTACCGTATCTGCATTTAAACAGCGTGCTGAATGTAATTGATAGCTATTATGTTTTGAAGAGATAAGATATAGTTATGTGCGCTTCATATTCACAAAACAGTTTCTTCCTAAATCAATCTAAAAGGTTAACGACTACTAATTTTGAGGGAGATTTCTATATTATTTTTTAATAAAACGTGAGTTATTTACAAAATATGAATAAAGAATCATTTATTAGTTTCGAAAATTTAGATATTTTTACAGTAAAGGGAAGTAATAATCTGAAATATTTGTCTATAAAAAGGGGCATTATAATTTAAAGATACAGAATGAACAAAAGTGTGTTTTGTATAAATAAGATTTTTCATTATTAACTTAAAATTTAAGTGCTTTTAGCAACGGATTTTCTGACGTGTATTCAGACGTATGTTTGATGAGTTAGAGAATCCACGCACATTTCATGAGTAAATAACAAAAACAAATAACAAAATAACATAAACATGATGTTTTCATATTTTATATATGTTTTGTTTCATAAACTCTATTTTACAACAGAAGTCCGACGGTCGAAAATTTTACTATATATATATCTATATATATTATATATAAGGTGTCCAGTGCTAACGGCGCCCAATGGCTATTTCCTGAACCGTTAGTGAGAGACACATAGTTCCAGTTGCAAAAATGCTTTAAATTATATAATCTATCATACCAGAAACAATCGAAGTCACAATAACTTTTATACGCTCCCCCGGTTTTACCAGTTTTATTTAGGAAAAATTTCTTTATACAATTTGATGCACAATAGAAAAAAAAACCTATAAAAATATTTCAATCTCTTGGATTAATACACAAACCAAGTTCATGGTTACGAAATTAAACAAGCATGTTAGTATGCGTGTTTTAATAGCTTTCGAATGATAAAAGTTTGTTTTGATTTCTTAATTGTATAAAGTCAAACAAAACGTTCCTTTAAAATTAAACTTCCGTGAGAAATAATCTTCAAAGTTTAAACTAATTGAATAAATAATAAAGTGCAAGTTGTAAAACTACATTATTCTTTCAATATTCCTGAATACATAAATACTGCTAATAAAAATGGCAAAAAATAAAAAAATCAACTTTATTTTTAAAACTCAAAATTACTTGACTGAAGAAATTTAATACAAAAAAGCACTTGGCACGTTACCAGAATATTTAATTATTTAAAGACATTCTCATGAAAAATATGTTACTTCCAGAAACACACTTATAATTATGAAACATTGTACGGAGAAAAACACAAAATGGCATTCATTTGTTTAGCATTTTCAAAGATCACTTTTTATTTTTATCCCGAACATACGTTTTAAAGTTTTTTTTTTCGTAAGTAAAATAAACTCACATACATATGCAAAGTAGTTTTTTCAATTCATGCATCATCCCGTATGCAAGAACCAAAAGCTCTTGGGAATTGGAAGCGTGGCGTCTTAACTAATTAAATACGGCACAAATGTCACTCAAACAACAATGAGTTAGTCGTATAAGTCTGACACAGTATTAAGTTTCTTTTAAAAAGTAAAAGAAGTGTAACTTTTGGATTATTCTCGAATAACTCGGATGAAGCTGATGATGTCACTTTATATTTAAACTAAAGCATACTCAAAAGGTTTATTACATTTTGAGACAACGTACTTAATTACTCCTTTGTCCATATGAAGTTACATTTTTCAAGAAGTATCTAAAGCAAGTTATTTAACCGATGACACTTTATATCTTTTTTCGAAAAAATAATTACAGCAGTTGGTGATAATATTTCACATATTTGCATGTTTCCTTTATTATGAGAGCTTTATGAATCGCTTTTGACAAATTAATGATTCTCATTTAAACAGAAAAAAAATTCAACAACACCAGCAGTTAACAGTTTTTTAGCAATATTTAAAAGTATTTTCTTGATGTGATTTTCTTATTTCACTGATGAAGTACGATTTAATAAAATATTGTAGTGTAATTGAAAAATTTGGACTTGCTTTGATGACTGCCAGTTGACATCATTTGGGGTAATACAAAATCTTGTGACATAAAAAAAGGAGTGTGAGTTAAATTTAATAAAACGTATAAGTATACTTTCTTAATTAATTTTTTATGACGTTTTCAATATTAGATTTTTCTTCTGGAGTAACTTAATATCTAGTTTTACAGATGAATGAGAGAGATGAGAGACACGAAATATGAGAGAGAGAGAGAGAGAGAGAGAGAGGAGAGAGAGAGAAGGGAGTTTAATGCAAGCTTTACGTAAAATCGAAAACTCAAATTTGACAAATGTTAGATATTAGGGTAGTGAACAAAAGTAAACTATTAGACTCAAGTATTATGTCTTAAGTGATCGTACAAAAAAGCTATTTAGGCTCATTTTTTAAAAGACCTTTTCACATAAATTATAATGCTTTCACGTATTTACTTTTAATTAAATTTTAAATTTCTATTTTTCTTCCGTTTTTTATTTCATTTGCTCATTCTTTCTTTGTTTAACACAGACTTAAAATTTTATTCGTAGACGATGTTAGAGCCCGAATTTATTATACTACTAAAGCTACTTAAAAGCCACAGATTAAAGCATCTATATCTCGAATAGATAAGTTGGTATTCATTCCCTAACAAGGTTTAACTAATCAGAAAATTTGCAATGAAATAATTCTAAAATAGAGTGACAGTTTCTTATTTAAAAATTAAAATAAATATAAACCCACGAAGGGGCAAGTTGACAAATATGTTTTCTCTTACTTCAGGCTTACATTTAACATAAACTAAACACATTACAAACTCAGGACGGTTGAGTATTTATAGTCAAATGTCTGTGATCTAAAGGTGCAGTTCGGCTTTTTTGGAAAACTTAAGAGTTAATAAAAAATAACTATAAACTGCGCCTACTAGCACCGGTCTCCCTTATTGATTCTTCATCTCACTGTTCTTTAAACCTTTCCACCATTTCCCACCCAATAAAAGCTAGGTAAAAACATTAAACGAAAATATAGACATTTTATGTAAATAAAAGTCTATCAAATTAAAAAATGATACATTACAAGATGAAGTAAGATATATATATATATCCTCGTTTAACGCAGATTTAAAATTTTATTCGTAGATATAATTGACGTTAATAAAATTAATTCGTATATATATATCTATCTATATATATATATTGTTAGTATGACAGAAAGTACAAGCTAATTGTTTATTTAGATCAGCAAGAATATTATATTTCCATTCATTAAAGAGAGCAGAAGGTAAATTGTATTTAATAGAAGTACTATATATATATATATATATATATATATATATATATAGATCTATATCATATTTAAAAGTATCTAATATATCATTAATGCTGTGTTTAGAAGGTAACCTAAACTTAGTACCTCTTTTCATGATCTGTTTAAGTTAAAAAAAAAAAAAAGTAAAAAAAAAAAGAAAATCATAAAATATATATTTGTATATTTTATACAAAAAAAATCATTAAAAAAATAAAATAACTATGTAGAACTGTTGATTACTGGTACTTTTTCTTTCTGAGATATATTTTTATTTATTTTTTCTTATTTTTTACTCTACTGTACCATATATAAGCCCTATTATTTGCAATTTTACTTATACTGTATAGAATACTATCAGCACTAATAACAATTAATACTTGTGTAATATTATTATTATAATTATTATGATAATTAATATTAATTACAATATTTTTTCCCCTTAATTCTTTTTTACCCTCTTTCCTTAGTACTTCCTAGCTATTAAAGCTTGTACTACGTTGCTCATAGGTTAGCTATACTCGAGTTTATTATTATTATTTTTTTAATATTATTATTATTTCCCTCTCCCCTTCTATTCACTGAATTTCTTGATAATTTAACATAGTTTTGGCAGCATTTTGTCTGTTTTTCTTTCTCATACTTTTTCTCCTTGGCTCTAGTTTTTTTTTTTATTTTTATTTTTGTCGATTAATTTTCTCGGTTGCCAACGATTTCTAGTCTTTGCCAACCGAGCTGTTCTTCCTCCTTCATGTTTGGTTAGCATCCATGCTGTTTTTTTCTTATAGCTATGGTCGTACCCCCAGGTTACGTAAAGCGACTTTTTTTCTCAGGTAACCTGCAGAAACCTAGCTATTTTTGTATTTTCTTTAATTTGATATGTGAGTACGGTGGTACTTGTGATAATAAGTACTCCATTTCAATTTTCCACTCCATCTCCACTTCATTGCTAGGGATCGAACAGTTAGGCTTAAGCCCACGTGATCTCACTTGGCTTGTCTTCCCACTTCTCTCTAGCTTTGACAGCTCTGTTTTTTACAATATTTCTTGCCTCTGGATTATCAATTTTTATTTCATGTTTTTAGTACTTTTTTGTTATTATGTGCTACTACTTAACCCATTTATGCCTAGTGTCCCTTTTTTGTGACGGCATTTTCGCTATTAGTAGAAAACGTTATTTATATTTCCTAGCCTTTATTCATGAGTATTGAGCCTCAACTCTACAAAATATTTTAACATGACCCAGTAGGATGTTGATATTTCGATTTATATGCATAATGATTTTAAAAGAAATCATCCCTTGTTCAAGAAGTTGACATCAGAAATTTATCTATTATTTCTGTCATCAGTAAAAATCGAAGAAAGTCGCAAAAATATCCAGGCACAAATGGGTTAATGTTTTACTTGGGATTCCATATTACGTAAGTTTAGATATTTTATATTTTATATTATATATATATATATATATATATATATATAATTATTCGTTCAAGAGAATAGTTGAGAACATCTCTGATTCAAACAAAAGTACTCGTCATATATTGTTACTTATAAAAATTAAAAGGGTCTTTAAATATTTAAGTAAAATATGTGAAGCATAATAATTTCAATGATGATGTTAATAATAATAATAATATTTATTACTGTTGTTAACAGATGAATTTTCTTTTTTTAGAAACAATAACAGTAATAAAGAATTCTCATGTTCTTGCTGAATCCTACAAAATATTTCTTTGAAGTAATTAAATTTTCTAGCCAATTTCTCACATGCATATCAAACATTATTAAAATAGATTTTTAACATCATAAAAGAATTTCCTGTGATGCAAACCTGGTATAGTTATTTAAAAAATACAGGATGGTTACAATTGAACCTTCCCTTTAAACAGGGTTCTGCAGCTGAAACTTGTGAACGGATTTCAACCAAATTTGGTAGATACACTGTACATGAAATTCGCTCAAGGAATTTTGTAAAAATAAATAAAAAGTGTTCGCTAGGTGTTTAGCATAAAAAAGAGCAAATTTAACAATGGGAATGGCTAATTCGAAATGTGCAGATAATTTCAACATTTATTCTATAGTTTTAGAGCATTAACCAATTTATGTCATTTTTTGAACTCATTTAACCATGCAAAGAAACATCCAGTGCATATGTTTTGGAACTAAACTTTTAATCTGTCTAGGTCATGTCTATTATAGAGTCGATATGCTATATTTGGTGGCAATCTATTCAACTGTTTCAATAGCAGAAAGCTGTTTATATGGGAATTTGAATTATAATCACCGTGTACAAAATTTTTGTCTGTAATAATTCCTTTGAAGTTATATATGATATTGCATAAAGCATTTATCCATACTCTTAAAGTTTTGCGATTAAAAGAATCATCTCTTTATAATACATATTTCAATAAAAAATACATGATAATTTTATTTGTCATCATAGCATGAAAATAATACATACAACAGACTATTAAACTGTATACTAACATATATTTAGTGATTTTATAGTTTTAAAAAATGGAATTAAATGAAATAAATTTCATTAAGTATTTGAAGGAAAATTCTTCTAATAATTAAATATTTTCCTTAAAAGCTCATTCTAAATCTTTCTCAAAACTCATTTGCATTCAAATATGGAATGCAGAATTTGCTAATTAAATTTCAAGTAATACGAAAGGAAAGACGAAAATCAAGAAATATTTAAATTTTTCACAGCCATCGAGCTGCTTAAAATATTTCGTATTGCAAAAAGAAATGCTGTCAAATGTCAGATTCAAAATCATGGAATGTCTTACGGAATGCAGATATAAAACGAAATTGTGTTGTGATCCGATTTCTTAATACACACTATATCATGAGATGAAATTTCCGGTAAAATTACATAGATTTCATAGTCGCTCATCAGGTTGCTTTTAATGATTTCAAAAAGGAAAACAGTAAGGGAACTGATATTAAATTTATGCAAACAAAAATATTTGCATGATGAATGACGAAGGGCTAAATTTTAAAATTCCGTGGGTTAACTGTTAGTCATGGATTTTTAACGAAGATTAATGGTATATTGAAATTTTGAAGATTCTATGAAATGTTATAATTACGTATTTTCAGGCTTAAGCATAAGTTATTGTGTTCTTTAATTGAGAAATATTTTATGTCCCTGTATCATTACTTTGATTGAGTTACTATTTTTTGTGTTGAGTTATTGCATCTTTTGTTAACTGAATACTGAACAAAAGTTCATTCTTCACGAACGTTGAAGACAAAGATTTATAATTTCCTAGTGGCATTTATGTGTTTTACTGAACATTTTTGCAAACCACCTCTCGCAATTTTAGAAATCTAACTATTTTGCTAATTTTCGAATAACATTATCATTGAAAGAGTCTTCCGCTATATTTTAAAAATAAAAACAAATTCTAAAGCATGAGGGGGAATCTAACATTCGTATTTAATCCATCCCGTACATTTATGACTTTTATAAGAATAACAGGCATGAGGATACCCTTATAGAAAAATATTAGTTTTAGTTTTACGTTAATCAACAAAACTTCAAAGAGGAATGCAAAATATACGGAAAAGTTTTAACTATTTTGCAAGAAATATACCAAAAAAAAGTGCTTTATAAACGCGAACAGCTTTTGAAGTTGAATTATTAATCTGACATTGATGCAGTTGTTGAAGCTGACATCATGTAACTGAATTTAGACATTAATCTGTCATAAATGTCAAACCGTCTTGTTCTTAAACTCAGTATTGTATAAGGAGGGAGAAAGATGATATTTTAAAATAGCAATCATACAGTTTACTCTTTCCTTTCAGTGACAGCTGATGCACTGAGAGCTACAGCAAAAAGAAATTTAAAGTGAAATATGTAGGCGAGAGTAGACAACAGTCTACTTCTACACTCTGCACAGCTTCTTTTCCTGAGATGTTTACCGAAGGGATCGAAAAAGAATCTAATGTGACACGTGAAATAAAACAAAGTAAAAGCTATATATTTCTTTACCCGAATTTACAGAAATTTTATATAAGCGCATACACAATATGAATCAAATATGCAGGTGAAAAATAATTTTGTTCTTTAACTTGTAAAAGGTGATTTTTTTCCAAAATCATTTAATTTCTTCGACAAAAATTTAAAGCACATGTACAATGAATTCCAGAAATGTAAATAAACAAAAAAAGAATTTCTCAACAGTCCGCTAATAATTTTATTGCGAAGATGAAATATATTGGGGACTTTAAAACATTTTCCTTATCTGAAGTATCTGCAACAACAGCTAATTAACAGAAATGAACCACATTTAATCTACAGACTATTGATAACAAAGGAAAATGTAATCCGCAAAAAAGGATCTAAGGTTGAAGATAGTCAAGATTTTCCAGCTGTCTGGATTGCAATTACAATAAATACTCTCAAAATGATGAGGAACTTTACTAAAGCTTTAATAAAAAATAAATATGTCAAGATTCCGACGGGGAGGGGCCCTAGTAGCACAACTAATTCAAAAAACGTTTAAATTACGTTGGAAACACGTTTTTTGACGCTAAAAAACGTGTTTTAAACGTTTTTTGGACTAATTGTGCTACTAGAGGGAGGCCAAGTGTTCTTCCATTTTTATTCACGATAATGAATAAAAACTGATACATTTGGTGTAATGAAATGCAAATAAAAATAATTTTTATTACGTTTATTTTTTACTTCATGTTATCCTTATATACAATACAAAAATGTTAAAAAAAAATGCAAACGATGAATCCAGCCTTAATAGTGAAGGCCTTGGTCCGAAGGTCTTTATTATCTAACGATTATGGTGAACTCCGTATAAAATAAAATAAAACTCTGCTTGTGCACAGAGGTGTCAGCAAAATACCATTTTCGTAAATCTTGTCTGTGCCGTTCTTTTCCCTTGGTTTACGACAGAGCCTGTCTAATCCATTTTCTATACATTTAATCGTTTTAAAAAGAAAATATTTTCATCTCTTTATGTTTTATCTGACTTTTCTCTTTAAAAGCTAAAAGAATCTTATTTCGTATTGTTATCTTAGAATTTTTCGTTTTATAAAATTTCTTTTCCGTAGACTGCCTAGACTAATATTTATGCTCGTAACACCATGTAATTAAAATCTCATCTGTACAACTTTTTACAAAAAATTGGGAAAATTTGAAGTACTTTTTCGACCATGACAATTAACCGGGAAACTTTTTTCAGAACTTGATTATTTTCGCTCTTCTTATAGTCGATGGAACAAAAAACAGTAAATATAAAATCAACAACATAATTTAAGAATGGAAAAAAAAAAGTCTCAACGTGAAAGTAAAATACTAGCATCTTTCCGCTAATCCCTCTAAATTCGTAGAGATTATGTTCTAGTGATTAGACTTTGCAGTTTACTCGACGTCTAAGGATAAAGTTAATTTAGGAAGGCGTGTCATGCAATAGCTTTTGTGTAGTTTGACCAAAAAATGAGTCTGAAAGAATGGTATTTCTCTATCAGGGAGTAATTACCAGGCTCTTATCTGCAGCGTGATTTGTGATAGACATAAATGGACTGAAGATTGCTAGGCTAAAAGACTTTCTAACGTTTCAGTTTGCTGAAGTTAAACGGTAAGGGAAAAACATTTTATTCATAGATTGTGTTCATGGATGATCTATTTTATCATCGAAGGATTTTGAAAATTATTACTTTTTTTCTTTTAATTTTACGAATTAGGTGAGAAAGTAGATAACACAATTGGTTAATTAAAAAAATAATTGATAAAAGTTTGCTTATATGTCTAATTGCTTTACTAAGTATCAGAAGTTTGCGTAACATTTACATTTTGTATTGTTTCTCTCAGATACCGACTGGGATTGCATTTATTTAAATAGACTTCAGCATTTCTTGTAGTTTGTAGATCTGTAATTAAAAACAAAACCCTGGTAGATTATATCCTTTATATTTATTATCAAGTTTTTATATTTTGGTGTCTGAACTAAGAGCTAATTCTTCAAAGTCTGAATGAAAGAAAATATGTAATTTGTGAACTTTTGACAGATTTGTGTATGAAAAATACATTTTATTCCAGTCGTAATACAAAAGGAATAAAATGTATGCCCTGATAGTACCTACAAAATTAGCAGCTAGATCGTTAGCACACTGAAAGTCAGCGTCATGTACTGCTTTTAGAATTTACACGGGTAAACACGGGTTACTTTAGTCTACTTTCTGCTGATTAACTATTCTTAAAGTGAGTTTGCTTCATTAGTGTTGTAGCCTGACGAAATAGCTGGTTACAATGCAAATCTGGAGCACTTCGCTTAAAGTAGGCATTGTCTTCTGACACTTTTTGGTTTTAGGAAAAGTAGTAATACCTAAGGGACAAAATAATTCGTATTTACGGTAAGTAGCAGTAAGAATTAATTGCACGGAAATATTGTTCAGCAATTAGCGTTGAAATATTCAACTTCCTCAATGTATTTTCAAGTACCAAATTATAATACTTTCTAGTGCCAGAGAAGTAAACGTACTGTCATTTTCTTGATTGCGACACTCATTTATGTTTTTCATGGAATATTCTGCATGAAATTTTGGGTAGCTTAAATATTTCAAGGCTTGCGCTTTCATTGTACACCCCGCAAAAAAGTGTTCAAGCAAGAGAGAAATTTCCTAATTTAGATTTGCGAATAATAATTGAGTTTTTTGAAAAACGCACAACTTGATAGAAATATGGAAAGTCAGATTTATACATAGCCTAATTCATATTCTATGATAAATAATTTTTAATATACGAAACCAACCTAGGAAATTTCTCTCTTGCTCGAATACTTTTTTTGGAGGGTGTACACTGTCAGGATATGAGGTATTACATCCTTAAAAACGTTCTTTCTATATAGCACTCTGCCGTTGCAACATATTAACACGTACTAGTCTTATTGAGACTTTGCAGCTTCATGTGACGATATCTGAGGGTAAGTTGCAGAGGTTGTGGTGACGCACTAATAGCCGCCTGGGACACTTTTCGTGATGCCAGATGGTGTCATCATCATAGTCCTCATGGTGACCTACATGTAACATCACATGTTTGCCACACACTTACGTCACATTGTGACTAACTGTCAATTACGCAGCGACGTCACTCTGCAACGTCACATGTTTGACAAGGGGGGACGCCGCAGAACGAGGACATTTACATCACATTTGTGATGTAAATATCGTGATGAAATGTAACATCGCCACAACGTCACTGCCACTATGATTACTGTCTGGGTTAGTACAGAGATGCAACAGCACATGATTCTATACAAAGAAAACACATGCTAGTCGGATTTAATTCATATTTAATAGTTGTAAGTTTCTTTAAAGTAAAACGTGGAAATCAAAGCAAAAATATTGAAACATCGAACAGAAAAATATTTTATTCAAACTACAAATCTTTTTTTTTATATAGTTTGAATAAAGTTTGCTTTAACTTAAGAAAAGAATCAGGTTAAAATTTAATTGATTTCTTTCATTTGTTTACACGTCGAAATAATTTGGTTAATTATTGTTAGTCCGATAAAAGCCATGAGCGCTATTAGAATTTTTTTCTTAAAGGTTGTACAAGGTAAAGAAAGAGGGGTGCGGTTCTGGCAAAGATTTTATTCATTGAGATTGTGCAAATAGTTTTTTAGAGCAGTATTTTAAAAATATCGTTTAAATGAATGTGCTTTCGAAAAACTCAAAATTTAGTAATACAGATAAAACACACATTAGAATAAGGAGAATTAAAGGATCTAAATATGGTAGTCTTGTTCTTAACAGAATAAAAATGAATTTTAACCCATTTGTACCCAGACTATTATCGTAACATTGTCCAATTTTTAATTATGTCTGCCGTATTAGATAAATTTCTGGTATGGACTGTAGTAAAAATTTTCTTTAAAAAATGCGTATTAAAATGATAATTACACGTGTATTTTAATTAAGCATTTCCTGGAAATAAGGTTTGGTTTCCATGAATTAAGTCTAGGAAGATTCAGTAACACTCGTGAATATTTGCGACCAAGGGTGAAAATGTAAAATTAGCGTACTATAAGACACCTTGAACAAAGGGGCTAATACTTGCCCAGAAAACGCAAATGATATTAGTTCAAAAATAACAATCAATAACAAGCACTAACTATTTTAAATTTCGTTTGATATCACAATGAATATTTTTTAATATTCAGAAACCAGCTCGAATATTCTCAATTTTATCCAATATTATAGAAAGTTTTTCCAGTTGCTCCCCTTTCATTTTTGAAATGACACCCTGACTATCTCTTTCCTCGGGAGTGCTGCTTTTCTTTTCTTTGAATGTACTAGGAAAGTCAGAAAAACTTTATTTTACGGTGAATGTAATGCAGTTGCAGTAAGAAGTAAAGACACTTTCTTAGCTAATTGGGAAATTTTTCTTTTTCACTAGAAATATACTGTCAGTGATTACATTATTATTATTTTTTTCACGAAAAAGTTTTCTAAGACTAAAGAAATTAGAACAGTACCCATTTACCACACAAGCATGTTAATCTATTTGAGATAACTAAAACTTTATATAGTAAAAGTTTTATGGGTCTCATCTTTTAACACCAGTTTTTTGAGTGTTTTGGTTATATAGTATTTTGAAAGTACCTATCTACTTTTTAAATAGATTTTGACTGGTGACTGTGAAGCTTTGGAAAACAGCTCAAGGAGACTTATTTGCTGGTATGAATACTTGTGAAGATGTTCTTGCTGTTCATTTAAGCCTATTACATACACCAAGAATGATGTAATCTTGCATAACACACGTGTTTGTCTTAAATTAGTAAATAATTACAAGAGTTTAAAGCCTTTCTGCATTTGTCGAGAGGAATTGGCAGTTACAGATACATAAAAGGTCATTTATTATTTTAACTTTTATTATAGTTGAAAAATAAATTGTAACGTTTTTAAGATAAATAAATGTTATTATTTTTTTCAAATAAACTGCTAGCATTTGTTATTCAGAAAAGGATTGCAAGATTCGTTGAATATGTTGTGGATCTATGTATGTTTTACAAAACCTTCCTTTGCATATTGAAGTCTGTGACGTTTTATTCGGTTGATATCTCAAAGACTTACATTTTTAATATACCAAGCTCTCATTGGAATGATCAAGTACAGAGGATGTTTACACATTTCTAGAACGATTTCGGGGCCTTTTAATTAATGTTTAAAATGTAAAGACTATTTTTTTAAATGTTCGATCTGATAGCCTTTTTTTCTGGAGTATAAGTCTGCATCGTGATTTCCATGATAGAAGAGCTTTTCGTAAAATTTCCAGGGGTATTGCTTTCCATTCCTCTTCCACTACTTTCCATTGTCCATCTATCGTGGTGGGTTTGCGTATAGAAAGAGCTCTTTTTAACAGACCAAATGCACAACAGTCCATAGGTGAAACGTCAGGGGACTTTGCAGGAATATGTTGAAAAGGTATATGCAATACCTGTATCAGTCTTCATTTTTTCAAGGAATGCAGTGGTAGTTTTCGAAGTATGACTTGTGTTGAGCCACATGTCTCGGCAAAAGCTGGTGAACATTATGTTTTTTAGCTTTTTTAAGTTGTAAATCTTGGTTTATTACTTTATTTATTGTTGCTACAGATGTATCTAAAGACTTTGCAATTGATCTCTGTGTTGGCGGATTTTCTTTTGTTACCAGCGATTTCACTTTAGAAACGTTTGAAACAGTGCGTACCTTTTTCGGATATTCGTTTGGAGTCTTCTTTCCATGTAGAAACGACGATTGACGGTTTTTACCTTGCCGATTAATAATGTTGCTTATTTTGCACTTAGAAATTTTAATACCATGCATTTCACAACGTTTTTGAATTATGGAATAAGAATATTTCTCTTCGGAAAGCGCAAAAACATATCCTTCAATCCACAGCTTGTTTACATATGACATTTTGAAAGAAGAATAAATTTAAAAGTAGCAGACGATAGTTCTCATTTCAAATAATTATCTGTTGCCAAAAATTTTTATTCTGAAACATTTACTTTAAAAAAAATTCTTTATCGAAATCGTTCTAAAAATGTGTAAACACCCTCTGTATTATTTTGGTATAACTAAAGATACAGCCCAGTCAGCATATAAGCTTAAATCAAGCTTGACATTTCCTTGAATTTGACGTATTAATCCAAGCTTGACAGTTCAACTCATTTTAAGCTGGCAGCAAGCTTGCAGGAGTCAAGTTGAATTGTCAAGCTTAAATACAGCTTGATTTAAGCTCGACAAGTGATACTAGCTTGATTTTAGCTTTCAAAGTGCGCAGTGATGGCGCCATCTGTGAAAGAGAATGAACATTAATTCTCAAGCGTCCTCAAATTTGCTGAAAGTTCGATGTGTTTTATTTTATTACTAGTGCCATATTACCGGCAGGGCAAACGGGGCAACTGCCAAAGCCTACAGATTTTAGGGCCCAAAAGTCTTACATCTTTCACTTTTGTAGCTTTAAAATAAAATTACAAAGGATAAAAAAAATTCAGAAGTTAAATAATTTTTTTAATTATAAAGAGAATTTTTAGCGTTAAAAAATAGCAAAATTTTTCAATTATTTGTTATTTTAAGAAATATTTACAAAAATGACTAAAGTCATTTTTGCTAACATGTATTCCATACATGTTAGCAACTGTGATATAGCATTTCTAATAACGTTTAACTATCTGTTTCTTTGATTTCAGATTACTTAACACAAAATTTGTGTTAAGTAAGTAAACCTAATCTATATTTAAAAATATGGAAATTCTTCAAAATAAAATACAATTATACTACGAAATTGATTTCAAAATCAGTCGTTTGTCTCGATATTGGCCAGTAGTATTGCTCATGAGTGTTGCGGTACTGAAAGTTTTAAAACGTGTGCTGCTCTTAAGTTTATATTATGTTTATTTCCCTATTAGTAGAGTCTCTAAATCACACATAACATTATTTTAATTTTGATGCATCCCATGGAAAAATAAAAGAAACAAATAACACATCGCCCACTTATCAATCTGGCGAGAAAACATCGTGATAAGTCACTTCAAACTTTAGTCCTAGCTGCACAAGGCTTAGTGGCTGAACGGATAGCGTGCTCGAGTGCTAACCCAAAAGTCCCGAGTTCTATTCCAGCCACGAACACTCGATGGAAACAGATTAAATTAAATTGAAATTTCAGCGTAGAGGGGGAAAATGCGTGGCAAAGTAAAATATGTGGGGCGAGTTCGCCGACCGGCGCCCCGTGTATTTAGGAAATTTTTTTAAGCTTGAAATGTCAAGCAAGCTGGGCAAGTGCAAACTAGAACACTTGATTCAAGCTTGCATTAAGCTTACACGCTTGAAATTTTCAAGCTTAATTCAAGCTTATTGACTTGATAAATAAAGCTTGCTGCAAGTTTGATGCAAGTTTGCTGTGCTGTCTGGGAGGTTTATAGTTTTTCTAGTTGTAAGTAAAGGGACTCTCTTCATATGTCCAATTTTATGTACAGGAGTCATATGAATTTCAAAAAGTATAACGTTTTGAAAATACCTTATTTGAAAGTATACGTTTTGAAATACCTTATTTTTAACAAAATTGCAATTACTAAACAGTTACGTACCTAAAACTTAAAGCATCTTTTTGGGGAGCACTACCAATACTCAGTTTCACGAGTTTCTTTTGCTTTTTAAAATATAATTTACTTTTTAAGTATTGCTACGATTGAAGTAGTATTATTTATAATTGTCACGAATTTTCTCTTCCTTCAAAAGAATTCTAAGAAAAAGTAAAATCTTGTTAAATTACTGCCAAACAATCCGTGAAATAAAAATTTCTCCACACAGTTTGGAATAGTTTTAAAACAACATTTTCAGTCAATGATATTTTACAAAGTATAACACTACTTTTATCTAAGAGAAAACTCAAATGCAAGCATGCGTATATATGATGTGATATGTTATCTAAATTGCTTTTACAAAATAATCTCGAGCTTGGTTTAAGCTCGTAGAGTTATAATTTTCCATGTGGGATCAGCTGTATAATTTTACAATTTTCGCAAATGGAATACATATTTCTTTGAGAAAGAATTTGTTTTTCATGATGTGGATACTCCACTACTGTACATAAACTCATATTTTAATATCAATGGGTATTGAGGCAATAAAAACAAGATACGTTGCTAATAATGTTTTTCAAAATAAAATATTGAATTTCATACTGAGTTCTCATTAAAGAATGTTGTGTTTCGGCAATTGTATTGTTTGTTATAGTTCCATTATAGAAATTTCTTTTACTAGTAGTTAAACATTCTTTGACATAAAAGAAAAGATTACCTATACATCTAATACTTTGCTTATGCAATCAAACATACACCACACAAGTGAACACACTAACACAAAACTTAAATTTAAGGGCAATATATTTTATATCGCATTAAAAATGAAAATGCAATTGTTCAGAGAAATTCATCGGAGTATATTAACTCATGCTAATAGAAGTACATCTTTTATTTTAACATTTGATAGACTTCTCTTGCTTTTCTTTCTGGGTTCTTTTATTAATCTGGTTTAGTTACCCTTTCCTGTTTTTGGTGTGGCACAAAACGCTAAAGTGAATTTTCGATTTACATTTCTTTCCACTAATAAGGGGAAAAACAAAATACACTTCTTAGTGATAATTTTTCTATAGAAAATAGAATAAGTGTAAGATGAAAAAAGTTTTTAAAATCAGGCTTCTTATTCAAAGATGGACTAACAGGTGTAAAATAATTTTTGAAGAAATTATCAAGTTCAAACACTTATTGCAAAGCACAAGTCCTCCGTAGCTTATCGAACATTGGCGGAGGTACTTAGAAAACTCATTAAATATTACTTACATTTATTGTAAAATAATATATAATTGTTTAAAGCTTGAAGCGTTCTTTGGACCTCATACAGAAGTAAGTAAAAAATTGCGTGGTGTATTTCATCGTAGCTTAATAGGACGTGTGGTTTCAGCTAGGAGAAAATTGATTTTGCCCTAGCTAATGCCCGCTGCTAGCTTTTGATTAAAAAATTTGTTAAAAATCAAATATTGTGCATTTCTTGACTTTTTTTCTTTTAAAGGATTGGAAAAGACACGCCAAATTCAGTGAAGTTTCCGAATAGGTAGAGTGTATTGTTTTTGGACGGATGATTTAAAGAAACTGAAGTCAATAATTGATCATATTATTTAGAAAAATAACCCCCGAACATTAGGGTAGAGGATCGAAACCGATTTTATATTTTTTAGAATCGAAAGAATTTTCCGATGATTCAAAGATAAAAACTGTCCGATGAAGATACGATCTGATGTGTGCAAAAAAGCAAAAATTTCGGAACAAAATATTTAATAATTTCAAAAACAAACAAACAAACAGTAATTAAAAACAGCACTGCTTAGTGTCATCGGAGTTGCATGTGTATGAAGTGTTATCTCGATTGAACGATAGGAAATGGGTTAAAATTCGTATAAAATTTTTGAAATGGAACTATATTCACAGACCAAGCTAATAAAAATCTTGAAAAAATTAACTAAAATATCGTCTTTAAGGCAAAATAATATGATCTCTAAGCTAAAATGGAATACTATTTATATTTTGCTTTATACATGGATCTACACGTTTTAAACAGTTTTGAAATTCTCTATTATCATTTTTGTTTATTTTACCACATTCAATAGGAGTATTTCTTTCTCTTTCTCTTTCCTATTTTTATTTCTTCTTTTTGCTTTAGTCCAATTTCTGTTTTTATATTTTCTCGTTTTGGAATATTAACATTCTCTCTTGCTATGTCCTTAGTTTCATTTCGAATTATGCATATATTAAACTTCTATTTGCGTGTTCTGATCTTCTGACAAACGAAAACTCTTTTCCCAGTGGGAAGCAGCTCTAAATGATATTGTTAATGATTGGTACTTATGGCATTATTTTCTTTAAAATGACACATTTTCAGAAGTCTAATGAATACCAAATTTTCGATTTATTTTTCCATAAATATATTTACGTACTGGTGGGAAAATTTATATATATACACCCAATTTCATCCAAACACTGAATGCTAAGTTTTATAGGAATTTAAAAATCCCATAAAATCAAGCAAAAGAAATTACGATTTCTCAACAAAATCTTACATCGAGCAACAGAAATTACAATATCTCAATAAAATTTTAAATCAAACCTGTGTAAACATTTTCATCCGGATCTCAGAAGCGTACGGCGGACATTTCTCTGGATTATTTCAGCTGTTTGTTTAAAAGTGGATCAAAATTTCAAAGGTTAACTAGGCTTGTAATTAATATGAGATATATTTGCCTTTTACAAGCCGCGGAGAGAAAAATGATGCAAGTAAGCAATTAAAGTATTGAGAGTGCGTAAGTTAAGTCTGATTTAGGGCTAAACTCTTGAAGTTAGATTTGACGGGAGTTGGACTAACTCACGAAGGCGTAAAAGCGAACTTGAATCAAAAGATTTCAGTTTATTTCCCTGGTTTTATATATTTCGTTGGATCGCTAATGGGAATTATAATATATATTCGACTGTGTAAGAATGTTAAATGCTGTTTATTTAACAAAATCTTAAAACAGGCATTCAGAATTTATTTCATCAATCAGTTTTATTTGAAATTAGGTTTAAGAGATATTTTTACCGTAAATAAGCACTCATTTTTTAACTTTATTTGAAACAACGATAAGTAGCAATGGATAAACAGACATATAAAAGACTATTATGAAATAATAACGTTTGTGCTTTTTCGTGATACTGTAGATCGCTCCTATATGGTTGAAGAAATAATATATTGTAGTTAAGATACTTATTGGAATCCGCAATTATGCTGATATTTAAGTCCGTTCTTAACCCATTTATGCCTAGCGTCCCTTTTTTGGGACGGCATTTTCGCTATTAGTCGAAAACGTTATTTATTTTTCCTAGGCTTTATTCATGAGTATTGAGCCTCAACTCCGCACAATATTTTAACATGACCAAGTAAGATATTGATATTTCGATTTTTATGCAAAATGATTTTAAAATAAATCATTCCTTGTTCAAGAAGTTGACATCAGAAATTTATCTATTATTTCTGTTATCAGTAAAAATCGAAGAAAGTCGCAAAAATATCCAGGAACAAATGGGTTAAAGTAAATGAATACTTTAAACAGCCTAGTTTAATGCTGTAGAGGAAGGGTAAATTTACTTCTCGTGTGCGAATTTTGCTCTCGAATAACCAACCTGACTTTCTTCGTGGAAAACTGAAACGAAAAAAAAAATTATTTTAAAGCTTTAAATCCGTGGCGTCATTACTGGTAAACATGGTTCCCACTCCACGCATAATTGTAGAATTATCCCAGTGAACTGAAGTACAGGCTGGTTATCATAAATGATGAAATTGTTTGTACATTTCGAACAAACCATTTCCATTTTTTATATTTGCTTTTTCAAGCAAAGCGCCACCTAGTGGAAAATTTTTGAGCTAATTTGTTTATTTCGAAATTCCTTGTGTGTATTTCATGCATAGTCTTTATGCTAAATTTAGTTACGATCCGTTCAACCGTTTTAGCTGTAGAATCGTGTTTATAGAGTAAGTTAATTATAAGCACACTATATCAGAAAAAAAAACAGAAAAATTCTAGAAAAAACAATAATTGAATAATTTCTAACGTTTGCATGAACTAACTGGAAAATTATTTCCTATAAATTATTAAATAAAAAAAAGTCTATACCTAACTACGTTAGGTGATAATGTAAATGAAAGATCTGGTTTACTCTTCTGCATGGCGTTGGTAAGATGCGTCAATAAACATGTGTTTGTATTTCTTGTTTGTCTATTAATATAACATTTTAAATTAAAATCTTCTTATCAAATGAGATATCTCATTAGAATTAAAGAAAATACCATTTATTGTAACATGTTCACCCATGGTTACATGTACATTTTTCTCAATTGCTATTTGTTTTCCTTTGTCGTAAAATGTACCGGACAAAATGTGTAATGGCTTCTCATTTTTTTATAGTATACTGAGATAAAATCTAACTAAATTATGACAGAAGATACAATGCAACAAAAATAGAATGAAAATGGGTTAAAGTAATCAGAAAGATTCATTTAATATTTTTCATTGTTTTAAACTACTAATAGTCATATCACCAAGTTTTGAAACAGAAACAGGATTTCATTTAAATAATAATAATTTTGTTATCTTTCGAATAATTTTTCAATTTGTTTTCTTAAGAATTCTTAACAAGTACATTTTACATTGAAACATTTATTTCCTCATGTATTCTTCAGTGTTACCTTCAGTTAATTTGAGCTGAGTGAGCATTCCTCAGTTGTAAACTATGAAGTACGGACTACTAAGAAAAATACTCCGCAAAGCATCCTTTATTTTCAATATGCATCCCCAATCCCTGAGCAGGCATTTGGAATTCTCGAGAGGATACATCATTTCGTCTCTTTTTACATTTTCCCGACTGAGAACTGACAGAATATACATAAAAGCTCAAACCACTATCCTTTAGAGAACAATAAAGGATTTTACGCATAATGTATCTCATATGAAGCGCATCGTTTTAATTACACTAACGAATTTGTCATTACTTCTGTAGTATGATATAATGGATAACCAGTTATATTTCCATAAAATTTACGCATTATTATTCACTGAAAGTTCTACAAATTAATAACAGTAACCATGAAAAAAATATATTATATTTTGCATATTGCTAAAGAGTTTTACAATAGTTCTGTATGATCGTAATTCTGGAAAATATATACAGGGTGTCCATAATTAAACTGCAAGTATTCAAGGGGTGCTGGAGAGGAAACTACCAGGAATATTCCAGTGAAACTTGGTATCTAATCTACACATTTCAGATGCAAGTCAAATATGCAATTAAAAAATTGCCATTTTCTACGGATAGATGGCGCTATATCGTGTTTCAATACTTATGGACGTCCTATATGCAAATTTTAAGCCCATCGAACAGTGTAAAAACAAGACCACATTGAGTAATGGTCAATCATGACTCTGAATAAGAAGGAACGTGCATTGTTAGTGAAGATATTCTATCAGAATGGTAGCAATTATTAAGCTACTCTGAAAGAATACCGGCGTATGAAACGATTAAGAAGAGGTCCAATGAGTGTCAATGAGAATAAATAATGGTTTAATTGTTTACCAAAGCGTCTTTATGAATTGTTTAATTTGTGATCTTAATTTACGTTAATTTTTGATTACATGTTACTGTAAAAATTTAATTACTGAAGCGAATTGTATGGAATTTTGATAAACTGTAAATGATGTTTTATATTGTTTACATCCCTCTTAGAATGTCACTATGCTCTGTCTATCGGTTTTGGAAGTTGTACATGCCACCGGTGATCTTTGAAATACGGTACAGCGCCAGCGGGTGAAAATGACGTTTCTTTGCATATTTGACTTGCGCATGTTCTGAAACGTGTAGATACCAAATTTCACTGGAATATTCTCAGTAGTTTTCTCTCCAGCACCCCTTGAACACTTGCAGTTTAATTATGGCCACCCTGCATATTATCATGAAATTTACGTATTATTATGCTCAGGTACAAGGTGTTCAAAGTTAAAGTTCCAATATTCATGGAGATGTACAGGGAGAACTACTGGTCAGAATGCTACAAAATTTTCATGAAACTAATGAGATCATGGGAGAGAGTTTTGCGGGGGAAAAATAGTCAAAAGTTCACCATCAGGCGTCAATTCTACAACATTTTAGTGAGGTTGAAACAGACAAATAATCATTATGAAACTAAGAAAACAATGAAAAGGTTGTAAAGCAGGTGTTTTATGCCTCTACACAATGGGAGAATTCGCATATCAGAAACTATTACATAGTAAAACGCCACCTGGTGATGACATTTTGAGCAATTTTTTTGACAAGAAAAATCTCTTCAATTTTCTTATTTAGGATTCTTGCAAATTTGATAGCCTCCTGAGCATTAGATTTGCTGTGAACAGCTCTAAATAGGAAATCTTTAATTATAAACACCATGTATTTTGCAAACTAGTTATACTAGCAATAATAAAAAAAATTATTACTATAATTGTATACCAAATAAAATCAGTTGAAGACAATACATTGATAGATGTTACCGAATGTAATATTTTTACATGGCGAAGACATGCAGCATTATTAAATGTATGAAAAAAAAGAGAAAAAACAAGAAGCAACTTGAAAAATAATTATTTGTTTGAGTTCATGGTATCGATGCATACAGAGTGCCCTAAAAAGTCGATTGCAAACTATTTTTGGCAATTATTAAGGATTCCTGATTTCTGCTATTTTTTATATTATTAAGTGATTTTGAGTGGAGTTACTGCACACTAATTTTTCTTTAAAATTAGTGACTGATACATTTTAGACAACTATAGTGTACGCTTATAACTGATTTTGAGGTCATACATTTTTATCGAGGACTTTCTAAAGATTTGAACTGGAAGATCAGATTCTGTAGTCATTATTAAACACACACAGCTTGAATAATTTTCGCTTTGAATGACACATTCTCAAGTTTCTTACTTACATTTCGTATTTAATTGATTAGTCATTACTAAGAGCCTACTAGTTGAGAGAAAGTTGATGTTGGTGGGACGTTACTTATTTCACAATAAGCAACACTTCCTTAACCAATAAATAGTAGAAATAATGTGTTTTAATACTGTCATTCCATGCGATTATCTCGGTTTGAAAATTTTCAGGAAAAAATGACTTCCCCACCTCAAACTAAAAACGATGAATATTATCAAATTACACTACACAGAAGTTTTTTATGTCACAAACATTTCTTTATAAAACAAAAGAAATATAGACTTACGCTAGAAACTCTTTTAGAGAGGGTGTACTTAGCAATTAATGATTCAAAGAAAATTATTTATTCAGATATTAAAACTTAAGTGAACTCTCTTTTACGATACGTGCCACATCAGATAGGCCCTAGCTTCTTTAATAATATGGGTAATAATAAACCAGTCTTGAAAATATTATAACACACACACAAAATAAAGAAGCCTGGAACATTTCAGAAATAGGCAATTCTTATTGAATAATTCATTATGTATCATGAAGATATTTTATTCTCATTCGTCTACCATCTTTTAAATTTTCGTTCAAGACAGTTATCGTGAGCGATGTTGGAATATTTTATGCTCTTTTCTTTTCTATACATTTTGAAAGAAAGGGAGAAGTTTTCACTAAATATGAAATGGCCGTTTAGTCTCCCGCGAGTATAGTAACGGCATTGTTTGTAAGATTCGTACAAGTAAAGTGAAATTTATATTCAACGATTATTGCACGAATTTCAAGCACTGAACAACACACTGTATGATTTTTATTTTCCCTAGATGGAAATTCAGCATTCGAAAGAGCATTTTCACATTTACCAGAATATAGTCTTCCTATTAAGAAAACGCTGGGATGTTATCTTCTTGGTTAAGTTATCTATATTTACAGGAAGATCATTTCACCTTACTCTTTTAGCTGCAATTTAATATATGGTAAAAATTGCCAGAGAAATGGTCAAACAAACCCGATGTGAACTGACACCACCTAGAATAGAAGGCCAAAGGTCTTGCTGTGTGACGTCACATGAGTTGGTGAGAGTTTCCAAAGGAAGTTGATAAAAAGCACTTCACTTCTAAAAGTATTTCACTTCCATAAATTTTAATTATTTTCATTTAAGAATTGAAACTAATATTTCAGTGAGTCCTGAAATATTGACAATTTTCATAGCATTTCACGATATATTTATATTTATGTTTATATATTTTTTTTATCACAAATTGGTTATAGGGATGGACGCGAGACGACTTTTTTGCGAGACGAGACAGAGATTTACAGCTTTTTTGCGAGACGAGACACACATTTTTAACATTACGATATAGGGATTTTTGCGAGACGAGACAAGCTTTTAAGCTATTTTGCGAGACGCGAGACGCTTATTTTTTGTCTCGCGTCCATCCCTAGTTATTATTTTGCTCAATAAAGTTTATAAAACGGCAGATTTCTGAGAGAATGTTACTAATAATACTTTCGGGGTTACTTTTTTAATTACCGCAAGTTTGATGACTAATGGTTCAATTTACCCTTATAGTGTGAAACTACTATAAAATAGAAAAATTTTTTGGCAAATGCAGATCAAACTTGAAGTTGAGACAGCAATTGCGCATTTTCTTGATGCCTTAATAAATAATAAGCTTCGAAAAACAAACTAAAACAGATGTCAGTTTTAAGTATTTAGTTAGTTTAAAAGTAAGCGTTAGTTCAGTTTAAATGTAAAAAGAGGAAGAGGAAAATATCAGTCAGGTGGGATGGAAAGGGTAGTTTATATATATATATATTTATTAAACACAGCATTAATAAATAATAAGCGTCGTTAAACAAACTAAAACACATGTCAGTTTTAAGTATTCAGTTAGTTTAAAGTAAACGTTAGTTTAGTTTGAATGTAAAAAGGAAGAGGAAAATATCAGTAAGGTGGGTTGGAAAGGGTAATTTATTTTACTTTTTTGTAATACAGAAAAAATTAAACTTAAAAAGTTTATCTCACCGTTTGACTTTTCATATTTATTTTTTATTCAATAAAATATTCGCCGGTAGCAGTGAGTTTATTGGCAGGCATGATGTAAGTGAGATGGGGAAATTAACATTTACCGATGCCTGTGACATATTCTTTTCAGTACAATATTTTTATGGAAAATGTTTTCACTTTCCCAAGAAAATAAAACACACATATCATGGTAATTATAAAGATGTGTGCACAGAAAGTGGGTTTTTGAGGCGATCAGACCTTTAGCGGATCTTTGGGCTCTTACTATTTATATTTCCAAATAAAAAACTGCATATGGATATGAAATTTTTGCATCTACGAAATGCTTGATACGTATTAAAACGAAATTTGGTCTTCGTTAGTGGTTAAAAGCTAAATGTTAACTTTGAAGAGACACTGGTTAAAAGAAAGTGTTTAAGGAATAATAATTATGGAATAATAGTACTGTCCATCGGCTAGCGACCCGTAGCATGTACTGCGGGATTTCAGAATATGTAGTTCTCAAAGACAAGAAGAAATTTGCAATAACATTGACTTTCAATCAGTTAAGTAATCTTATTGTAGGAATTTTATTGAACTAATTCTTTAAGTGCAAGAATGTGCATTAAAAAAATATGAACCTCATGAATTAAAGATAAATATTATCAAAAGGGTTAAAACTCTCAAAAGATTTCAGTTTTTTTCCGATTATAGAGGTCACTTTTAAATACTAACGCATTTACTGGTGTGTGGCTGCATGTGGTCTGCCTGCGTTACTGCAAGCAATGGATTTCAAGGAAATCTTGCCACACATTCGAAAGAAGTTAAACGCAAGATAGCTACGAAATAGTATTCATATTCAAAATATTTTTGAAATGCTAGTAAATTCATGTTTTATGTGTCACGCTTATGTTTTTTCATTTTCCGAGTGTAAGAATTCTGGAAATACTTTCATCTTTTGTTGGACTTTTGAATTTAACAAGTTAACTGGCAACAGTAAGTGTTGTTGCAACGGTAACTGTTATGTTAAAAATAATATATTATAATAATTACTTATTTTTAGTAGACGAAGATGCAGTGGCGGATCCACGGGGGGGAGCTCTGGGGCCTCGACCCCCCCCCCAGAGCTAGAAATACACAATGGATTAGGGAAGTTAAAAAAATTGTAAATTTTCACATGAACTGAAATTTTAAAAAGTAGCACTGTATATACAGTTGACTGTCTGTTTAACGGCGATCTCTTTCCAAACACGATATTTCAGAGTCCCAGCAACTCCAACGTAAAAAATTTCTATTCAAAGACGACGTCGCCTTACCATGGCACAGTGGTTATGCCACTGAAAATGGCAGATGGCCGAAGTGTGAAGGTGACGGGTTCGGGTCCCATTGCGCGGCTGTCGATTTAACGGTCTGGAGTTTTGGTAAGTTTTCTACAGATGTAACGTGAATACGCGTTAGAACCCCTTAGAAAGTCCTCCTACCAAGACATCCCCCCCCTTGGCAGATCGCCCTAGTGTAACGTTGCCGTAATCATACACAATCACAATCAAAGACGACGTCATTTTTGTTTAACAACGATTTTTTCATCTTACGCTACAGGAACAGGGACAAAATTTTTTAAGAGTGGGAAAAATGTGTCGGGAAATGTCAAAAGTGCAATTCGCAAGACAGTCTCAACTACCTGAGTGTATTCTGGAAGGTATTTTAGAAGCAAAGAGAAAATTCTTGAAGCAGCACAAAAATTTAGTTCGGGATCCAAATCCAAACGGCCGAAAAGTCAATGTGGCCGATTGGAAGAGTTTGCCAAGGCACTTCTGCATGCAAATGGTTGCATGAAGCAACAGCATCCAACATTCTAATTTCTGGGCCCCACCGAGTGGATAAGACACTCGACATGATAGGTGGCTGAAGTGTGAGGGTCCCGCGTTTGGGCCTACCGCGCGGCTGTCGATCTAACTATCTGGAGTTTTTCGAGATGGTTTTCTCAAGATTTAACGGGAATACGTGTTAGAACCTCTGAAAAAAATCCTCCGACCAAGGCAACCTCCCCAGAACTCAGATGCTTCTAGTATAGGATGCCTCTAGTATTGCCATATAACATCACATAACACATAACTCGAATTTCTGGAGGCCCGACGAGTGGCTGAGCGCATAGCGCTCGGAACTGGGAGAAGAAAAGTGCCTGGTTCAAACTCGGGTCGCGTCCGTCAATCTAGCCGTTCGGAGTCTTACGCAGTTTTCTCCGAAACTTTTCATAAATACGGATTAAGACCCCTTAGAAAAAACCCCATGTAGGGCACCCCGTACTCGGCCTAGATCCCTCATGTATATAATTGTTCGTATTACCAAAATAAAATAAAATCAACCAATTACTGCAGTTCTGTTATTCTGGCAGAAAAATTTGGAATGCAAAATTTTCAGGCTTCGGCTGGTTAGCTAGAAAAATTCATAAAATGGAAGCTGACGCATGTCACATTTGAAAAAATCTGGAAGAAAGAATAACGGGAAGGCGAAAAATGAAACAACTGACTCATTTTGATTTTCTTGAAACCTAATTTTATTGTATTGCTTGTTCTTACTACCTTTTGTTTAAGGTAACTTAAAATAATTTTTTGTGGATAATAAAACAATATAATGATAAGAAAAAAAGTAACATCTTTAAACATGCCAATATATCAAGAAAAATACTCACAGTCCTAAGAATGTAAAGTGTAAAGGGTTGGTGTTGGTCCTGCAGGATTGCAGCCAATTAGAAAAGCACGGAAAACTCCGAACAGTTAGGTCGGCGGACGCGAGCTGGTTTTGAACCAGGCACCTTCCAAAGTGTAAACGGCAATGTTATTCTTTTACAAATTCTGTTTATGGAAGATCTCTATTTAAGGACGATTTTTCACATTTTCACGGTTCCTTGAAAGTCGTTAAACAGAGAGCCAACTATATATATACATATACCAAGAATATTTACACCAATACTTATTGAATCCTTGTGGACTAAACATAATTTCTCTATTTACAAAAATGATAGAGCTTTCATTTTTAAACAGAAGAAGGGGCAAATTTTATTGCCTCGCTATCGCCACATGGCTGGAGCAAAGTTCCCAGTTTTATTTGTACAGTGGAACCTGTCTAATGGGACTACCCTTGGGAAGAACAAAACTGGTCACCTTACAAAGGTGGTAAAGTGTGATGGTTGTAAAGTGAAATTGCATTAAAGTTGTCACTACAGACAGACGATCTCTTGACCAAGGTGGTCACTTTAGCAGTTTCCACCGTATTTGAATGGATGACGGCACACTGATACGGGGGAAAAAATCTTCCGTTGCTCTCTCCATTTTATAGGGGACGGAGTTTGCGGTTTAGTGCAAAAATCTTTTATCGGTAAATCCCGAATTGCCATTAAAAAGTCGTAAAATTCGCGACGATAATGCCCTCTTACTCACTGCAGTCACGTTAGACGCAGCGGCAATCAGCATCGGCCTTAAGTGATGCTGAAGCATAGACGAATAATTCAACCCTCCGCAATTTGTACAGCTTTCATTCTTTCAACTGCTCTCATAAGTTGTCCACACCACCCAGACGTATGGGTACAAATCCTCATTATAAAAGTAAAACATATTCTAAGATATCAGACAAAGCGAGTGCCTGGCAATGTATAGGTGGTCTGGTTTTAAAAAGAAAGCTCAAATTGTAAATAGCAGGTAATAATGGTAATTAGTTGTAAATAGCAATTGACGTTGGCTTTCTACAGTCCTCACAGAAAAGGATGGGAATTACTTAATCTGGAAAACTTAATGCCATCCTAAAATGCGCAAATGTATGCTGTGAACACTGTATATTGCACGGTGGCTGTGAAATGGGTTCAAAAATGCATATTCAGCAATTATACTCTGTACACACTAAAATGTTAATGGGTAGGGCCCGCGAACAACAACATGAATGAAGGTCGTTGCCGATTAGCCACGTCTTGTCGTCACTAAAGTGGTTAAGGCGACATTTTTTTGGCGAAATTTACGACTTTTAATGACCAGTCGGGATCTACCAACAAAAGATTAATGTGTTAAACTGAAAACTCTGTCCCCCCCATACAATGGTGAGAGCATTTTCCCCCCGTATCAGTCTCGTCGTCCATTGAAACGCATAAAACACGTGGCTTATGGCCTTCACTTCACGGTATAGGGCGCACGATAGCTCTGCCCCCCCCCCTTCCGAGTTTTCTTTCGACGGTTCTTGCAGCAGACAACATACTTATTTAGTTGTGATATACCATGTCTAATTATACATTGGGAGAAAAAGTATTGGGAAATCAATGTATCATCCTAATGAAAAACGGAGCCCCCCCCCCCCCAGATGGTTTCTCTGGATCCGCCCCTGCGAAGATGAAATGTATAGAGTGTAGTTTTCAATGATACAAATAAGAATTATTTTGCTGCCTGGAGATTATTTTTAGATGTTCAAATCGAAAAAACCCCTTGCAGAAAAAGTGCCGTATAACATAGGACTATTTGAGACCATTTTTTTTAATGTTATGATATCTATCTCTGTATCTTGATCGATGATGAACCCGACTTTTTTTGTGTTTTATAAAGGCACAACAAATAGTTCCTTGGAAAAAGTCACTAAATTCAGTTGAAAATGGTGAAAAATGTTCGCTAATATTCCGCAGAAGTTGCTAAAATATTTAATATTTTTTTAAAAAACATTAGCTGCTACCTCTAAAATTGTGCGTATTTGAAGGGATAAAGGTGAAACATTTTTGAGTCATCGATTGCGATGTACTATCCAATTCTAATAACCTATGTACACTTCTGGACAAAACTTTGGCGACCACATGTATCTCGGCGCGTACGATTAATAAAAAACTATGTTACATAAAATATAACGATAAATCAATAATCTGTACATATGACCATCCTATTACTATGTTATCGCAAAGAACAATGAAGATTATAATTGAAAACGCGAAAATGAGGTGGGCAAAACTTCGACTACCCAAAAAAGTTTTGGGAATATTTCATTTAAATATAAATACTCCGTTACCAGTTGTTTAGCTTACAGGTGGCGCAAGAAGCATGCAGTAATATAAGGACATTAAGGATGAACAATGAAGAAAAGCGTGCAGAAATCATCAGATTGTATGACCCGCTTAGGCGTAGTTCGAAAAAACCATGTGATTTTGGTACATAAATACAAATAAACTAATTATGTAACGCACTTCCAAAAATTTAAGACTGTCTCTTTACGAGCTGTAAAATAATACACTGTAATAAACGATAAACCTGTATCAATAGCGAAACTTTCAGAAAAAATTCTTAAAAATCGAAAATTTAGCAGGATATTCCACTTTTCGAAATTTCTTTGACGTGCGATTCCATGTTGAAGAATTTTTTTTCCGAAAGTTTTATAAAAGGCACCGTTGTTTCATTTATTGCGTTGTGTAATACAGCTTATAAAGAATCATCCTGAATTTTTTTGAGCCCCTGGTGCAATTAGCGTATTCTGATTTGTGTACTTAGACCGTGAGGGAGATTTCATTTAGCTATGGAAGAGTCAAGAAACAACTGCCGTTAACGCCGAGATACAGGGAGCAACGTCTCAAGTTCGTGCGCTAACACATTGTCGAATCCACGGCCTTTAGTTTATTTTTTGGAAGGATACGTTAATTCGCTTGAAAAATCTAAATTAAAGAAAAAATCAATAAAAGTATCTCTATTCAGAAAATAGAATGGTTATTCCACAAATGCAAATAAAAAGTCATTAAATTTATCCAGAAAACCCATAAACTGGGAACATTGTAACAGATGATGAGTCTTATACAGTAAGCACAGAAAAGAAAGACGTACATTGTGAAATTCTCGTGACCCAAAACCATGACGTACATGGGTCAGTTTCAAAATGGAAATTTAAGAAGCAAAAATAAAATTTAAAATATAAGTAGTTTATTTTAAATAATATAAAATATACCTTGTTTCTGCACAGTATTTGAGTATTATTCATGCATTTATTTTTTTTATTTAATTTTCATAGATTTTTCATTATCAGACTTGATAAAAATTGTCATGTCTGTTACCGGACATTTTATTTAACATTTGTGCACTTATATTCAGCACAAAATAATGCAAAGTGATATATTACATGAATATAGAATCCTTTTGTCCACATAATAATCTTTTCCATAAAATTTTTTTTTACATTTTTTTATGGAATTTTTGTTTAAAATGTCTGTTACTTATTTTTGGTAGTAGACATGACCGGTGACAGACATCACATTTAAAAGAACAAAGATTCATGAATCTAAATAATTCCACAAGAACATGAAAAGAGACATTAATTTAGAATAAAAATCTAATTATCTAAATTAATGAATTGAATTAAAAAATAAATAAATATATTTTGCACAACTAATTAAGGTAACCGACATGGCATGCAATGAAAATACTTGTCGCAATTAGACTTTTGATTTTGCAGCCAAATGCCAAAAACTGAAGATGTCTGTTCATATATTTTTTTACGATCATGTTCTAATGGTAAACAGGTGTTGTTATTCTCAAATTTCAACTTCGTTGTTTAAAAATTGAAAATAATATATAGTAAAGCAGACATAGCATCAATGTCCGGACAGCTATATTTAATTATCAAAAACATGCATCTTTCTTAAAACCTTATAAAAACATTTTCATAATGTAATTTAGACTCTAATTCCCAATGTTAAAGCATGTCAGGTTAGAAATTTCAGTTTATGTGCTGCGATTCCGCATTAACACATTTTATGTTATCGGTTGTTATTCGGTTATTCGGTTATTACAATGTTTAACACATTTTATGATTCGGACAGCTACACTTCAGTATCTTCTCTACTCATTTATTTTTGAAAAAAATATTGAATAGTATGTTTTTTAATCTATTGTTTTACTATTAGAAACTGTCTGATAAAGCCATGATAAAAAGAAAAATCATTTAAATTTTCTCATACCTTGTAAAAAAAAAATATTTTACACACAGATAGTAAATGGCAGCAAATTTTGAAAATGACCCACATGCCTACGTGATATTCTATTTTTGTACAATTACTATAATTGTTGTTTGCTTATTACACTATGCGTAAGAATTGTGATTTTTGTAATTTCAGCTGTATCACATGTCGATTTATTTCTTCTCTAGCCCACTAGATGGCGATAGTTGTACATCGAAATTGAAAGGCATTTACTGGTTTTATGTGCTTTTTATACAAAAAACAACTTAGTGCGCAAGGGGTCAATTCAACAATACACGTGTCTTGAGAGACATAACCCATTATCCGTGAAGTAAAGGTTTAAATTTTACGAATGTTTATAAGTTTTTAGTCGAATCGATGTACATTTAAACACGCTGTAAAAAACAGCTTAAAGCGCATGTAGTATCATAGAATAACTCACAAGAATATGAATTTGACTGACTTATGATAGTAAGCAGTGATTTCGAAATAATAATAATAATAAAGTTTCCAAGTTCTTTCAAGGTCTGTTTAAAAGTAATTAAGGGAGATAAAATGATCAAGATTGTGACAGCGATTAGTTCCCAAATTCTTCATGTTTTAAAAATAATTGAGAACCTTTCTATTATAAGCTTTTATTTTCCTGAAATCATTTAAATGAAAAAAGTATGCAACTCCAGCCCCGTGTTTAATATTTGTATTTTAAAATTTCCTTAACATTTATTTTGCGATGTTATGAGACACACACACACAGAGAGAATCACAAAAAGAGTTACCGTTACTTGCAAAACAAAAAAGTTGTGTTTTACATTATGTTTAAATTACGTTACTCCCAAGCGGAAATTCAAATGTAAAAGCCTCTCACCTTTATTTAAATAATGTTTGACAATCTTTAGTTAAGGAAGCAGGAATGGTTAATTAATAAACACCACATGAGTAACTATGTTAAAAGTCCTTCCAAGTATTGCAAATTGTTAAACTGGGGTATGAATAAAATTTATCACCTTGCAAACAACACAAAACTTGACATGACGTATTTCTCTTTCATCCTTTTAAAAATGTCTGCATGTTATCGTGGAATTTATCCGTTTAAAAATATGCATTTTACTTTCTTCCAAGTTGTTATATAAAATAATAAATTAACGTGAAATATATGAGAATTTAACTTTATACACGAACTTTTATGTCTGTCGTTAGTTTAGATTTTATTTTGCGAATAAAGTTGAAGCATGTTAGTTTTTATCATAGTGAATATTTAAAAGCTCCCAAGAAAAACTTCCATTTGAGCTTTTTTCGAAAATAACATTTTTCAGACAACTTTTATTTATGCTAAGAAAAGGGAAGAAAGTTCTCTTTAGCTGTGCAAAAGATTTATCAAAGAACAATTTAGATCAGGTAAACATATTGCTTAAATATGTTTTAAAGTGAAAGCAATTATTCAGATAACAATGTATTTATATTAAACTTAATTGTTTTTATAGCAAAGTTTGAAAGGCAGCTTTAATAAGTTGGTATAAGTAAAATGTTGAGTAAAATGTTAATATTTTGCAAAACTAATGCACTTTGATTTAATTTCCTTCAATAAAAAAGTTTAGATGAGTAATCAATTATAGTATTTTTTTTTTTTTTAGTTTAGATGAGTAATCAATGCGCAAAAAATCTCTATATCCATTACAGTAGCTATTTTGGAGCGCGATATGTCATTCAAACAATCTAAAATAAGCAACAATGCGTTCTTTATTATTTAAAGTAAAAGTTTTATTCCACTTTCTTGTCCTTTTTATACGGAGTTTTTTTTTTAATGTGCATTTAGATCTGAAATAAACTGATGAATCTATGAAGTAACTGAAAGCTTTGTAATAAACTTGATGGATACATGAATAAACTGAAACATTTGTAAATAAGCTTTCTTTAGTTTAAACAATAACATATGTTTTTATATTCTGTTATGTGTAAATAATATTTTCATTGTATATTATTTGCATTTTACTTTATTTCGCAATAATTTAACACAGAACAGTGAAGTGAGTTTAATTTTTATCATTCTAATGAAAAAATTAAGCAATCTAATCTTGCTGAAGTATGAAAAAAAAAAAGAGTCGAATGTCATTATTACGGTCTTTTTGTAAGCTGAAACAAATCATTATTTTTGGATTGTGACAGCTTATCTTTAAATATTATGTTACTTTAAGGAAATAAAGTATCCCACAATAAGAAAAATTCAGACCAGCTTATAAAAACCCTAAGTCTGTACTTATTGCACAGAGAGACTCAAACATCAAGCAAAGAAATGTTCTCTAAGTAAAGAATATTCAGCTAAATATTACCATTGTTTAGTTTCAGTGTACTTTCTAAGTTTCTCTTCTTTTTAAACATCGAGTAAACAACATGCTATCACGACGAACGGAGAAAGCATAATCCTTATAGATTTAGAAGATTAGTCAAAAGAATCTGTCACATCTTTTGTGCAGAAAAAAGCTCACTTTTTTTCAAGTTATGTTATCGCAAAAATAGAATTTCAAGAGAACTGGCAAAAGAAAAAAGTATTTGTTCCACGGAAATAACAAAGTTTGATTTAAGGATACATATGACATATATGGAGAAAAAAATATAATTTAGTATGGTAGTTTTCAGTACATTATTTATTTATTAATATATATCAGTTAGATATTTTCATCCAAATGTATACAATTTTAATTTAGATAAACTAAATGTGTATACATTTAGATGAATCAAAGAAGAGATAAATTAAAAAAATGTAATATGTTCTGCATAATTTCATTACATCGGATAAGTTTACAGAATTTGTTAGAGTCATTAATTTGCTAAAATTCCAAACTTTTCAAAAATTGTCTTAAAATGTCCTATTCTTTGAGATACTCGAGAGAGCTTCTTTAAGTATTTTATAAAAGAACAGTATCACTTTTAAAATATCCGACCATTTTAGGAGAATATTTGAAAAGTTCGGAATTTTAGTGAATCCAGGACTGGTACGAAACTTAGCTTAGCGATATATGTAGGTTTTTTATTTTTATTTTCGTGAAAATATAAATATGTCATATTGCGTGATTGATATTCATTTGTATATTGTGTGCATAATTTATAAACCCTCCATTTTACCAAAAAAGAAAACCACCTGAACATTCAAGCACATGGGTGTGTCATTATTTGTTTAATATTTAAGGTGTGATCTTTTTTAGAAATTACGTGATACTAATATGCATACATTATTCACAGTAAGAATTGCTCGTATCCGTATTGTTTTTCAATTTACAGCTGAAAGTTGTAGAAGGCTAAAAACTTTTGAAGCATGCGCCAGTAAATGTAAAACAAACATGTTTCCGCTGTAATATGTTTTAAGAAATGTTTGTCTTTGACAGCAGTTTCACCTCTTCCTTTCGCATAGATTTTCCTGCTTAATGTTATTCCATGTGTACATCCAACAAATCTAAAAACCCATGAAAACTAAACTTTGACATGTTTTTAATTTATTAAGATACACACACACACACACACAAATTAAGAAAAAATACTAACTAATTTGCACGGTTATTGCTAGGAATTATGCAACCTTGGATAAAGGTAATTGAGCCGCTCCTTACCATACCTAACCATGTTCTCTATGAAAAAGAAATATATTAAATTTTAGACAATTATTTGTTAAAAGGAGGGCTGAGTAGCCAAGGCAACAGATTTTAGGATGTTAGATATAGAGCTAGAAATATTTCTTAAACTGGGACAAAATTGAGAGCCGGATATATTTTTTTAAGTTGAAGTCAGAAAAACTTGTTCAAGTTATTAGCTATCTCAAAACTGAATGGATGTACAGGAGCAATAAGGTCGACACTCGTTTTTATGAACCCATAGGGACCACTCAAATAGCTAGTAAAATCAACTAGTAAAACTTTTTATGGAAGAGTATTCGGTACCACTCGTTAGTTCGTAAAATTCGCAAGTAATCGTAAACACAAGCGTTGACTGTGTAACGTTCTAGATCAGTGTCTTAGATTGTACTATAGTTTTAAAAGTTCTACTTTTAAAAACGTTTAAAGCAGAAATATGTACATAATTTGATTCAAAGAGATTTTGCGGCTTCAGGACCATGTTTAATAGGAAATGTTCAGGATTGATGTTTTAAAAATAAATGCTTATTGAAAAGTTATATTATGCAGATTTATCAAAAACATTGTTTAAAAAAATTAAAAAACTTAAGCCTGTTTGTTTCTACAGTTGAAATTGCAGAAAATCATCTGAACTCTCCGTTGCTTCCACGCCATGGCTTTTGATAGGCCTGCAGGGCCTAGTGTACTGATAAATTAAATCTTTGCAACGGTTGGAGCCAATAGGTTGAAAGGTCAAACAATTCTCCAATTCTCCTTCTCGAGTTTTACGTTTCGGTTATATTATACAGTGTTGAACAGTTTTTAAAATCATACAATGTATTAACTAGATGTTGAACCGGAGGCATTAAACTGCCGTGTCTCTTGAACTATCAATGTGAAATGTAACCGAAAGTAACTGCTTGTTATGGTCTCATGTCAAAAGCATTGATTACATATTAATCTCCATCGATTTTGATAACACGAGGCTAACAAAAGGTTTTCACGAAACCTTTCTCTCTTTAGTGAAAACTAGCTAAAAGCAGTCGCACATAACAGAACAGGAAGACTCATCTTTTGCTTTTATGAATGATTAATGGTTCTGAGATCGACTGGGAAACTGATGTACAAAGACGAAAACACAAAAGGCCTCCAGCTCATTCTTCACGGAGCATATAAATTAAGTCGACATAATTATATCATATGCAATTTAAAATGTTCTATCAACTTTTGTTCACGATTTTTACTGGGCGCAAGACAATCGCGAAATCAATATTTTCTATTTGAATGTGTTTCCAATTAAATTCCCCCTCACTGGTGTGAAAAAGAGTGTGTGTTTAAAAAAGACTAAGAAATGTTAAGTTATCCAACAAGTCAAGCATGTCACGTTGAGATTTTCTAAGGAGTTGGGTACCTCGAAAGTGATGTTCAAGAGATAAAATACATATTTTTCAAAGCTATAAATTAATGTAATTTAGTTTTATCAGAAAAGTATTCTGTGATAATATGTAAAGGGACTTTCATTAAGTGAAACTTTTTAAAATTCTAATTTCCAATTTCTAATATACCTTTTGTTTGCTTCCACGTGTGAAAATATCCAGTGCGATTTACAGTTCCATTTGCAGCAGCTTACGATTCTTGAACACGAATTTAGAAATCATTAACATTTTTTACCAAAGTAGCAGCTCAGTTGAGGTTCCTCATCATTTATTGAAGAGAATTATGTCGCCACCACTGTTTCTCTGTTCGGACTATAGGTCTGACTGCCTCCAAGTTCGGTGCAAAGATTCGCCAGGCTGTATCAGACATATCGCAACTAATGTTGGACAGAGTGATTAAAAATGGATGCCATTGAGTGAGCCATTGTGCTCAAAGTCAAAGTGGACATTTTAACGCTATTTTGTTCGGAACACGACTGCAATATCGAAGCTTCAAAATAAAGCACAGTTTACTTTGATAATTTATTTTTTTAATTTTAAAAAGCATTATTCTTAATGAAAGACCATTTATTTATTGTCAAAAGCATTTTTAAATAAAGCATCATAGATAAAACATAAAAGGAGAAAACACCATATAGCATGCTAAATATTGGACTGCGAAATGAAATGAATAAAGTGTAGCGTGTTCGAGAAAGATCTTTATTATTCTAAACATTATAATAACAAAAATACGAACCGTTGAAGTGAAATGCAGTTTGATGCGAAAGAGCTGAGAAGCCTGAGAGTTATTTTACTGTACCTTCAGAGTTTACGTCAGCTCCGTTAGTAGTACGAAGAACGTTGAGTCTGCATTCGATTTCCCTCTAGGTGTTTTCAACATTTGGAATGTAACAGTGAGGATTGCTAATCAAACTGCTCGATTGCAAAATCGACTTTTAGTTGAAAAATTCTTCGAGTTTTTCATTCTTTTGTAGCAAACTGCATTTAGTTTTCCTGTTAGTATTTTTGTTATTAGTGTTTAAAGATCTTTATCGGGCACGCTGTGTTTTCAGTTGATAAGCATATAGCAGTACAATTTCTTTACACTATATTTCAAAATATTTTGTTCGTGAAAATATTTATTCATGCATGTTTTTTTCGGTAGGATATAAGGAAAAGCAATTTAAAATACTATGGTTTAAATTAATAAATAGGGATAATTACTATCAGAACATGCCAAAACGATAATTTAAAAGCAATATTAAAACTGACTTTAAACATGAATCGTTTTGGTTATTATAATATTATTGTAAAAAGATATAGAATATGGCAAATACGAACGTCTAGAAATAAGAGCATTTTTCGAAGTGTGTAGTTAGCCTTTTGTATAACAAATTCAACGGTACTAAAAGACAGATAAGTTTTAAGAGTCGTCATTTGATTTTTAAAAAGTTTCATAGATGAAATAACCAAAAGTATAACTTAAATTTCGTACAACATTTTTTTACAGACTACTGTGCAGAAACTTTATTCGCAATATCTGTAATACATACCCTCTACAAACTTTTATCAAGCATTTTTAAGACTTCTATAAACATTCGGTAGCAATCACGAGTTTACTTCAGTTAATCGTAAGTAAAAAAAATGTTTTAATCCGATATGAATTTTCATTCTGTTGAAGAACGAAATTTCCCGAAGTGAAAAATGTTATCAAAGATCATGCATTAAATTTCCTCTTGAAAATGAAATTTTTTTTTTCAAAAGTATTTCAAAATTAGCAAAAAGCTTTTAAAAACGTTAGTTTTTAAAAATTCACACTGTTTGACTACAGCCAAGGACCTCCATAAATTCACTCAAAAATTAATTAAGGTAATGTTGATTATTTTCTTTGATCGTCGTGCTGTTGTGTATTATGAATTTCTACAAACTGGCTCGGCAGTTAATAAAGATTATCATTTGACTGTTCCATGCCACTTGGGTGAAATAATTCGTCGAAAACGACGGGAAATATATCTAGAAAACTCATGGGTTTGCATAACAATAATGCACCTTCTCACAGTTCAATTATTATTCAAGAGTCTTTAACAAACATGTGCGACACCACAAGCTGCGTATTCATTTGATTTGGTACCATATGACTTTTCCCATTTTCACGGCAGAAATTGCCCCTTAGTATACACCATTTTTAATTCGATAATTCTATTAAAAAAATTCTCTACGAAGTCTTAGGATTTCAGAAAAACGATTTTAAGGCATATTTTCATGATAAGAAAAAAGTTTAGCAGAAGTACATTTTTAGAGAGTACGTTTTTTGGCGGAGATAATAAATTTCGACCGATAAATTCATATTTCTTGTTTTGTGTCATTATTCCGGGCACTTTTTGATCACAGTATTATCTCCTCAAATGGTTAACCATCTTCATGTTACACTACTAGAAACTCTTTCGGAACTTGAAAGTTTTTGGAGAAGCTATCAAGCCATTCCAGTAAGAAACATACCCAGCGTCTTTAAAAACACACAAAAAAAAAAATAAAGTTCTGTACATTTTAAAATATGAAATGTAAAAACCGATGGGAGGATGTCTAACAGAACATTTATTTCATATTACTTTCCAATTAAATAAGCAAAAAACATGTTCATACTTAAACTAACAGTAATATTTCGTTTAAATAATTGTGAGTGTTTCCGAGGGCAGTCGAGAAATTCTGTCATTTAATAGGAAAAGTTGACTGCATTAAGCTACTTTCTCGTTTCCCTGCTACTTTCTGAAATTCCAGAAAAATTTAACAAGCAAGAACATGAGATAAACTTAATAAAGGAATAGTATTATATTTCTTTGTATTTCTTTTTTTAAGCCCCCTAACAATCTTTCACCATGGTGAAAGGTCGAACTTTTTTAAAACGTGATTTTAAAGCAAATAGAGATGTGTTTTTCCGTGTAGTATATGTTTAGATTACAAAAAAATCTGCTGGCGTGTTAAATAATTTAAGCAATAAGTATCCTTAGCAAACGTGCTTGCCCCCTAACCATAGTTTCCAGAAAAAAAATAAAATGACATTATAATTGAAAATTGGCAAAAAATAAATAAAATAAACTGCTCCTATTCCTGAAATTTGCATACTTTACTCCAGAGTATTCACTAATGATTTTTCATTTGAATTGTCTGAAAAATGTATTATGATTTATAAGACCTTGAGTATCCTTTAATTCCTACTATGGACTAAATGAAATAAAAACAATAGATATATGTACAAGAAGCATAAAGGAGTTGCATTACATATTTTTTTTACAATCCAACTTAGCATGATAGAGAGGCGTGGCCGGAGGGAGAGGAAATTTGGATTTTTGTTTATGAAATAATAAAGATCAAGCTTTTTCGTCAAAGTGACTGCATTTCGTTGGTTTGAGGTGCATTCAATGAAAAGTACTTTACAGTGTCAATAAGAGAACGGAACATATGCTAAAAGAATCTCACTGATAAATGAAGAGCCACTTGATAATCATTTTCCTTATTATCTAATGTTAGAGCACGGATGAATATTTTCTTGATTTTCAAGGATGAAGCTTTGTTTAGACTCCTGTAAACAACTTTAAAAAATCCAACAAATAAAAATAAGTCAAACTTTGTGAAAAGCATACATCGATGGAATTCTTGGGACCCTCTCGAAATTTACTTGATTAGAATGCAGTTTAAATTGCCCAAATCTCTCTAGCTGCTCCTGTAAGAAATAGGCGAACAGACAGTATTCAGAGCGATGTGCAGCCAAAACTACTTGCCAGAATGCTACCAAATTTGCAAGAAATCTTAACGAGACTATGGCAGAAAGGTTTTGCGTGAAGAAAACAATAGTTCAAAAAATCACCACTAGGTGGCGTTTCACAATGCTATAATTGCTGATTTGAGAACTCTTCCACCTCGCAGAAATGTAATAAAAAATCTGTTTTTCAATCTCTTCATTGTGTACTTCCAATGGTGGATCGAGAATTTTTTTTGCGGGGAGGGGCTAATTTTTGAAAAAAGCTTATTTGTCCCAAACTAAATGTACAATAAAGCAAAATGCTACTCTTAGAAAATATAAATTTTTAGGAGGGATTGACTTATTAAAAAATCTCATTTTACCTATCTAATGCGCATTATAAATCAGACTGTTTCCCTTTAGCATGTTTTATCTTTTTAGGTGTGGGGGGGTTGCTGAAGCCCTCTAGAACCTCCCTTTTAGCTGACACTGTTCTTCGCTTGAGAATGTTTATTTGTCTGTTTTGTTCCCACTAAAATGTTGTAAAGCGTCACATGGCGATGTTTTTTTGAACTAATATTTTCTCAAGCAATATCACTCCCATTATCTCATTCAAGTTTCCTGCAAATTTGGTAACATTTTGACGAATATTTTTCACAGCAAAACCACTCTGAAATAAACGCTGTAATTATGAACAATCTGTACACATGTATAAATACCTTATAATAAAACACTCGTTAAGTACGGAACCTCCTCCTTTTGTGAAGTCGGTTTAAAATAAAAAAGATACTGTGCGGTTTCTGTTTCCTAGAACTGTTCACGCATTTACGTATGCGTCAGGTCTGCTTTGATTTTGTAAAAATAGGGGTAAGAGTGCGTTCAGTGACTCCCCTTTTCTACTTTTCTATTTTTTTTTTTTTTTATTTCTCGTAAAGAATATTGAACTTTATTAAAGGGTGAAAAAGAAGATTAAAACGGAATAGGAAGACTGAAATCAAAGGTAGACCACATTCACGATAAATATCTTTTTGGTATATACGTATATATATAGATATATAATCAAAAAGTAAAACACAATGAATATTACTGCAAAAATGACATACCCCAAGACGCCAAGAAAAAGGAAAGAAACAGAGCAAAACAAAATGATAAAAGAAGAATGGAATGGAAATTATAACCTCTGAGACCATCCTCAGGAGCCATACCCAGAAAATTATAATTAAATACAAACAAAATAGTAGGATTTCGGTTGTGTGGCATATCAAAAGAGATATTCACTCCACACTTTTTAGGCTCGATCCTACTATTAAAAAAGAAAAATAGGAAAGCAATAAGAAATCAAAATAATAGAAAAAGCACCGAAAAATTGACATACCATTCTGGATTGGTAGCAAGCACATGGAAGGCAAACATAAAGTGTTGCCAGAATTAAAAATTGTAGTAAGTGAAAACCGGTGTTGCGACAAAATAAAAGTGTAACAGAGGAAAGAAGAATATAAAGGTGTTGCCAAAAACATTAGGGTAATATTATTTAACATTATTAGCATCCAGGTATATTTATTAAATTAAAAAATATAGAATAATGATGAATTTAAAATTATTGAATAAAATAGACGGTGTAGCCAATTAAATATAACATACTGTATTTATAACTATAAAGATTATTAATAGTAACAAAGTACAAATAATAAGTTTGTTTATATCCGAAAATTAATCTAATAATGAAAGAAAAAATGTTTTTATTTTTTAAAATTAAAAGTGGGACAGAATAATCACATTATAGGAACCTCAATTTTTTTTTTGTCCTCAAATATATATATATATATATTAGCATGTATATACACATCCAGAGTGTTTTTATAAATATTACTCTTTTTTTTTAATTTGAGAGAAAGCTTCCTCCGGCCGACCCATCCATCCAATTACAATCTTAAAACCAAAATATAGATACACCCTGTATATATATATATACACATACACGCACACACACACACACACACACACACACATATATATATATATATATATATATATATATATATATATTGTTGTGGAATTACTCTGCTACTCCTGGGGTTCGTCGTTCTAAAGTCCAGTTGGTGTAAAAAGTTCAAGTAAAAAAAGTCACTTGTCAGGATGGAACACAAACTTTATTGCTTCTAGAACTTCGTAGAACAATCAGCTGTACACAATTCACAAGCACAATCTAGCAGTAATGTGCTTTTAACAGTTCGCTTAGATCAGAAGCTCTCACAAATGCTGTATTTCTCACACAAAATAGAACACTTTCACTGGCAAGAATTCAGTGAAAATATACGAGAAATAACACTAACAGTCTCTCAAGACTCAGCGATGAAGAATTTACACACAGCACTTAAATTCAAAGCTTCACAAACAGCGCGAAACACAGCTTCCTTCACAAAGCAAGCGTATTCACTCTCTCAAAGCTTGATCAACACTGAACTGTCGGGGCGACGCGCGCTTCTATAAATAGCCGACGCAGAAGGAACAAGAAGTTTCCAGAAAAGTCTATTTCTCGAGGGTTCTACATAAAGCGTGAATTTTGATTACGTCATAGAAGAGAAATGTTAGGTTATTATGCGTTTTTAATGCAGGAAAAACAACTTCCAGGCCCCATTGGGAAAAACGCGCCAAATGACCAAAAAGTCGCCAAGCTTGGCGACTTTTGGCGAAATATCGCCAAATTTGGCGCCAAAAATAAGTCCTCAAAAGTGAAGAGATCTAAGCTCTAGGACTAATATTTCTCGAGTTTTCTAGAACCTCCATTGAAAAACAATGGGCAACCGAAACCTCCATATCTCCGGTTCTAATTGGCCGATTTTGATGCAACAAAAAGCAAAATTTATCTATTTGAAGCGTAGAATATGAATTTAAAACCATTTTAAGCCACAGAGCAGCGGGTGGCACCGAAAATTCGTAAAATATATATATATATATATATATATATATATATATATATATATATATATATATATATATATATATATATATATATATATATATATACATACGGGGTGTATCTAAATTAGTTTAACAAGATATTATGGGAGATAAGGCACATAATAAGGAATCAGAATCACTTAGCAATGTGGGGTCAAAAACGTTGTCTTCGTGTAGCTGTTAATAATCACTTTGGAACGGCTATTGAAACAAGAGCGAACTTTCCGGCCATTGTTTGCTAAAAATTAACGCATTTTTCTCAGAAAACATGTGACTAAAATTAGCAGTTTATAAATTCTGTTTTATTTCTTAGGTGAGATTTTTGGAGACAAGTCCCATTGCATACGAAATATGCTTAAGATATTTGACAAATATACACTGCTGGCCATCGTAAATGCAACACCCTGAAGGAAGCATGCAAATAATATGAAATTTACAACATGCATTAGCTGAGGTGAGATATGCAAATGATTAGAATTTCAGCGCAGACGCACATCAAGCGCGCCTGTGGCGCCACCTCAAAGCGCTATTTAAGGCTTGGAGATTTCGACGGTTTCAAGTACAGCAATTGTGTTTTTCTTGCTTTTTTTTCAAAAAAACGATAAATTATGCCTCGTAGGAAACAACGATCATCTTTTGATCAAGTATCCGAGTTTGACAGAGGAAGGATAGTGGCATACCGAGATTGTGGGTTATCTTTCAGGGAAATCGGTCGTCGTATTGGACGAAACCAAACAACTGTGATGCGGATATGTGATCGTTGGGTGCAGGAGGGTACGACGGACAGACGTGATCGACCGCATCGACCTCAGTGCACCACGTCACGTGATGACAGGCAGATTGTACGCATGGCAGTGACGGACCGCTCAGTCACATCACGAACCATATCACAGCAGATTCAGTCTGTAACGCATCATCCAGTGTCTGCGCGTACCATTCGACGTCGTTTACAGCAGAATGGTCTGTCCGCAAGACGTCCGTTGCTTTGTCTACCTCTGACGCGGAACCACAGACGTCTCCGCCGCCAATGGTGCGATGAAAGAAGGATGTGGACGACAGAATGGAATGAAATTCTCTTTACTGACGAGTCACGCTTCTGTATGCAACACCACGACGGTCGGATTCGAGTCTGGAGACACCGTGGAGAGAGGATGCTGAACAGCTGCATTATGCACCGTCACACTGGTCCTGCACCGGGTATTATGGTATGGGGCGGTATCGGATATCTCTCTCGCACTCCTCTAGTACGCATTGCCGGTACTTTAACCAGCCAGCGCTACATCTCCGAGGTGTTGGAGCCAGTTGTCCTTTCTTACCTTCAGGGCTTGCCAACAGCCATATTTCAGCAGGATAATGCACGGCCACACGTGGCACGCATTGTCCAAGGGTTCTTCGTCAATCACCAGATTGAATTGCTTCCCTGGCCGGCGCGCTCTCCGGATCTTTCGCCGATAGAAAACATGTGGTCCATGGTTGCTCAACGACTGACCCAGAGTTCATCCCCAGCTGTCACACCAGATCAACTTTGGCAACGTGTGGAAGCTGCTTGGCCTGCTGTACCCCAAGAACACATTCAAAGTCTCTTTGAATCAATGCCGAGGCGTGTGGCAGCTGTGATCTCCAACAACGGCGGCTACTCTGGGTACTGATTTTGGCAGGAACCACGCTTCATAGAATGCTGTAAATTTAATCATTTGTTACTTGGTCAACATGTTATCTACACAATAAATTTTGTTGTGATATCTCTTGTTTTTCTTGGTGTTGCAATTTGGGTGGCCAGCAGTGTATTACACTTTTCATAAAGTGATTATTAACACCTACATGAACGCAACGTTTTTGACCCCACATTGCTATGTGATTCTGATTCCTTATTATGTGCCCTATCTTCCATAATATTTTGTTCAAAGAATTTAGATACATCCTGTAATATGTATGTATATTATATATATATATATATATATATATATATATATATATATATATATACCGGCGAGAGTAAGCAGAACTTCCGCAAGTGGCCTTCTTGGTGTATCCTTTTTTTTCAGAGTAGAATATTCTTGTGTATGGTGATTGAACCTTTGCAAACCGGCAGTATCTTGTGATGCCTGAGATGAATTAGTCGCCAATACAACCAGTCGCCCTGCAAAATTATGAGCTAACTTCCAAGTACACTTAGAGATCACTCTTGCATTATATAATGCAACTTCAAAAAGATTTTCCTAACACTTTTATATCAAACGATGAAAAGTATTTTGTAAAAAGAGCCCTCTTTAATTGTAAACCATTTTAAAATAAAGAAAAAAAATTATAGAAATCTTTTTACTTAAAAATTTCGCTAAAATTATATAAAGAAAACTGCTACTTAATTGAAGGATGTTATTTCTCACTATACCTAGCTCTAAAAAGAAAGGTCAGTTTAAGAATTGTAAAGTACCTTTTTTTTTGTCTTGTTTTACACCTATTTCTTTGAAAACTGGAATCTTTCGTTTAATTTTTAATTTCATTCTTAATGATATTGTCTTACGCTTTTAGGAAATTAAAAATTCAATAAAGAAACTAAATTGGAAACGTCTCTGCCATTTGATGAATGTAAAATAGAAAATAAAGTTCTAAGCTTAGAAAAACGTTATCATTATACTACCGTAGTTAGCATAGGTTTGTTTCTATGGACGACCGATGACAGGTTTCATTTTAAAAACGTTATATAAAAATTACAATCATGATACAGATTAAAGTACAGATACATACATGTGAAAGAAATGTATAATTTTTCTTTTGACTCTTCATAGAAGTCTAAAAGTTTAGCATCAATAAAATTAACATGAAAGGGGAAGATGAACGAAATGTACCTGTATATATATATATACATATAAATAGTTGCATGTACAATACCTTATAAAAAGCGGACGTTCACAGCTTCAAAACAATCCAGCACAGTTAAGCTGTCAGTTTTCGGCAATACACAGTCTCTTAGGTACATGATAGCTCAGTGGTTCAAGGTGTCGGATCAGTAGAAAAGGGTTGGAGGTTTGATTCCCAACCTATCACTAAAGACTGGTGTGTACATGCTGTGTACGTGCATGTTAAATGCGCGGTTCCGAAAATCCTCTTGGCCGCCGATAGTAATTCTAGAGGGGTGTCAACATTCTGAATCCAAACCTTCTGATGAGGATGTAAATTGTGAAAGCAAAAACTGCTGGAAGGGTGCTAGTAGCTCTAAACTACATTTTCGATGACGTGATCTGCTTCTTTTAGTATACATACTACGATCCCTTAAGGCTCTATTGTAGCTATATTAGCTGTTAATTTCAAAACTACTAGTTCCCAAAAAATAATAATTTTGAAGGGTTTCCCAGAATATCGATTCTATGAAAATTAATTTTATGTACGTTCCTATTTATTATCTTTTGAAATATTATTTAATAATTTACCACATACTATGCTTCTTATAGTGAACACACTATGCATGTTTATAAACATACACAAATTTCTAAGGCAGAAATTGAATAAGAGCCTTGAGAGTGTTGTTTCGTGGAGAGGATCAGAGGAACACATTCCTCAAATAGGATCAACATGCATTCTGAATGTTACACATACAGTGTAATCCAGCAAGGATTATATTATTTTCAAGCTTCTTTCATTACGATACAATGCAAAGATATCTATTTTATTCTACCTTGACATTTTAAAATATTTTACGAATAAATACTTCTACCATCGTGTAGCAAAGTTTCTGTTTTAAAATCTTCGTGTAATAAAACATCGACTTTGTAAGTGACATTTATTTTCTTTTATATTATATTCTATCAGTTTTTTGCGACGAGATAAATATATCTGAAAATTGTATATGGTTCAATCTCAAGAGATTTTAAAATCTTGTCCCTTACATTCTATGTCATTCAATTTTGTTTTGTTTGTTGTTACAGTTTTCACATAAAGCCTTTGAAAAAGGCGATATTCTCAACTAATTATACGGTGTGTTTTAATATTGAAAATCATTAAAATAGCTTCCAAAATATGTATATAACATTTAGTACTTTCTTAAAATTACTTTGTCACTCAGCATAAATTTAAGAAACGGTTTATAAAAAATAAAACAATTTTCAATCAATGAAAATTCCACTTTTGCCTCTTTTATACACTATAAGTAATAAAATTTATTCAGCATTATTTTTTACTGTTGCTTATTTATTCAGCATTATTTTTACTGTCATATTTCGACCGACAAAATTTTGTTTTTTCAATGTCCGCAATGTTACCAAACTTTTCATGGCTAAATTTCGCAACATACGGCACCGCCTTATGAAATAGTTACCTTATGCTGTGATTAGTTTCTTCCATGCCTGCCAACTGCATTTGAATGGTTCTATTTTGGAAGAAAATAAATTGATTAAAATATGAAGATGCGTACTTTTATACAATGCTCACAATTTTAACTTCTTTATGTTAAACTGTTATGCCTTTAATATTAAAGTTAAAAACTTTTTAAAGCATTATGGGCCAACTAACGGCTGAGTCGATAGGACCACTGAACATTGGTAGATGTTTGAAGTATGAAGGGTTCTGGTCTACTGTGAAGCAGTCGATCTAATGGAGCTTTGGCCAATTTTCTACACATGTTGCGTGAATACGTTCTTAAAAGTCCTCCCTCTAAGGCATTCCTCCTTAGGCAATTAGTCCTCCTGTAGCTTTGTCTTAACCAACCAAACAAAAAAATTATGGAATTTGATGATAATACGATAAAAATTAAACTTAAATAGAGTAGAGTGAACGCGATAAGTAAACCCCAAATTAAGCGTTTTTTTGTCCGATGTCATGCCGCGTGTCTACTGTGTACCAAGAGCTTAACTAAATTATATTTTAAATTTTATATTAAGATACTTAAGGCTTTCACACACTGTCAAAATGTAGCAACTAGAAACACAATAAATTTACATTTGTAAAATAATAATATATATATTTTTTATCAAACAAAAATGTGCCGTCTGGATTGAGCGTAAGAGAGGAGACATAATATTAATAAATAATTTTAAGAAATTTATTTATTTAAGTATAAAAGACATTTATCATACTTGTTACCTGATAAATTATGTCTATAAGCACAAGATTGATTTTTTTAACTTCTTTTTTTAATGTACGGTTACAGTGCGTGAAAACTTTTCACCTTTGTAATAAACAAAAAATAAATAAATTTTGTTACTGACAATAAGAAAAGTGTAGCAACTTTGATACATTTTATTTGAAGAACTGCTCTTCTGGCCAATAATAAGCAAAACTTGTAGAAAAAAGGAATTTTTTTTTGGAACACACACTGAACGGGGAAATCGTAATGTTTTTTTTCAGAATGATGCATGTATACATTAATCTGTTACTGATACAAAACTTTTGAAATTTGTTCAAATGTATTTTTACAAATGAAGAAGAAAAAGTATCGGTAATTTGAAACACAGTAAATTATAACACATGTTAACTTAAAAAATGTTAAAAAATAAAGTTATCTATTGCACATTTGTAAACCTTTAAAACGACAAGCTTAATTTGTATAGCTGTTAGTGTCATTAATTTTTTATGATGAAAAATATTGTCAAAATCTTGCTTCTCACAATATTTTTTATACGCTATAATTGAGATTTCAGTTTATCTGTTTACTTGGTTTCTAGATTTATCAGTCTTGTATATTATTTTATAGAACACTCACAAAAGGCCATGGTTAACTATACAATATTTATCTTTATCAGAAAAGGAAGTAACTCATGAATGTTGATGTTCCTCATAAACTACTTTTTAACTCTCGAATACTACTATGAGTCAAATTATGTTTCACTTTTGAAGAAAATCATTCTGTAAGAAAATGTGAGGGTACTCTTACATGCTTCTCTTATTTTTTCAATTATCCTCTTAAATAAATGAATGCGTTTGTATGTTTTATTATGCTAATATGATTTTTGAAATAAGGAGATACTTTTTTTTCACGTTTTCGCCTTCTTATACACACACCGAGAGTTTAAGCGATCATTCAATGAAATAAATTTTTATGGAAACTCTATTTTTCAGCTAAAAGGTTTAAAGTTACTCAAGGAACTTGAAAAGGAAGTCCATAAAAATACTTCGTTTCAGTTTTAAACAGATTTTATTCAGACAAACAGCATGTAGTTTGGCTATTTTTCCTATTTTAAACAATTTCCTGATTAAAAACAAATATCTACGACAAACGATATAGGAACTAACCGTTGGCTTTCGTCAAGAATGAACACTTTGCATTATAAATATGTAAGAGAGCATTTTTTATGTTAGCAAAAAACTGAAAAAGAAGCCCCTTTATTGACTTGGATGATATTTCGAAAAATCTACCAAAAAGTATTCAAAGACACTTCTCTTTTACATATTTTATATTTTCCGGGCTTCTATTGCTCCAAATATTTATTCACATCTTCAGTCGTGATTAAAAAAATGATTGACATCCATAATGAAAAACGTGATATTAAGACAGATGAAAGCTTAATTCAAATGAAAGGATACTGAAGTGCAAAATAAATATGTCTTTGACGTGGCTCAGCATATTAGACCTATATCAAAGAAAATGAAAATATCTGTAGTTTCTCTGTACAAAGGACGATATTCACAGTCAAAAAGGCAAATGTTATGGTATATTACTATTCTGATGGTTTTGATATTCTATTCTAACAACTGAATGCATTCATGATATTCTTTTATGTATAATCATGATATTTTTTATGTATATTCAAGTTATTTTTTTATGAAATGTTCATGATATTTTTATGAAATGTGTATGATTCTTAAAATTAAAAATCTTAACATTAATGTTATAAAAATGGGATGTTACAAAGCAAAAAACTTACGACGAATAAAAATGTTTGCGTCTTGTACAAACGATAGTAAGATTATTCTGCGTAATGACTTTGTAGCAAAAATGCTAAAAGTATCAAATAATTTGATATCAGGATTAAATAAAGTAGTTGAGTACCTGTAAATTAAAATAAAGCATCATCGCATTATAAATAGGTAATGTTTTATTCGTAAATAAGTTTATTGAATTTTAAATAATCTTACTGTATAAAACGAAAAAGAATAATTAATCATAATTATGTTGTTGTTCCTTTTTACATAAAGTTTTTTTAATGACAGTATGGGTTAATGGCTATATACATATGTGTGTGTCAAAATCAAGAGAATTTGTATACTTTTCAATCGTTTCTCAAAAAGGTACTGAACGGACTTTAAAATCAATACTTTAAAAGACGCAAGACAAGATTTTATCACGTACTAGAATACACTCTCATGTGGGCAGTACCTGGACGATGCACTCAAATCATAAGCACACTTGGCATTTTCCGTACTTTCTGCCGAATTTCGGAATGTTTCTCGACAACATTCAATGAAATTTGAAAAAAAAGAGCTAAGAATAAGCTCTCATGGATGTTTGACGCAATGAAGTGGGGAATTGTCAGTACACTCTATTCAATGAAATAAATTTTAAACATAACATCAGAAGACTTACATAAAACTTCTAGTGTTATGTGTACTTTAAAGAAGATTATTTAAGTATACTGTAAACTATATTGATTAAGAAATGAGAAAAGGCCGACGAGCTAACGATGATCAATATTTGTCCATTACCTCGACACGAAACATCAATGACAAAGAAACTTCTGTCTCAACTGTCCTGCGATCTTTATGTGGCCACTAGAAGACTATATGAGAGAAACTTGTCCGTAAAAAACCTATTTTTGAAGTATCAGTTACTTGAGTGCACAAAAGAACAGTTTCGTACCATGCACGTTTACAATAGTTATCAGACAAATAAGTTATTCTCTGATGAGTACAGGTTTAGCCTAACCCCTGATTTTTTTTCTACATCTAGATCATCAGTAGCTGTTAAAAGTAAGTGTAATTAATACCCTTCAGTTAAAAAGAGACTTAATTTAACAAAACGCATGCAAAATTCGAAATATTACGTTCAGAAAGTGATTTCGTTTTTTCCCGAACAGATGACCTAATTGTCTTTTTTTCCCGGCCAACTACAAACTTCAGCAGCATACTCATTATATATTTCGACAGCTGATATCGCAAGGCCTGCTTGCGGAAAAGTTCGATTAATTCTATGTAGCAGTTTTTAGTTGATACCCTTTCAGATATGGAAAGTGAAACGCAGTTTTTTCGGCATATTTTCCTTTTTTAAGACCAAAAATGAAAAAATGCTGTAGAAGTAAGAAAAAAATTATCCCATGTGCATGGAGAAGATGCATTGACAGAACACTAGTGATAAAAGCGGTTCGCAAAATTTCAATCCGGCAATTTTGATGTTGAAGATGCACCTGGAAGGTCATTTGAAGCTGAGGAAGACACAATAGGGGCATTAATAGATTCGACTGTTCACAATCATGTGAAACGCCTAGGTGTAATCATTAAGATGGACCTATGGTTTCCTCATGTTCTTAAAAAAGAAATTACTTCCCGATCAACCCAACAAAGTATTTCTGATTGCCAATGGTAAATGTGGTGTTGTTGAGTTTGTTGTAGAAGACGCACAAAAACTTTCTAGTACAGAACTATCTATGTCAATCAATGGTGTACTTTAACGCAGGTTTTATTATTCAAACAAAAGAAACTGATTATATATTACATATAACTCTTTTATTTAACTCTTTTCAAGATATTTATAAAAAATTAATGAAATCAGTTTATCTATGCGTCGCTCTGTTCTCTTTTAACTCTCGCAACCGTGCATGAACTGTTCAGAAATTTAGATAGCGTTTACTGTAGCAAGTTCACTGTTGAAACTATGTATCGAAGATATTTTACAAGGGTAAACTAAAGAATTTCTTTTAGATGATGTCGCTTACGAGGTACCAGGTACCTGCTTAAAATTCTTATGTGATACTCTTTTACTGTACTTATCATTACAATATTTTTTAAAACCCTTTTCAATGCTGAAAAAAGAGCAGCCGTTGCCATCGCTCGACTTAACTACCAGCAAGATAGCGGATGATCGAAACGTTCATCGCGTGCCACAGATCTACAGACCATTTTTTGACGCAGCTGGCTGTGCGACACAGCCAAAAAAGGGTCTCTAGATCTGTGGCACGTGATGAACGTTTCGATCGTCCGCCATCTTGCTGGTAGTTAAGTCGAGCGATGGCAACGGCTGTCCTTTTTTCAGCAGTGGGCAATCTATCCAACTGTTCCCGCATTCTTCCATTTTTCACCAGATGTCAGTGCTGTTAAAAATAATCGTGACCATTTTTTTACGGGAAATGACGTGCTAAAAAGTAAAGGATTCTCATGGAGCTATGTCACACGAAACTATTTTTATAGAAATCTATTCTTCGTGACTGGCAACAGTCAAAACTTCAGAGTTTGGTGTCCCCAGAGCGGGAACACTGAGCGTTAAAGGGTTAATGTTTTAAAAATATGAAATTGTTGTACTTCTTATTTTAAATTGCCATCTGTTACATTTTTTACCTTTGGTAAGACTAAAAATTATGGCCGAGTTCTACATTTTGGAAGCCATGTAAAAGAGTACCAACATCGCTTCTCACCCTGTATATGCTTGGTGAGCAAAAAAACATTTTATAAATTCATTAGGGTGAATAAACTATTTTTTTCTTAAGAAACTTTCTAGTTTGTGCGCTCAACGACTGGTGTTCGTCTTTTGATAATTGCAAAAATTCTGCATCAATTTTCATAAATGAGAAAAATATGCCATTCCAGAAATTACTACCCAAATAATGTTTGCTTTAATTTTCTGCCTTTTAGCTTTGTATTTTATTTTCTCAACATACTCGAAGAAAGATTAATTAATAAAAGCACAATAAAAACAGTGGAACAATGCAAAAGAGCACATAACAAGATAAATTACATTGCAGCTTCTTATATTATTTAGTAGTGTTTCATAAAGGAACTGCATTGAATAATAAATATTTTCTTATGTCAAGTAAAACCTTCCTGTCGTAATTATTTTAATTAAGAATTTGGCTTATCTTGTGTTTTTATTAAGTACACGAAGTGAATTTATTTGTTAGACAGTAAAATGTTAGGAGTACGTAAGTGGCATCAAAAAATGCGATTGTTTAAAACTGTCAGATGAAAGTGAATACTAATTTGAGTAAATATTCAGTTTTGGATATATAAGGAGTTCGTAGATGATATTAATTATTTCAAGTGGAGCAAAAAACGGGATTTAAAATCTGAGTCTTAAGGTGTAACATTTCCAAAATATCTTATTTTGGAAATATTTGTATGTATTTTTATAGCTGTGAAACATATTTTCAAAAGATTAATCGTTAATAAAAATAAAATTTTTAAAGATATTTCTTTAATATAATATTTGGAGTATTTCTTAAATTATGCAAAACTCTAAGAAATTTTGCTCAAATAATTAAACTCTGTAGTGAAGTTTGAGGTATAGAAAATTAATATTTGAAAATTATATGTGCAGAAAATAACTTTCAACTGCATATGCGTAATACATATCGATTTTGGACCCCATATTTCCTTAGCCTATTCTATACAGCATATTTGAAATTGTTTTGCTACTCTTGATTGTATTAGAAATAAAATTTTATTTGTAAGTTACAAATTACTGGAATAAGCGATGGAAAGAATGTCATAGGCATATCCAAAAGAGTTAAAAGAAATTCTGGGGGACTATAATTATAACGACAAAGCATATTACGTGGATTTGTTCCGAAAGTTAGTTTCGTAATTTTTTAAAAAGAGAAGATGGTATTCCTGGTGAAACACCATTAACAATCACCACAAGAATCCAGACTCATTGGTGGTTACTGACGAATTAAAAGGGGAGAGAAAAAAGGACGATCCTAGTTTATTTCCATAAATTGAACATACATTTCAGATACCCCCCCCCCTCCCTTTAAAATTTCATTAATCCATCTCTGTTGGTCGTTCAACGACTGAATAAAACACTAGCAGAGGAGAAATGACGCATCCGTTGGCAGACAGACGTGTGGCAAACACAGTGTGGTCGCCAATGGAAGTCCTTGCTGTGACCCTGTATGCATGTGATCATTGGACGGCTACACAAAACCACGCACAGCAAAGCTGAGACAATATCAGATTATTCGCTTCGTATGGAAAAGATTGGATCACCCGACCTAAAACCTTGATCTGGCACCCATCGGACTTTCGCCTGTTCCCTGCATGCATGTGATCATTGGACGGCTACACAAAACCACGCACAGCAAAGCTGAGACAATATCAGATTATTCACTTCGTATGTGAAAGATTGGATCAACCGACCTAAAACCTTGATCTGGCACCCATCGGACTTTCGCATGTTCCCTGCATTGAAAGCCGCTCTTTTGGGATGTTACTTTCAAAACAATGCTTAGGTGAGGCAGGCTCTGCGACAGTTCCTTGCATCGCTGGCATTGAGTTTTACCAGACTGGTTTCTTCAAAGTGATTGGACACGACGACAAATGTCTTCATGTTAATGGCGACTGTGTGGGAAAATAATTCAAGGAGTATAGTTCGTGATGTCAAGATGTATTTGATTTTAGCAATAAAGTTTCCTTGTGAAAAAAAATGACGAAAATTACTTTTGGAATATAACTCGTATTAAGAGAACAAATATTTTATGAAAGAAAATTTTTTAACTCATATTATAGCTCAAAAGGTATTTTCAAGCACACTTATTGAAATAAAATTTCTCGCCTAATCCAACCAAATATTTTTCTACACTAAATTTACAGAGCCATTTCATTATGACTCTATAAATCTGACCACCTACTCAATAACGCGTTACGCCTCTTTTGGCCTTCAAAACGGCTGCAACTCACCTGGGTATGGATCTCGAGTTCTTGGTAGGTACTGGAGACAGGTTTCACCAAATATTTAAGCAGCGGCCACACACAATCGAGATATTGGAACATGATGGTGTTTGATTTCTGAGCTACGGGGGAGAGGGGAGTAACTGCTCTCCTGGAAGGCGGGGTAACCTGGCACGACCATTGACGTGATGAAGGGGAAACCAGGATTCATCCGACCAGGCAACTCTCTTCTACATATCCGTGATCCAGTCCCGATGTTCCCGTGCCCACTGTCGGCGTAGTTGACAATGACGCTTGGTAAGCAGAGGCACACGAGTGAACGTCTGTTCTGCAGTCCCGTATCCAGCAGTATGCGCTGAATTCTGTGTTCCGAAACACTTGGACCTGCATTATATTGGGCTGCAGCTGATCCACTATCTGCCGCTAATTTTGTTGTACTAGGGGGGACAGTCTCCGGCGTCCTCTTTCTTTGATGATGCGTGGACGTGCAACATCTTGCCGTGTATTTCTGGTTTCACCGCCATTAATACACTTTTTATAAATACTAAAAACGGCAGATCGTGAACAACCGACCAGTCATGCAGTTTCGGAGATACTCGTCCCGAGTCTTCAGGCCATTACAATCTGTTCCTTATCAAATCCACTTAGATAGACAGCCTTTCCCATCCCTCACAAACGTAAGTGCCAGAATGATTCTATACTTCTCCAGCAACAGTTAAATACTATTTCCACCAAATTACGTGCCCTCCATGTCATCCAGACGAGTTCATTGATGTATGGGTAGTCATAATTTAATTGCACTTCGGTGTATAAGTATGGTGTTCAATAACTGAACGTAGTATTTTAGTATTTAAGACCTTCATAAACGTGCTGTTAGGGGGGATCGCCTTATCATTAAATTGATTAAAAGTACAAAGATGATATATGGATATTTCTCTAGAGCCATAAAGAAATGAAAATGTTAATTTTATTTTTGAAAAGAAGCTGAAGAAAACTACTGAAACAAAATCAATTTTAATTCTTACCAATAAGTGATCTTAAAAAAGTAATTTCACAAAAAGATCGCTGAAGATGATCTGAGATACAAGCTTACAGAAATCGATTTTGGTTACCTCAAATAGTGCTGATAGTGTTCAGAAACATCTCTTGAGAATAAGGAAATTTCTGTAAAGAATAAATTAATGCTTTGAACATAGGCAAAATGAAGCATATTACGCATAACATTTTATATTTGTTATTTGGTTAAATGTATGTAACATCAGTAAACATATATCGGTTTAAAATAAAATAAATCTTTGAAAGCACCGAGAATTATTTCTCATGGGATATTTCTCTAAAATAAAGTAGCTTATTTTACACTAAGTTAATGCATTCATGTTTGAGTAATGTTTTGAATGCAAATGTAACAGGAATATTTGTATACAGAGAAAACTGTTCTATAATGGTATCTCTAGTTAGACTTTATTGGGTTTCTTAATGATATTTAGATATACATGGCTTTCAATTAGTCAAACTTTAAAATATATTTCTAAAGGATTTTTGAATAATGCATGACGACATTAACTGGTTACTATGTTGTTTGTGTAAGCAAATGGTTATTCTAAATTTATCAAAAAGTATTTGCTCTGTATTTTTAAATTTAAACAATATCCAATTTTTTAAACTTCCACTTAAGGGATTTGAAACTTAAAAAAGTTCCTGCATTAACTACTTGAATGTTCGTCCCGAAAATTCTTCTAAGTAACGCATAATTTTTTCTAAAAGTGTATTATTGCAAAAATCACAAAGTAGGTGTACTTTAAAATAGTCCAGAAAGATGAAAATGCGAATGTAACACTGTTTGACGAATCAAAGGAAAAAAAAATAATGACACATGCAACATACAATCATTAACTTTCACAGCAGTATCACTATTCAAAACGCAAGGTCATTCATATAGCTCTGCTATCTATATCCACAGTCTGTTTCAACTAACACACAACGAGAGAGACTCTGATATTTATATATTTCCAAGCTGGTCGTGAAGTCATATTTCTCGATCTTTCTCGTAACTTCCTTCCTAATTGAGATACAGCCAAAATTTCACTACTATCGAAACGTTCCTTTTGGTCACCAAAGTCACCAAATTTGTCGCCAAGTCGCCGAAATTGTCTTCAAGTTAGTCATCGAGGTCAAGCGGTCCCATACTCATTTTACTTGCAGGAATGCCTGTACAACTGTCTTTCCAGGAACACGGGGAAAACAACATTGCAATTTGCAATAATATTGTTATAGTGCTAGTTGTGTAGTGGCTGAAGAAGCATTCTACCACACCACGGATTCGGGTCGGATTCCTTGTAAGAGCTTCACTGGAAGCAACGCTGGTGCACCTCTTAGGTGCCACCATAATTCAGTGATCAGTAATTCCACCCTTAGTAGTGGCCAACGCTTATTAACGGGAAGTGCCCGCTATTAGAGGGAAAAAAAACATGTTTTAATAGTGCTATTCGTTTTATTTATTCATTTTCCCACTCAGTCTTTATTGGGAGAAACATTCCACAGAAATTTATCTTTTCTCCACCACAGTGGTCGACTAATGGTCTAGTGCAATGGTTCCCAACTAGTGGTCCGTTGACCATTTGGTGGTCCGCGAACAAATTCTGAGTGGATCGCGAAACAAGTGAGTGTTTAAAAAATAATTGTGTCTTCACAACTTCATGAGGTAAAAAGGCTAAAAGTGTAAATGATTACGGTCAGTTTTAGATAATAAAAATAATGAAGAACTTTTGTTTCATAATCCTTTCAAAATAGACAGCATCTAGTCAAAGAAGCACGTGTTACTAAATCACATTAATGCCGAAAAGGCAGAAATAGAACGCGCAACACTTATAATTCATTTCCTAATTCACTTTTAAAAGAAATAATACATATTTTCCTAATTTTATTCAAGAATCATTTTTTAATTTTTCATTTTATCATCACATTTTGTACATACGTTTTGAATTTCTTTATTTTTATTATTTATTTTTAATTTTACCCCTCACCCCCACAGAAATTCTTTTAAGTAGTCCGTGGGTAAATTGGAAGTGGAGAAATGGTCCGCGGGTTATGCTGAGTTGGGAACCATTGACCTAGTGGATAAAGCACTGAAGTTCGGTTAAAGATGGATGACGTGTGCAAATACAGGGTTCTGGTCTTTTGCAACGGTAGTCGATCTAACAGTCTGGAATTTTAGGGTTTCTTGAGATGTTACTTGAATACGTGTTAGAGCAATATCTCCTACATATAGAAAGCCTAACAACTGACGATTTGACGTCATCACTAGTCATTAACAACATGCTAGTCAGAAACATTTGCACGCAGCTATCACTCACACGGCTACTTCAGTAACAATACTGTATACTGCAGATTACATTGCGAGTTTTTAATACCGTAAAATTGTTTGAAATATGCGAGTATGAGTTTTAGACGCTTAACAAAAATCATATGTTTAAAATTCAAGAAAAGAAAAGAACTTGAGTTGAAATTTCTATACTGTTATATTAAATTATCTATTAGAGCACCTCTTACGAGTAGACTATTGTCCAAAACTTTGATTTCTACAATATGAACTATATGTGAGTGTTTGTAACAAGAAAAATCTTAATGAATGTAAAATATTTTGCAATCATACTATATTCAAGAAAATGATTTCAAAAGTCTTCCCACCTTCATAGCGTTGATTTTCGATGAAAAATATCAATATTAAAACAAAGTAATTAAACGAAAGAATACAGTCATTTAAAATAAATTTTCAAAAACAGACTATTTAAATTGCTCTCCGAATAAATATTCTTTCAATTTAATCACGATATAAATGTTCCACTTACAGTTGAAAGATGAAGACGCAAATATTTATACTTGCTTTTATTCTTCTTCGCTTTTTTAACTCAATCAGATATCATTATTTTTTCGTTTAATGAAAAATTCAATAAAAATTATCGAATTTGAAACACACTAGTAAATGATTTTAAAATTACTTCAATAGAATTTATTTCTTCATTCGGAGAGAACAAATTCCCCCATTTTTGTCTTATTATTTATGAGAAATGAGAATGATAGAAATGTATTAAAAATAAATTACGTATATGTTAATTTTGAAAAAAGGGCGCTGGTAGGTAATTTTTCTATTAGAGAACGTGGTTTTATGTACACGCACACAATCTTACATGCATTTGTACACATACACATCTTCATTTTTTTTCTTTGTGTTTTTATACAAAACGCTCGGAAAATACTTACCAAAACTGAGTGGCGAAAAAGGGTGTTACAGTGAAAAAAAGTATTATTTTTGCCATAGAAAATCAATGTTAAAGGCATAGAGCCTTAAAGGTTAAATGATAATGTTCAATGATACTAAATGTACAGGGTTGTCCAAATTAAACTTCCCCAACTCAGAGGCCTGTGCTGGATGTTGTATGGGTCATAATGTGACGAAATTTTGAAAACAGACACTTCAGATCACGCGCTCGTGATTTATTAAAAGAAAAATTATTAGTACAAGAAGTCACCGATAGGTGGCGCTGTAACACTAGTAATTTGCATATTGCACCAACGTGATTTGCAGAAATAAAGCTTCTGCACCACGTATCCAAAAGACGAGCCCTACAAAAGTGGAAGACAGGCGCTGCACAGGCAGTTGTTTCCAGCTCGCTGATGCACAATGACTACTTTGAAAGACAAAGCTCTGTTAGTGATACTTTTCTACCAGAATGACGAGAACTCCTGTGCTGCGATCAGAGCATTCTATCGGCTGAAGAACTTACGCCGAGGACCCATGACACCACGCGCTTTACGAAACATGATGAAGAAGTTCGAAAGAACCGGACAGCTGAGAATTTCACCAGGTAGAGGACGGCATGTTGTGGATTCTGCACGCGTACAAGACGTTGCTTTGACGGTCGTGGACGCCACTAGCCAATTTCCACACGGTGTTGTCAGTGTGCCAACTGTTTCTCGTGCTGTTGATATGCCCTATTCGACCACGGCACACATATAGAACATCTGTAGAACGTCTTGTTGATCTGCAGCGCCACCTATCGGCAACATCTTGTACTAATAAAATTTTTTAAAAATAAATCACGAGCGCGTGATCTGAAGTGTCTGTTTTCAAAATTTCATCACATTATGACCCATACAACATCTTGCACAGGCTTCTGAGTTGGGGAAGTTTAATTTGGACAACCCTGTATTTAGTGGCAAAATTTAAATGAAAACAATTACTAATGAAAAACTATCCCTTAGGGTTTTCCAGAAACAGACTACTTATTCATTTAAAAACTCGAGGTGTATATTAAACCCTGTATATAATACGGGAGAACATGATACAAAATTGATTTTCACTGATAACGTTTAATATTGCTTGATCCTTTTTGAAAATGATGTGTACAGCATTTATAGATCTTTCACAAGGACACACAAAAGCATCCATATAAATTGTTAAAATATGTATGGATAATCTAGAAACTTAAATATGTTACGTAAAACTGAAATGCGTTAAGGAAACTTACTAAAACTAATGTGTTACGGAAATTGTTAAAATATGTATGGATTATCTGGAAAGTGAAAGATGTTATAAACATAAAAAATGGGATATTCTCTTGTTCTCTTATTGAAAAAGATGAACGTAGGATTATTAGCTCTTTTATTCGATTTGCACAGGATTGGCAGCTTCATCTCTTGAGTAACACAAGAACTAAAGATTGAAGCTACATCCTTAACTACCAAGCGAAAGGATTTTTTAAATTGCATGAAAGTAACTTCAAACTCTGGTGGATGGTGCAACCTTTTTTTTTTTTTTTTCACCAAACCCTTCAATTGTTTAACCCATTTGTGCCTGGATATTTTTGCGACTTTCTTCGATTTTTACTGATAACAGAAATAATAGATAAAATTCTGATGTCAATTCTTGAACAAGGGATGATTTCTTTTAAAATCATTCTGCATAAAAATCGAAATATCAACATCCTACTGGGTCATGTTAAAATATTTTGTAGAGTTGAGCCTCAATACTCATGAATAAAGGCTAGGAAAAATAAATAACGTTTTCGACTAATAGCGAAAATGCCGTCCCAAAAAAGGGACACTAGGCATAAATGGGTTAAAGTACATAGCCAAAGTTATTTGATCTAGTCCCGACTTTCTAAACAGGATTGTCAATACTTTTTGTGTAAAGGGCTACTTGAAAAATTTTCAAATGGAACTGAATGTGTGATATTATTATCAAATAATAATAATAATAATAACTATTATTTTGCGGGGGATAGAAGTTACATTCCATAAACGTATCTGTAAAAGAAATATAGGGGTTATCAAAAATTTACGTAAATGTTAAGGGGGAGGCCTTAAAGGGTGAAAATAAATTCTTTGCTTCGATTTCCGTTAAACAGAAATATTTTTCCCGGACTATTTGTTTGGGGACTTGTGAGAAGGAAAATGGCTGCCAGAGCTGCCAAGTCTCCGGCTTTTTTCGGGAGATTTCCCACCACTAATTTTTACTTACAAATTTATGCTTAAAATAAGTCCAAATATTTAATCCAAAATAAAACTGTCTAAAAATTGTGGTGGGAAATCTCCTGGAAAAAGCCGGAGACTTGGCAGCTCTGGGCTGCTATATTCTCTTTGCAGTTTCTCTTGAATCTGAATAAATTATTTTTCTGCATTTCCTTTTCGAAAAATTCAGTTAAAAAACCGAAACGGTTGCAGGCAGGACAGGATGTAGTACACCGGCCGTATATTTTACAACATACGGCCATGACAACACCGGCAGCACTTAGACGTGACGTTTCATGTACGCTATCTGAATGACAGCCGATTGCGCATCCTTCTGCGCAGATTGTACACCCTCCAAAAAAAGTATTCGAGTAAGAGATAAATTTCCTTCGTTGGTTTCATATATTAAAAATTATTTATCATAGACAATGAATTAGGCTATGTATAAATATGAATTTCCATATTTCTGTCAAGTTGTGCGTTTTTCAAAAACTCAATTATTATTCGTAAATCTAAATTGGAAATTTATCTTTTACTCGAATACTTTTTTTGGAGGGTGTACTTTATTCTATTATACTCAGAAAAAGAGTGTTAACTAATCCGTTTTAACTATCATTAATCCTTTCTAAGCAGGACATACCCAGGAAAGTTCACAATCGAAGATTCACTAGGCAAATTCAATCACGCACCAACTCGAATTCAATATCGGTTTTTGATGTTCAAAGTCGGGTTTCTACAACTGAAATATATTACGAGAACTGTTTGCTTGTCACTCAGAAGAATATTGCCCCTGATTTCCAATGCTCTATTATTTGCACAATGTACACGTACGCGAATACCAAAAAAATTCTGCCACTTTCAATTTTAGGCGTTTAATTCAATTCTCTGAAAAATAATTTAGTATGATGAAATAGTTGCACAACTCTCGTCACGTATTCACATGTTTAGACTTATACTTTCTTAGAAATAATTCAGTTACGTTAAAGAAACTGGTCTGAATCATCCTGCATCTAGTAAACCAAGGAGTGATATACAAGATATTTCATTTTTTAACCAGTAGTTTTCTCATGGCTTCTTTTAGATACATATCTCAAATATAAATGTTTGTTTTAAAGAAATCATTTATAGTATAGGATATTATGAAACCTATTCATTTTATTACCAAATTTAACTAAACGTAAAAAATGCTACATTAACTAAAAAGCACTGTAATAAAATTTTTAATAAACAAAATAAGTGTGTAAAGAGATTTCCTGTGAAATAAATAATTTTTAACTTCACACATGTAATGTATATTTTTTCAAAATTCTTACCCATTTACTTGCAGCAAATTGTAAAGCATTTCAATTGAATATTTTGAAATTTAAGAGAAAAACAGATAATATACAAATTTGTGTTGAATTTTTTCCGAGAAAAGACAATTAATAAAGGATTTTTCACTAATAATTATCATAAGTATACGGCTGCTGAATCATGGAAAACTGTAATTTTGTTGATAAATTTTTATTATTATATCATTTATATAGATATAAATGCTCTTTTAAATTTTCACGTTCTTTCATAAAATGTCTCTTTTATGCTTATGGACAGTATGATCTCGAAAAATCGTAAATAAATAAAAGTTATTTACATTTTATTTATATTATTTTTCTTCTTTGCAAATTTAACCTAACACTGCTAAAAACTACTGATAGTTTTAGATAATTTTTAAACTGCTTGTCCTTTTCTAATCTAGACATAAAACAGTAAGAGAGACAATGTTATTACAATACTTATTAGAATACAACATGTGTTCTGATATTAAATATCGTAAAATAATTAATTAAAGCATAAGATATTTTGCTGTATGTTTCTCCCAAAATTTTTCTCTGGCTATGGCCTTGTCCTGATATACAGGGTGTCCAGCCCTAATGTGACCCAATAGCTAATTCCCGAACCGTTCGGTTTAGATATGCACTTCCAATTTAAAAAATGTTTTAAAAAGGGTAAAGAATGTTTTTACGTGCTTTTCGAACCAAAAAATCCATTTAGAAAAAAATTACAAAAATTAAATTTTTATACGGTCCCCAGGTCCTATCACTTATATTTAGGAAAAGATGCAGTACACAAAAACAAAGTAAACACAAAAAGTTTCATTTTATTACGATAAAAACTGACCAAGTTATGGAACTTTGAAAATCATACATTTCATCCATTTTCTTGGCCAATTTCAAGAAGCTAGTAAGGGACCGTCTCCAAAGTGAAATTAATTGGAACTCTGCCAGGAAACTTTCGCTCTTGCACGTCACTCATGGCGAACGTTAAAAATCTGTTGTGTAGTCGCAATTGCATACAGCCGTATTCTAATATTACGAATTCTAGTATGGGAGAACGAGATGTATACAACTGGTCTCCAGGCATGAGCTCCTGCGCCAGGACTGGACGATAAGGAAATGCACCGTACGTATGTAATATGTTCCACACCGTCGATTTTGAGTAGGAACAAGCCTTGCTAATATTCTGGACACTACTTTCAGGTTGAGCCAGGGCATATCCTAGAACATCCTCAGAGGGTATCCGCAAGCTTGAAGGTGTGGCACGAGACAAGGGAATACGTCTATGACAACTCCCAGTTCTATACAAGCGTTGAACAGCACGGGCAATTGTACAATAAGATAGATGTCTTCGACTGGGAAATTTAATGGCATAAAGTCTTGTCGCCTCTCTCTTATTTCGATTACACTGCCCATACAACAGTACCATTTCGCAGTATTCTTCATTTGTATACATCTCGTTCTCCTGTACTAGAATTCGTAATATTAGAATACGACTGTATGCAATTGCAAGCGACTACACAACAGATTTTTAACGTTTGCCATGATCAGTACCGCAGCAAATCAGTCTGAAGCCGCAGGCAAATAAGTCTAAGTTTTTGGAACTGCTTTTGAAAAGTTTTCTTCGTCCAAAATATTATATTTTATCTGTTTTACACGTACACAGAATTTTGTTTCTTAAGTACTCAGTTATTGTAATATTAACGTAATGTGTGTACTTTTAAATTTAAAAACGATTTACATAAGAGTGACGTGCAAGTGCGAATGTTTCCTGGCAGAGTTCCAATTAATTTCACTTTGGAGACGGTCCCTTACTAGCTTCTTGAAATTGGCCGAGAAAATGGATGAAATGTACGATTTTCAAAGTTCCATAACTTGGTCAGTTTTTATCGTAATAAAATGAAACTTGTTGTGTTTACTTTGTTTTTGTGTACTGCATCTTTTCTAAAGTATAAGTGATAGGACCTGGGGACCGTATAAAAATTTAATTTTTGTAATTTTTTTCTAAATGGGTTTTTTGGTTCGAAAAGCACGTAAAAACATTCTTTACCCTTTTTAAAACATTTTTCAAATTGGAAGTGCATATCTAAACCGAATGGTTCGGGAATTAGCTATTGGGTCACATTAAGGCTGGACACCCTGTATATTGATAGAAAATCAAGAATGATCACTTACTAGCCGATTGAACCCAGCAAGATTTAAAATTTTCATATTCCTTTATTTTGTACATTTTAATAAATTGTTATTAAAGCATTTCCATATTGAGACTTCAATATTTTTAAACTAAAAGTGGATATACAAAGAGCATAAATTTAAAACATAACGAAGTTATTTTGAATCAAATTAGTTTTTAAATGAAATTTTAAAACTTTTAAATGGATTCTTGAAAATATTACAGTAATTTTGGAATTTAGTAATTCATACTGGAACTTTTGTTTTATAAATGTGAGCTTAATATTTATGCATGAATTTAATTGGATGTGATCGGTTGCAACAAGAAAAATGATGTTAGAGTAGAATTATTTCTATTCAACTCTCTGTATCTTAAAAATCGAGTTTTGATGTCTCAGGTAAAACTGTTAAAACACGTTGGAAGCGAAAAATGGGCCTTCAATTTTACTGCTGGATCTAGAATTTCGACATCATTTTACAGTAGAACGTGTCGATACATGATTTGACGGGTTGTTACAAGAAATGTTACACAAGAGAAAAAATTAATTTCCATCCAAAATACCTTGCGTTTACCTTGAAAATTTTAATTTTATTTCTTTGAGTGAATGCAACATTATTGTACCGATAAAAAAATTAAAATAAGTCTGAAGACAGAAGAGGAGGTCTTTAATTTTATGGCGTATATCTTCAACCTTCACATTTTATAGTAGCAAGTGTTCAGACACGTTCAAAAATGTACATAAAGCAAGTCAATATTCACCATTATATTATCTCTAAACGCAAAATTTCTTTTTTTTTTACAAATAACCCTATGTTTTATTATGGGGATATTGAATTTTAAGAAAGTTAACCACGCTTCAGTTATTCTCACTGTCACACCCTACAAAGCCCTATCACAAATGGCTCCATTTGTCACAAAGAAAGCCATTCTGAAAAATTATCGTGCAATTATGTTAAAACTCTCTTTTGAGAAAATATTCACTACCGAAACCGGCGCACCATTTTACAGTGCCTCGTTCATCACTGAAATATCTTCACGCATCTTCATTCTAGATAAGAAGGAAAATTGATCTTGTATTGAAAGCAGCTAACACCAGGAAAAGCGAGACCAGTAGATAGTTTTCATGTTATAAGATGAATTATTAGCCTGAGCGATAAGAAACCGCACATGAGAAAATGCAAGCATCTATGATGATAAAATGGTAACGCACCGAGAAGGGAATATTTCCGAAGATTGAATTTGGTAGAAATATTTTACTGACCTTCTAAATTCTAAATGTGATGTTCCTTGAATTTTTAAAATTCTTTTCATCTCTGGGAAAGAGTACAACTTGAAAATGTTACAACTATATTATTTTCGAGTCAAATCACTTTTTTTCAGAATGTGAAAACCTATTTTTAAATATTCCTCCTGGATACTCTATTTGAAGTTGTTCAGTGACATTTATGAAAGTTTCGGGAGTATATCAAAGCATATTTATTGAAGCATGAAGACGGGGAGAAAGAAAAAAAAGTCATAAGCTATTTTCAGGTATTTAAGAAAATTTTAATAATTTTTTTATTAAAATGCATTTCAAACTATTACTGCCTGCAAAAACTGTGATAGTTTATAATTATTATTATATCTTCTCCTGTTAAAATAGATAATGACCGATCTATTATTTTTAATCGACCATTAGAACCCCGAATGTGTAGCAACATCGGTGCGCTTGACCAGTGCTTGGGATTGTTAACTTCTCTCTTAATCCAGTCTTTACCGTGTACGGTAAAGGGAGCTGGTGCACGCCAGATCTGATGTATTCCATGGCTCTGATGTATTCCATGTTCAAACAACACCTCTGTGGGTGCCAATTCAGGTGCTAGATCTCTCATCTGGAATTGGTTCAAAAATAGGAGACCAGTCATAGGGGGGAAAGTTGGTATGCCTACTAGGCGCAACCATAATGAAAGGACCAATATCTCCTGCCCTCGTAGAGGTTGAGCCTACAAGTAGGCCGCTGACTCGGCCAAAGGAAAAAAAAATCAAGCGCTTTATTTTCAGAAATAGATTAATGTCACTGTAGGCACTTAAAACAATTTTTACTCACAGTTAAGAAATTTTTTATGTGCTTTGGTAAAGTAAATTTAACTTCTGCATACAAAAATTTCAGTAGAAAACATGATATGAAACATATCAACAATATACATACATGTATGCGCCTTACGTCACACTCTTATGTGCAGGCAGAAAGAAATCTTAAACTGTTTTGTACTTTTTAGGAAAATGTTTTAAAAACTGATGATAAAGTGAAATAACAAACATTATTTTAAGCGATTCCAACTTATTCGTAAGTTTCACATAAGTATGGAACAGTTTGAATTAGAGATTATACATTTTACACTCGGTTATTATGCTAATGGCGAAAAAGCTTTTCATTTCATGTTTGTTTAGTGATTAAGGATACATAATTACCCGTCTAGCAATAAAAAGTAAGAAAATAAATATAACGAATCGAAAAAACTCTAACCAAATATTTAAACAGCGTATTTCGTAAAGATTTTTATAAGTCAATATTATATTTAGAAACGAAGATGTCATTAAACAAGATAGCCCCAATGTTTCTTATGGAAAATAAATAATCGATAAATATTGACGTAAAGTACCATTATATATATATATATATATATATTTATATTAGTTCGAAGTTAAAAAGCTCGGAACCCTTAGCTCTTTGAGATTTTATACGGAACTACTTCCGAAAGAACTGTCAAAATTTTATTGAAGTACATAAAGTCTACCACAAAACATGCTTTTTATTTAACAAGTGAATAAAAAAACTTGTACTTCAAATTTTCATGTATTTTGTATTACGCAACGGTAAGAAGAATTGTTTGAATAGATTTTGTAAATAGAAATAAAATTCGGAATATAAATAATAGTAAACTTTATTAAATTTTGTCATTTATGTCAATAAATTTAAGATGATTAGAAGGCTGTTCTGTGTTATAACTAAAAAAAGTACATGTATAAAAAATATTGGGTTGTAAAATTTTCTCCTGTTTATATGTGACACCTAGTCCCTGATTATTGAATGAGAATAAGGGATAAATGCCAAAAGATTCCAAATTTTAGCCCTCTTCTCTGGAAATATTATGGAATATTATTTTTTGATTAAAGATGCAGTTTTTAAGTATGGAAAGAATACAGTGTTCTAACTTTTAGTAGATCAATATGAATACTATCACATATACATCTATACTGAATGTATATGCATAAATTTGAAATATAAATAAAAATAAATATTTACTTTTAAAGTTTTATATCATGTAACACCATTTAATTTCTTTTTCCGAAAATTTGTAGTGCTGGAACTTTGCACTGTGAGCTATTGTTGACTATCTATCCTCTAGTAACAGTCATAAGAAATATTTTTATCAGGAAAAACTAATAAATTTTAGTAGATTTCCTCATCCATGTCTGGAATTCTGTTCTATAAGGATCTTATAACATTTTCATTCAAGTAAATCGTGGGACGAGTGTTTTTCTTCAGTGAATTGAGGAATAAAGCATTTGAAGTGAAGAGATGAAAGCTCACAGACGTTATTCTTTTAAATATTTTAATAAAATTACTTGAAATAGAAGGAGTTTCCTCCCACTCAATTTTGCACAACATATGTTTATATATGTGTGTATGTGTGTGGACATTTTGCGCTCTTTTTCATTAATTTCTTATTTCTGCAGTCAGCTCAGATACTGTAAATGCAAGTAAAAGTCACATAAAATAAGTTACAATTTAATGTGCATAACTAGTAGTAGTCAAAATTTCAACTTTAATTTCTGAATTAACTGTATTTGAGACAGTGTGAAAAAAAGTAACAATTGAAACTGAATTCTTTTAAAATTTTCTGGTCAAATTTTAAAAGAATGTAAGAAGATTGTGTCAAAAATAAGTTTCTTTTGCTTTCCCCTTTTTTTTTTTTTGAATAAGAACATGGTTCACCAGCTGACGCAGTCAATCGCCATAAGAATCCAGACGCATTGATGGTTCAACGACAGAAAGAGCAGCAGTAGAGGAGAAATGACGCATGCGCGGAGCACCGAAGGAGAGAGAGAAACAGCAGACCCTCGTGCCCGAAGCTATTCGTCACATCAGGATGGCAGACTGACGTGTCTCGAACACAACTCGGCCACTAATGGAAGTGCATACTGTACAACATCGCAAGCAGCAAGGCTCACACGTCAAAGCTGACACAAGATCAAATTCGTCGTTTCGGGAGGGGAAAGATTTCATCACCCGACCTAACACCCCTGATTTGGCCCCATCGGACTTTTGCCTATTCCCTGCATTTAAAGTCGCTCTCTCAAGAGTCACTTTCAAAACAATGCTGAGGTGAAGCGGGTTGTGCGACAATTCCTTGTATCGAAGGGCGTTGAATTTTGCCAGAGTGGTTTCTTCAAACTTATTGCATGCTACGACAAATGTCTCAATGTCGGCGAGGTCTTCGTCGAAAAATAGTTCAAGATGTATAGTTCATGATGCCAAGATATATTTGTTTTTGGCAATAAAATTCGAGTGTCAGAAAAAAATGATGAAACTTTCTTTCGGGACGCCCCTCGTATAACAAATTCTTCTGAGACGATGGTAAACTTTTTCCTCTTGCGGACATATTTCTGCTTCTAACTGTGATGAATTCTTATTTTACATATTGTATGACTTTAATTTATATACATACTAAAGAATTGCATATTTATTAATAAAAAATACCTATGAAGGCATAGTTTTACAGGAAATAACAGGAATAAACATGATTTAAAATTGAATAATTTTCTTGATTGACTCATGTATACGCCAGCCTGCTTTGTAGAGATTGCAAAACATAGCTGGACTTTTTTAGAAAAGTCCTTGCATCTTAAAGAATTACGCAGAAATATTCAGTTAGAAGAACGCTTTTATCTCCTACCTAGTTTTTTCCTTAAAAAAGAGTATTCTAGTTTACAAGTTACTGATATTTTTGTTTCAGAAGTAGCAGTAGAGTTTGCTTTTAAAAAATAAGCATAATTGAAAATAGAATATAATTGCAAAATTTTCTAAACATCTATGTGCTTCTCTAAAATAAAAAAGAATTATTTGAAAAGATACAAAGGAAAATATTTTTTTATTAGAATGTTGTTTGAGGTATTTAAAATCAAGTTACACACACTTGCTCTTTCTTTTGCCCAAACTGCTAGACTTGGATATCAGTGATACATCAAAAGCTATTTCATTTATGTTTGTTAATAAAGTGTTCGCCGAAAGTAATTTTGTGACAATATTTAGTTGCTGTAGCCTTTATTTGAAACGTGACAGCCAGATGAAAACATCTAGTCGGTAATGGAAAATTTCACTTAGCATTCCTATACCGGCGTAGAGCTCGCTATAACACTAATTTTATTGATAAATAAAATTGTTGGATAGCGATGGTTATATGATGCATATATCTAAGGGTCAGAACACAACTTTTTCTAATTTCTTAGAATTTAATATGTAAAAGAAACATACACAGGGTGTTTAAGTTGGATTCAAAATTTATAGGAAAGACAGGGTATACCAGGGCATGTCAGAAACACATAGCAATATCGGGTCAAATACGAAATTTACATGTTAAAAATCATCTTGAAAGCTGCTTTAAGTCGTCAGATAAATTTCATGAATTTTTATCACAAACAGAAAGTTTAATGATCCAAAATCTGCATGATTAAAAAAGGAATACAGTTTCTAGATTATTGATTTTTAAGAGGATTTTTCTAACGATTACTTATTTGTTTACCTGAAGCTTTGATTTAAATACAACATGGTTATTAACAAGATACGAGAAAGAATATTCTTTGACCCCATATGGCTATATCTTTCTGAGTTGTCTTGGTACACCATACCTTCAATAAAAATTTTGAATCGAAATTTTAAAACACCCTGTATATAAATATATCAATCTGTTATTTTAAAGGAATCCTCAGATGAACAAATAATCCAGTCTTTCAGAGATATAGCTTATTTAATTTTATGCTTTCAAATTTTAAGTGCAGTTTGAACTTATTTTTCTATAAACTTTAAACTGCCTTTTACAAAGTTTTAAGAAAAATCATTAGATGTTATTGTATTCAGAAACTTTTCAAAATAATTTCTATGAATATTAAACTTTAAATATTCAAATTCTGTAACTCTAAACTAATACCCAATATTTCTAATGAAACATAATTTGATAAGATGGCGAATAATGTTTCATTAGAAAACTATTATTTAGAATGAGCGTTGTTATAAAGTTTTGGAGACTTTAATGATTTAAATATCTCAAATTACCGCTTAAATTCAAAATTACTTAGTTCACAGTCATGTATGACGGTAAATGTTTTAAATTTATGCGATGAATCATATCAACTTAAAATTCAATGGCATAAAAAATGAGTAGAATAGCATCATACCTTTTTCGGCTGGTTATAATGCAATAGAAGTAGTAGGTGAATATTTTTAAAGGGAATTAAAACATCAGAATATTATATTATTGAGAGTTGTTTGTCTTTTCATGATAGATTTCTTCCACCGCACGCACACAGATTGTATTTAAAAAAATTATTAATTGTATTTATTTATTCATCTCTTTATGCTGCGTTGTTTTTATTTATTCAGGGATTGCAAAATAATTTTATTTCTGCTATATTATAGAGCAAGAGCCAGCGACCGCCAGACCTTCGTCATAGTATAAAAGCTGAAACTTTCTCTGCGCATACCCCCCCAACAGAGGTAGGAACAATCGGCCACTATAAAGTTTGGAGGATCGTGGCTTTGGCAGGTAACAGGTGGCAAAGGTTTATAAAATTGCCAAAAATTTCGTCATTTCATAAACCTTAATTTTTTTATATGTTCTTCTTCGCAGTACAAGAAATCACTTTATCCCTTGCCAGACACTTTTCCATCGTGGAAATCCCCCGCCAGACAATCTCAAAGTCTTGAAAAACGTAATTCTATTACGAGCGCGCTGCAAGAAAGTTCGCGCGTAAGAAAGTTCAGAAGTATAAAATGTGCTTGGCACTTTGTGACAGCTTGACGTACTTCGTCGCGGGAGTTTACGAACACAACAGTTTTCCATGACTTTGAGATTGTCTGACGATGGAAAAGTTTGCCACGATGGAAAAGTGTCTGGCAAGGGATAAAGCGATTTCTAGTACTGCGAAGAAGAACATATAAAAAAATTAAGCTTTATGAAATGACGAAATTTTCGGCAATTTTATACACCTTTGCCACCTGTTACCTGCCAAAGCCACGGTCATCCAAACTTTATAGTGGCCGATTGTTCCTACCTCTGTTGGGGGGTATGCGCAGAGAAAGTTTCAGCTTTTATACTATGACGAAGGTCTGGCGGTCGCTGGCTCTTAGACTATTAAGATATTTTATTTGATTTAAATTACCTGAAGTCGGAACATGAATATAAGTATAAGTTAATGAAATGTAAGCCGTAGTGCATTTCAGACTTCCTAATTTATATCTGAAGGCAATGTTTTGTGCATTAGAAACACTTTTAACAACACTGTTTGTCCAAATTCAGACACAGCATTTTTTAAAATTGATTTTCTCATATTTATATTTTTTATTTCTCTAGTTGCTGCACTGTACTCAGCACTGGACTTTTTTGAGAGAGGAGTTACCAATCCTTTCATAAGCCTGTTGAGGGATGAAGTAAAGATATTATTAAGCAATATTTTAGACGCGATATAAAATTTCAGCGATTTAAATTTATGAGGAATTATTTTTTCAATGAAATAATCATTATTATTGCTTGATAATCTTACGGCCTCCCTAAAACTCGGCACGGTACTGTGTGACTGGCATCCAACCCAAAATGGCGGCAATGCCTGAGAATATTTTCTAATGAGCAGGGGGAAAGGGAAATTTTCATTTTTACACCTCTTCTTTTGAAATTGTGCATTGAGGAAGGTTGCAGAGCACCTTCTCAAAAAAATTTTCTAAAACCCATAACATCTAATTTCAATTACTCAAGAAGATTCCGCGCAGTTGTAATTCCCTAGAAAATAAGACCCTCCCTCCCAAGAAGTTTCCGCTTTTTTCTTAAAAATAGTAAATTAGTTAAGCATACATTAGAAATAAAACGAGTATTCTGTTGAGACATCACGTTCTGATTTGTGTAATGCCACGAACTACATTTGCAGAAGTGAGAAAATGTGTCACTATTATCTCGATACATTGCCACAGGACTTTGTAGCTAAATTGGACGTGCGACATTATATCGCGACTGTTTCAATACAATGTCGCACGAATTTGTTGCATAGTGTGTACTAAGCCTAACGAATTAGCTGTTGTACATTTCTTATCTCATTCTATCACAGCCGTATCTTCAACCTTTTTCTCCAGCTCTCATTTTTATTCTTCTCACATGTGGTCTCTCAAATAGTGCGAAACAATTTGAATATCACAGTTTTATTTAGCATCTTTTACTTAACAAACCATGTATATTTCATTCGGGTGGGTTTATTTTTTAACGTTATCGCTGTCATTGTGATTTTTCCTTAACTTTTGGAAACTAGTGTAGTCTAACAACTTTGAAGAGTTACTGTTTGATGAAATGATGTACGTTTATTTTTATCATACAGTACCTAGCTATTACTTGCAATTTCTATAATTGTGGTGTTATGAAAATTGTTATAGATTAAATGCTTCAAAAATGGATAAAGATAAAAAAAACTCAACAACTATTAACGAGCTGCCTTTGTTTAAATTATAATTGTCAAATATAAATCAATGTATTTAGTTTATCCATTCTTCAAGGTATTCCTTTTCTTAGCTTACAAGTAATTTTTATACTACACTGCTGGCCATCGTAAATGCAACACCCTGAAGGAAGCATGCAAATAATATGAAATTTACAACATGCATTAGCTGAGGTGAGATATGCAAATGATTAGAATTTCAGCGCAGACGCACATCAAGCGCGCCTGTGGCGCCACCTCAAAGCGCTATTTAAGGCTTGGAGATTTCGACGGTTTCAAGTACAGCAATTGTGTTTTTCTTGCTTTTTTTTCAAAAAAACGATAAATTATGCCTCGTAGGAAACAACGATCATCTTTTGATCAAGTATCCGAGTTTGACAGAGGAAGGATAGTGGCATACCGAGATTGTGGGTTATCTTTCAGGGAAATCGGTCGTCGTATTGGACGAAACCAAACAACTGTGATGCGGATATGTGATCGTTGGGTGCAGGAGGGTACGACGGACAGACGTGATCGACCGCATCGACCTCAGTGCACCACGTCACGTGATGACAGGCAGATTGTACGCATGGCAGTGACGGACCGCTCAGTCACATCACGAACCATATCACAGCAGATTCAGTCTGTAACGCATCATCCAGTGTCTGCGCGTACCATTCGACGTCGTTTACAGCAGAATGGTCTGTCCGCAAGACGTCCGTTGCTTTGTCTACCTCTGACGCGGAACCACAGACGTCTCCGCCGCCAATGGTGCGATGAAAGAAGGATGTGGACGACAGAATGGAATGAAATTCTCTTTACTGACGAGTCACGCTTCTGTATGCAACACCACGACGGTCGGATTCGAGTCTGGAGACACCGTGGAGAGAGGATGCTGAACAGCTGCATTATGCACCGTCACACTGGTCCTGCACCGGGTATTATGGTATGGGGCGGTATCGGATATCTCTCTCGCACTCCTCTAGTACGCATTGCCGGTACTTTAACCAGCCAGCGCTACATCTCCGAGGTGTTGGAGCCAGTTGTCCTTTCTTACCTTCAGGGCTTGCCAACAGCCATATTTCAGCAGGATAATGCACGGCCACACGTGGCACGCATTGTCCAAGGGTTCTTCGTCAATCACCAGATTGAATTGCTTCCCTGGCCGGCGCGCTCTCCGGATCTTTCGCCGATAGAAAACATGTGGTCCATGGTTGCTCAACGACTGACCCAGAGTTCATCCCCAGCTGTCACACCAGATCAACTTTGGCAACGTGTGGAAGCTGCTTGGTCTGCTGTACCCCAAGAACACATTCAAAGTCTCTTTGAATCAATGCCGAGGCGTGTGGCAGCTGTGATCTCCAACAACGGCGGCTACTCTGGGTACTGATTTTGGCAGGAACCAGGCTTCATAGAATGCTGTAAATTTAATCATTTGTTACTTGGTCAACATGTTATCTACACAATAAATTTTGTTGTGATATCTCTTGTTTTTCTTGGTGTTGCAATTTGGGTGGCCAGCAGTGTAGTAATCAAAAAGGAAACCAAAGAATATGGAAAATATGGTACTATTGATGCAACAAACAAATTAAGCCTATATTTTGGGGTAAATTACAGAAGAATTTATGCAATTACTTATTCTTGATTTACCTAAATTGATTGTATACATTACATATTTACAAGGAAAGTGAAATAAACGAATTAATTAAAAAAGAATTAATTAAAAAACTTAATTAAAAAAGTACTTTTAACTTTTACGATCAATTTTTAAAAACTGCACGTAAAATAGTATATGCTTTCTTGAAATTTTTATCGAAACTGTTTTCTTACATTGACTCAGAACAATTTCCTACTTCGAGATTTCCATTTCCTGCAAAAAATGAATATTATTGATGATAAGTAGCATTTCTGCCGTTATTTGTACAAATATCTTCTCTGTACACCATTTCTTGGTATGGTACTTTTACCTTTTTTCGCTATGTATATTGACAGGAAATAGTCATACTTACGATTTAGTGATAGAGAACGTTAATATCAGTTTAAATCAGAGAAAGCCAGTACGACTCAGAATCACATATCAGTGCAAAGGCATATACTTTATTCTCATGCAAAGATTAATAACCACAATAAAGAAAGGTATTGAATTTTTAGTTCACTAAGTTAATAAGATTTGATACTAACCCAAAACTGCCTTTTTTGTTTTCAGAAGTTATACAATATAAATTGCTGCAACATGGCGCTTTTTCGTAGAACACCATTATATTATGACTTTAGTGATGAAGGACTATAATAATACATTACTAAAAATTGAAAAAAAAATCTTAAATTGTTTCACAAACATAAAAAAACGCTTAGTATACTAAAAATATATCTTAAAACTTATGAAAAATAAAATTAATTATTTTATTGGACGTTATAACGAATAAATATTGGTCAATAAACTTTCATTTAAATTCCAGAATTACATTTTACTACATTCATAGTATTATTTTGCAAGTTACGGTCATCAATTTTCAAAATTTGAGTTGTTGCAGTACAAAGGAATAACCATCATTTTATTGATTATTCCTCTGTTGGATCCTTATTTAATTCACATCTAAGTCGCTTTGGAACTATTTTCCTAGGAAACTCTCATCGCTTCTTATACTCTTTTCATTTGACGAACTCTGTACACCTTGATCAAATTTTGTTATGCATTTTGCGCTAAGTTACCTTAATCAAAATGAGATGAAATTTAGCATACTAATATATTTTAATTAATATAACGTGAAAAAAAAAAACCACACCTTTATTTTTTCGTCACAAAAATTAAGTGTTTTCACACTATATTTTATATACATGATATATTTCAAATGTATCCTATAAGGATACTCTACACTTGTATTTTTTAGTGGGAGTGGATATTAGAAAACAGAACTATTTTATTTTCTTTGATGCGTTTTTAAAAAAAAAGTGTACGTGTACTTTTTTAAATTTTCTTTCTTACTTATTTTTCTTTCACTGCATGACGTCATTTTTTCTTAATTCATATCTGTCCGCCATCCATCTATAGGACAGTTGAATAGGTTTCCCTATGATTTTTCTATGAGCGGTTCAGTATGGGTTAAACAAGTTTATATTTTTCCATTCGCATGAAAAGGAGAACAAATGAGAAAGATTGAATTGGTACAAATCACTTACTCATTCTTTGTAAAAATAAATTTCAGTTTAATTTATTATCCAAGTATAGATATCCTGCATATTTAAGAGTTCGCAGAGTCAAAATCTTTTAGTCAAAATCTTAATTGCTCCCGTCTAAATTTTTTAGAGATATATCGCAATGAAGGATTCAATAAAAATATCAAATTGCACATTTCTTACATAATACAAAAACTTTCATAAACAAAAGCTACAATCACAACTGAAACAAAACTTTCTGAATTTTTTTTTTTTTTTTGGTGTCGCATACATCCCACGATTTCCGTAGTCGAAATGACTAAATTAATTTTTGATGCCAAAACCTAATTATGGAATGCTGGACGTGAGCAAGCAGATCACAGCTGTGGAAAATTTTGTTCCGAAAATCCCACTTTTCTTTTCTTATAAAGAACGTTTCGTGCATGTTTTTTGAATGCATATCAACCGGCATACATCAGAATACCTACATGCTTAAATTTAAGTTTGTTTTCAGGAGAGAGAAAAAAATAAACTTTAACAAACTAGGTACTTTTATTTTATGAAAACAATGTTCCTACCATAATTGAAACAATATTATGCAAATAGAAGTTCTTACATGTTCGAGATTCCGTTGCTTTATTTTCAATGAAAGAAGTTAAATTGATATTATGCGAACCTTCTTATGCTTTACATTTATAAATTTTTATTAACAGCGAAAATTTTGATGCATATTCATCTAAATATTTTTCATTTTCACATATGCATACATTATTTGCGCGTTAATATTATTTATTTATTCATTAAACCAAAAAATAAAGCATAAACTATAATTACAGGTACTTTGTAGTGGCGTTAAACTTTTATTAGTAAGATTTTGAAAAGTAATTATCGTATGTGGTATAGTCTGTAGAAATTTAATTTTGTGAAATTTGAAAATACTATATCTAAAGGAGTTTTGAGTATTAGGAATTACAATAAAAAATATCTGCTCCCGAAATGTGCAATTCAGTGCCATAGCATTAAAATAGTATAGTGTGTTATTGTATATCAGATTCAGGGCAACTCAAAATCTTCCAAGATTAATTTCTGGTAGAAATAGTACCATTTATGCAATACCATCTAGGTCCTATATTTGTGGAAAAAACGTGCGACTACAAGTCTACTAATTTTGTGAATTTTTTTAAAACATAAGTTAGTATGTTTTAATATTTCTTTAACTTTCTCATTCTTCGGATATGCCACCCATATAGAATGCCTGGGATTGCAACGGTTGGAGTTCGCTTGTGTAATTAATTCATTCCGGAAATGAAATTTTGCTTCAAATAAATCGCGTGAAATGAAAGTCCTTCTCATGTGACTTTCAATATCGCTATGTATATTGATGGGTTCTCGTCTGTTTACCTTTATAACAGCTTAGTAGCCACAACTGATGTTGGTTTCAGCCAATATTTTCTATTGAAATTCTTTGTAAATTGGATCATTTATTTAAATAATCTTCTCAACCATTATTCTGTGAACCAATACCGATCCGTGGGTCTTTAAGGCCGTTTTGTGAAAAAATTAAATTTACTGAATATAAAAAGCAACAAATATTACACTAACTAAAAAAATATATTTGTGTAACATTTGAATTAAAAAATAACATGCCTCTCTTATGCATTGTTTTTCGTTTTTTTTTTTCCCACGAAGAGTAATACACAAACTATTTTCCTATTTTACCTAATACGTAGACGTAAAAAGTTTGGAAACACTAATTTAAATCACTATATGTGCAATAAATTTCATTGATTAATTTTTATTGGTTTACGTTTCTATTATCAAGCATATTAATGGAGTGTTAATAAATTTAGCTTATGTTTTTAATTCATAAGCTTATTTAGTTAAATTACCACCATTTACATAAAAAAAGGGTCTATGGAAATACGATTATGAAAAGAACAGAGCACTACACCGTCAACAGAAGTAGTTCAACATTTCCCCATAAAATGGTTCTAAATTAGTTGCAACCTTTCGATGGAGAAACACTGAACCATCATATGATTCTACTGACCATTTAAAACACCCAATCATGATGGTTCAATGTTTCCCCGTAGAAAGGTTAGAACTAATTTAGTACCATTTATGGTGAAATGTAGACTACTTTTATTAACAGTGTACAGTGATCGTTGATATATGATAACCTTGTATATACTTCCGAACGTAGCACTTTTCTGGGCGTACATAATTCTTATGTATTAAAAGCATCTTATGCTAGACAAAAATATAAAAAGTATCATTTCTAAATCCATTTTGTCCATTTTTTCATTACCCCTTTTTCATTTATATATGTATATACATGTATAACTAATAAGTAAAACACAAAGTATACTGCAAGTATAACATACCCGCATAGATTCAAATCAAGCATCCATAATTAATTATAGAGAAGATATCCTATTTGTAACGCGCAAATCCAGCTATGACAAACAGAATAGAATATAACTAATAAGTAAAACACACAGTATATACTGCAAATATGACAAAATATATAACAGCAGATGCAAGAATTACACATACATATATATGTATATACTATATACTTCGTGTGGTTCAAGTAAATCTGTTTTGGATGTTCTGCTAAGAGCAGTAGTGAATTCACTTTTTCCAATTTGGAGGGTCATGGTAAATTGACTGACAAAAAAAAATAGCAGGCCACTAGGTGGAAATGAGGCCTTGTAGGAAGGTTTATAGTAAGGGAAATATAGCATGACACTACATTGAAGAAAAGATTGCCAGATGTCGATATAATTAATCTTTATTACAATATTATACGCAGAAACTGTCGATATTAAAGAAGTGCAGTGACTGCACAAACTTAAGACATAGCAGTACAGAAAAGTTTCACAGGTTGTTTTCACCAATGTGTCCACCTTACTTCAGGGTTATACGTAACACCGTATTACAGTATGAGCCACAGGGGCATGTATTTTGATCTGGACAGTTGTTGTGTAAGTGCAATAAAGGCCGTTGCTTATAAACCACTTTTCCCGCCACTTCAGGGGTTAAGGTGACATTCTTCTAGAGAATTTTACGACTTTTTAATGACTAGTTGGGATACACGTCAACAAAAGATCAATGTCTTAAACCGCAATCTCCGGCCCCAACGCAATGGAGAGAGCAACGGAAGATTTTCCTCGTCTCACTGTCCCGTCTTCCATCGAAATACATAAAAAACGTGGTTTACCAGCATCGGCCTGAAGATGTGTTTCTTATCTGCCGACTTTCGAATACTTGGTCGATAAACTATATCGTTGGCATAAACCTATATCTAAACATCCCACAAGGTCCTCTTAGATGAACTAAGAGGAGTGCATCGGTAGTGTCGCCTAGTGGCCTTTATAGGAACAAATTCCCCTCCCTCTCCCACATATACACACACCCCAATCACTATATCATAGATTGATATTTATGCCCTCCAAGCATGAAGACTTTATGTCAACTGCTGCTTTTCCTAAGACGTTCCAAACAAGGATACTACTTCAATTTGAACCACCCTGTATGTCGGGAAGATTGAAAGCAACTGAAGGGAAATGAATGACACAAGCTCTGTATAAAGTACGCTCGCAGAAAAGAAATAATTTGTCTGTTTTCCAATTTAGAGTATCGAGTGTAACAAGCAAATCGACCTATCAGAATTAGCACAGTTTCTTGACAGATCTGTTCGAAAAAAGAGTTATATTAACACACACGTAATTCAGAATTGTCATCATTGAAGTATTTCTTTATTTGTGTAACATAAGCATACTTTCTCTTACAGAATTGTTCATTGTTAAATATGATTATGAAGATGTACGTCAGCATGCATTTAAACAAGACAGAGCGCTGTAATCATCCAATTTTCCTGTTACTTCCCGTGACATGTATACAGGAATTTTCCGTTCAATTTCTGGTAGATAAATGTTTTGCGTATACGAGAAGAAAGGAACCTTATAAAAGTAATAAGTGTAATTGCTGATTTGAATGGAGTAGGCGGAGAACGGCTGAAACATCTCGATGGTTGTTAATTTACTCTTAAGTAATCGGCGCACTTAAATTATCTAATGAACGTCAAGTTTAACAATATGATAAATTGGAAATAGAGTTATTCGTTCAGGAGTTTGAGGGCGGTATTGTGTAACATCTTGATTACTTATTTCAATTAGATTAATTGATGTGTTTAAATTTATCTATAAAATAACTGATGTTTTATGAATAAGTATTGCTTTTCGTGTACTATGCAAGCAAATGGCGCGAATGGAAGTTTTATTTACACTTTGTTATCTGGTACAGTAGGTATTTTTGTGTTAAATAAAGTCAATGAGAAATATTTTACTGCAAAATTCGATAGTGCTAATACTCGTATAAAAATCAGGTAATACAAAAGCGGATTTATTACAGTATACGGAGTATTCTGTCAGTTTCTGTGTTCGCAGTGCTTTATTTTGTACGTGGTTGATTGTCATCAAATTCGCAAATGCGCTTTAAACGGAATAATGCGCTCAAGGAATTTATTTAAATAGCTTAGTTTAAAAAATGTCCGCCAAGTGGCGTTTTGCGTAGTGAAATCAGCTCAAAAATTATTTAAATTAGATAATAAATGCTAAAAACCTATTGAATAGATATTGAATTTGTTCGTACATTTCGAATTAGTCATTTCAAATGTCAAATTTTTTATTTTATTTTAAGCAAAGTGCCACTTAGTGGTCTTTTTTTTTAAATAATTTTTTTTTTTACCGAAATTTCTTCAGCGGATCTCATATATAATCTATATGTCATATTTGGTTATAATTCGTACACCCGTTCTATCTGTAAAAGCCTGTTTATAGGGTAATTTTAATTACAACGACCTTCTATGAATTGCAAAATTCCTCATTTCAAAGTGACAATTTTAGCTTTAATTCATAACATATAAAATATTGAGTTATTTTATTACGTTTCACACGTTGAAGGAATGAAAAGAAATTTTGAATTATCGATAGAATCATGCTAAAAATATAATAATAACTCTAAACAAAATGATCTTTAAAGACTGAAATTAATAAAAAAATTTGTAATAACACCAAAATAAACTATAAATGATAAATACAAATAACATTAAAAAAATATATGTGTATTATTTACAAAGAGTTTTTTGAGTTTATGTTTAAAAATTGCTTCGCAGGAGCCAGCATGATTGAGAACGCCTCAAAGTAAATTTTGATTTCAATTTGGACCAATAATTTCGAATATACCACTCATAAAAGTGTAGTGCAACGTTTCACTGAAATTATTTGCCAGAAAATTCAGAAATTAAGTGCCAATTTAGTTGTAACCGGTATTTTGAAAAATGTGGTGCTAAGATTCACCATTTTAGCGGCGTCTCCTCAAGCACCCTTATAAAACGAAATTAATACACACTACTAGAAGAAAAAGGGGAAAAAAAAGTTCTACTCGGGGCTCGAACTCACATTGACTGGTTTAAACGATAGCGCGTTGACAACTAAACCACGAGTGACAAAAAATTTTTTTAGCAAAAACCAAATTATATATAGCATTATTTTATGTCAATTTGCAATAAAAAAATTTCTTGTTAAAAATAGAATATTGAGCTCTGGTATTTTATACGTGATTTTAGAAAAATAATAGTAACTGAAAAATATTGGTGAGTTATGAGCTATAATCAATTTCTGTTCTCCTTTATATGAATGCAGATAGCCATTGCTGTCAAACGTGTTTATTCGATGTCAAGTGTGGTAGTTTCTTTACACAGCCTATATTTTTTAACAAAGATTCTTTCTTCCATTTTTGAAAGATTTTTCTTTTCGAAGAATTCATGAAGCAGTTTTTCCTTATTTTTGTAATTGCCGCTAACCTCTTAACGCGAGCAAACGGCGGCCATCTTTTTTCACCGGAAAACTCCGTTTTTCACAGTTGAACCGAAATCTCGGTTCAATCGGTACTTGGCTTTTATAAGACATTTTCGGGTGAACCATTAATACGGATCAACGTGTATGACATTGCTTGTAACTCTCTGATTTCACCAGTTATTTGGTAAAACGTTGAACTTATATTTATAATAGTGACTAACGAATATAGTTAAAATTGAAGGTTGTTGGGCCATATGGCAGAATCTATAATACTTCGCCTTGCCATGTTCATTTCTTTAATAGTAGAGCTAATTATTGATAAATTTCTCAATCGCTAACTCTTGATTTTCGCCATACAGCAAAAAATTGTATTTTCCGGGGTTAAATTAGATTCAGTAAGTAGAATAAATCAGTAAAAAAATAGTTTAGTGAAAATTTGGCAAATCCGTAGGTATATTGAAAAAAAATTTGAATTTTGTATAGACTACTTTAAACCATATAAAAATACGTCTAACAAGCTTCTTTGTGTTAATTAGATGCGTATAGTCAAGATATCGCTTAGGTGCAGACTTTTATGGATATACTGTACATAAGATTACATAGTGTTGAGATTGAAATAGAAGTCAATTTAATATAAATCTTAAACCGTATGTGTTTGAATCGAAATATTTTCTAAGAAAAGTTATATCTTCCTTTCCACTAATGGAGAAATATTTCTGTAAGAAAAAAACCTAATATTGCAAAACATTTGACAAAAGTAAAATTTTTGATTCCTCGGCAATAGAAAAAAAAAACTTCTTAAAATATAGAACTATGCTAAGCGAATAATGCCTATGCATTAGTTCTCTGTTAAAGACCTTGTATTAAGATTCTTGATTCACAATTATTCCAATTTTTTTATAAACACGTTTTTCTCTCTAAGGGCTTTTGCATGCTTTTAAATATAGTTTCACGTTTTTAACGACTTTCATTACGAAATTCTCATTTTTATAAAAATCATTTAATATTGCAGAAAAAATTTAAAAGTAAGATTATATTAAAATGTTTATAAGAAATGGAAACTTAACCGAAAGATAGACATTATTTTTCATTATTTTTAGAACATTTGATTATCGTTCGTATAGTGAAGGGATTTGAAGAAAGACATGTTTCTATCAAAACTTTTCATTTTGTTAGAGTTCGGACAAAATCTTGTTTTTCCATTTTCTGCAGTATGCGTATAGTTTACGATACCTTACGAATGGAATTGCAGTAATCTTGCAGGAAAACTATTAATAAAAATTAATAATTAATAAACGTCATTAGATTTTCGGCAGTCAGATCCTCACTAACATAAAAATCTCCATATTACATTTTTCAACCCGTTAATTATATAGAATAAATAGAAGTAATAAAGATTATCTGAAGAAAGAATACGATGTCTTCAAATTATTAAAAAATTTTTAAATTCAAAATTTAATGAAGGAATTAACAATCGGTTTAAGCGAAATAAAACTGACAGATATTTGTTAGTCGCGGTCACTATCATGTGACAGCAATCCATTAAAATTAAATCCATCGGTAATCATCATTTTCAGTCATATTTCATTTTAAGCAAACCATATCAGGCATATATGATTTGGAGTTAAAAGTGATATTTTTGAAAGACGAGAAGAGCATAGCTATTTTCAATTAAATATGACATCGGATATGTCATAAAGAAAGTCAAAAATATATCAGCTAGTAATCAATTTTAAAACTGATCTAATATTCCTTTCTGTTTAGTAGTGGTTATGTCTTCACGTACTTGAAAAATATCACCGAGCAGCATTTTTTCAACATTAAGGAAAATATGAAAGATTGCTTCAGATTTTTTTTTTCATACCGTTAAAGGACAGATCATGTTAAGAATGTTGGTATAAGATACTCACCATTTGGTAACCACGCCCTGTAATAGAGCTTTTACTTCTGAAAGAGCATATTTATCAATATTATTGGATTTCCGACGTTGCTATACAAAATAATACATCTTGAACTAGATTAACAATACACTTGCACAAACATCCATCTATAAATATTATTATGCATTCATGTGTTTTTAACAATTGTTGCTAGCTTTAAGGTTCCCTTTTATGTAATGAATGACGAATGTTTAGCACAAACCAACTATTAAAAAAACCATTTTCACAAAAATACACCTTCAGTATACTTAGAAAGCGTTTGCATATATTGTAAGAAATGTTTTGAAAAAATAAATCTGAACACTGAAGTCTGTTTAAACACAAGATTAAGTGTAAAATTGATAAAATAAAACGAAATGCGAATTTTAGTAAAAAAACAATTACATATAATTATATTAAATCATTAGAAATATTTTAAATTCAAAATACTATTAACCATTCAAAACTATCAAATGGTAGATTCGCCGGTAGGTTTTAAGTGTATGAATTAACTGCCTTAACACAACGCCCTACACGTCTGAACTTTTGAAGAATTTAATTACTCGATTGATGAATCTTTGAATTCTCCTTTAAAGTTTTCGTTAACTCCTTATCATTTTGATTACAAAATTATGAATATCTATTTCTAATTTAAATGGGGCATTATTGTGCATTATTGGTATTATTGTACATTTATGGTACAATACTGCTCTTCTACGTTTAAACCTATCACTGAGAAAAGGTTTAGAAAAAATACTAGTCTTTCATTTCATAAATCCTGAATGATCTGATTTTGCTGAAATAGTTATAAGTCCTTCTGAAACATTTGTGATATGTTAACAATATCACAATCTCTGATAACAATTTTGATAACAAACTCTGATAACAATCTCTGATAACAAACAGGATCGAGCATTTTGATTAAAAAATCGTACAAAATCTTGTGTAACTATCTGAAAATAATTTCGCTAGTTATTTCCGACATTCAAGTGAATAAACCTTTTGTGAGAAATAAACTAGAGTGGAATTTGGAAGAGTAATTGTGTACAACGCATAAGCTAACGTCGTGCACATAGCTGGAAGTGTACTTTTTCCGAATTAGTTTTGATTGTACTGATGTTAAATACAGTAGCGTACTTAGGTTCCCATTTAGGGGAGGGCCGATTCGGTATTTTAAACCTTATAGTTACTAGTGTTAATATAAATGTTTTAAAATAGCTGTTTTTTAATAATTGCTTTACATTTTCGGAGGGGATCCCCTCTGCTTCCCCCTTAAATACGCCCTTGATTAAATAGTTACACTTTATACATTCTCTGAAATAATAATATATAATTTACGTAATTAATTAATACATTACTTATAAGAATTTTACTAAGAATTATATTTTCCCAAAAGTTATTCGTACTTGAATCATGCAGTCATGTATGTAGCATATAAAAGTCAATAGCATATAATGCTAGTACGGTAATTTTCGAAAGTATTCAACATAAAATAGATTTAAATATTGGGGTGGTTTGAAAACATTAAGAAATTTTATGCTTTTGTTGACTTGTAAGATTTAAAAATGCGGATGCTTTTTGTTGACTTGTAAGTCACATTCAAGTAAGAATATCTCCCTAAAACTTTACTTTAAATATAATATAAGCATAAAATATTTCTTATGATATTGGAAAATTGTTCACTTTATTACAAGCACTTGCTTCTTTTCATTTGATATAATAATTAAACCATATGTTATATTTTAAATAGTATTATTTGTGCATGATCAGGTGAAAATTATGAAAATATTATGAGCAAGTAATAATGAAATCAAAGTATAAAATTTGTAATTTTTTTTCTCTTTCTAAGGTAAGGCACTTGACCTTCAGTCATTCATCCCCAATAAGCCCGAATTACTGATCACTTTATTATAGGGGCACGCAGTATGTGGACCAGCATGACCTCCGACGAAGGAACGGGCGAAATGATAACCAAGCCCATACCGGGAATCGAACCCGGACCCATGGATGGGTAAAATGATTCTCTAGCCACTACCCAATCTGGGCAGGAAATTTGTAATGTCAACCTGAGACTTCCTCCTTTTGTTTTGATCTACAGTTCTTGAATAAAAAATTAACGAACATTGCAATCAAGTGAGAAATAATGTTTTCAAAACTTGCAAACTATGGCTTAATGTGATAAAAAGTTTTCTACACATCAGTTATCACGTAGACGAATTAGCAAGATTAGTGTATCGGGTGCTTCACAAGGTATAGAAAAAGAACCATTGAACAACTTTTGAAGGGAAAAATATTTTAATTTTCAAACTTTTTGGTCTAACACATGAAAATAAAATACATTAAAAGATGAGTTTTTTAAAATGTTTGGTGAATAAAGAGCCAGCAATACAAAGTGATTGCTCCAACTAGCAATAATCTGCTTGAATTGGTGATTTTGAATCAATCTGATCAAAAACTTAATTTCGCTGAATTTAAGCTCTTATAGGGGTTTTCGTGGATCGCTGTGGACTTTATTTTTAACACAGAACACTCCATAAAAAGATGTCCAGTGCTAGTAAACCAGAGATGTAGGAGGTCCAAAAAAGTCCATGCTGAAGCAACACTAAAGGAACCGGTGGTTCATCCTTTAAGGTCGCTTCGTTTCATTTTTTTATTGCTTACGCATTGTTTTTGCCTGAATACTATGGGTGAATGCTTTATCATGTGTTAATAACTAAATGAAAACAATATTTGCTTTATAATATCAATGTTGTTAAATAAAAATAAAAAAGTTAAACAGCGATTTTCAGTTTGTAGTTGGCCATCGAGATATAATGAAAAACTGTTAGTTGAGCATCTTTTGCACTAGTGTTTGACCAACCAGATTAATTGAGCTTTTATAGGCCCTGTTTAAATCAAGCAAATTACAAAAATGTCGGTACTAACGTATTCATTTGACAAATGTAACAGGTACTAAACCTAGTCTGAAGTTACCTAATTGTACTTGAAAAAGAAGGGATTATACAGCTGAGGAACATCAAATACATTTCTCGTGGAATATCTTTTTTGGCTCTTCTATATGAACAACTACGGCTTCCCACGGGTGACCATATATTTGCATAGGTGAAAATATAGCTATTTCTTTCGTTGACTTTAAAATCTTCCCATGATACAATTTCTTATGGTACTTAAAAAATCACATATTCATCATCGCGATTTTGAGGGTTTCATCCACAGCCCACGTCATTTTTATTCTCCCTTTAAGAGTTCACCCATGAAATTTTGCCAGGGAAAACGTCTTCATCGGATTTGGAGCTTTCAAAATTTAAGATGTCTTTTGGTTCTCTTCATTTACTGTTTTTGAGATCAGTGCTTCCATAGCTTTTCTTCGTCCTCTCTTTTCAGTTACTTTTCTTGTGCTCTATTGGTCTTCAGTCATTCAAAATCTGCTTTCTTTTTTATTTTGTAATCAAAATATTCCTGGCAAAGTTTTCCCGAAGTAATTGATGGTATTTTAACTTTTTTGCCCCCCCCCCTTTTCTCGATCTGGTCATTTTTTACATTTGAGGGGTAGGATTGTTTTTCAAATGGGCTAGGTATTCGATAGTTGGGGCTAGTAAACTAGTAACAACTTGCTAGTTACATAGGAAGGGCGGTGACATGTACGGGGTGTTCCTCAGCTAGAAGATTTTTGAATACACGATGAAGAAGTGTGAATGAAGCCATGTCCTCAACTTAAAAAAGTTCAGTTCCTGAAACAGCCGCATTTGCAATTGGATCAGCACTGACAAGAGTGTTGGGCATGAAGACACGTCCTCTACTGCTCCCAGTGCATTTTCACATGTCTCAAACACGTCGTAAAGGAATGCAGTCGACACGTCTGCATTTGCACTCAAACTGAGAAGGTTTTTGGTCTTACATGACTTAAATAAAGAAGTATCCAGGAAATCTCTGTTCCCATGTCCCTTAGAAAGACCCCCACGACGGGCACTCCATCCCTCGGCCAAGATACCATGTGTAGATAACTGACCGTAATCCCACAAAACAACACAACTGTTTCCATGTCTGTCCCCCTATCCAAAGGTGTGTGGAAAATGTCAAGTTTCGTCGTTCCTAAGGAAACATTCAAAAACCACATCCATTCTTTTAAAAATATATTATAATCTTTTAATATAATAATATGCAAAAAAAAAAAATCTTCAAAAGTAACCAGGGTGCATAAATAAGTTTTCTTTGGGTCTCTGCACATGCATCCCCAATTGCACGTAATGAATCTACTTTTTAAAGAGTTATTAAACTAAAAAATTTGCTATGCCTTGTGAAGCCCTCGGTATAATATGTTATGCCTATGTTATGACAGAAAAATGTAATTTGCATTGACCTTAACCATCACATAGCTAGCAGATTTCATGGTTAGCATTTTGCTCTTACTTCAATTTTTCAACTGGGTATTTTTGTTGTTTTTGCATTAAATATATATTGTTACGAGCCCCTTAATATTCTGTAGCTAGAAAAATTAAATGCTATGTAAATCACTTATGTTTAATATTGTTAAATATTTCAGGAGACGTTTGAGAGAGAGAATAACAATTTTTAAAATAAATCAATGTACAAGAATTAAATTTTAAATAATAACATAAATGAAGGTTTACAGCCTTCTGGTCATTTAATATCTAGCTATTTAATTTTTACTGAAATTTATAAAGTCTTTGATAAATTGTAAACAATGTTTAATTTTAATCTGCAAAGACAGTACGCTTTTAGTATTATAAACGGTATAACATTTTTAATTAACGATTGAACTCATGTACAGAATTCACATAAAATTCCCTCGAACACTGTGAAATAACATTTGAGAATGGCAAGTTTTCCATTTAATAATTATTGAAAAAGTAAAATAGTTTAAATTAACGTGAAACTTTGTGAAAATTCTGAAATGAAATGTCGTATCTCGAAAACAAACTCGTTTTTCTAAATGGTGTTCTTTTAAATTTATTTTAAAGAGTTCTATAAAATACTTTTAAGAACGAATCTGAAAGTTGAAAGATTTTGCAGATATGCTTAAAGTTTTAAATTTAAATTGTCACACTATAATTTATCTGTGTTGAAATATTAAGCAATCGAATTTATGTGGAGTAATTTATATAGCATAGAAATAAACAGATATGTAAAATATGATAGAATAAAAGTGATTCCAAAGCTTGCATGTTAAATGGAAATTTTATTCCTATTACTACTCTAATAACTTGTCTTATAAAATTTCAAAATAACATGTTTGGGTTGCTTTAAAATTATCTAAGTATAAAAAAAAATTTTGAGTATTAAAAAGAAGCTGTAGAGGCATAATGGTTGAAATAATTTAAAAACCTGATATTTTTAATTATAATTAATTTAACGAATTATTAATAACTAATAAATATTGAATATTTAAGTCACGGAGAAAAATGTTTTGTTGAATTGAACAAAATTTTGTTGATTCAAAGAAAATTTATTTGGCTCTATTTCAACCAAATAATTTTGTTGGTTTTTACAAAATTTTTGTTAAAGTAACAAAATATTTCATTGAATTAACAAAAATTTTGTTGAATGAACAAAATTATTCGGTTGAAAAAGTGCCCACCAAATTTTTGTTGAATCAACAAAACTTTTTTTCAGTTTAAAGATGAAAAATGAAATGAAATATTCTCTCTGTTATCTGGTGAGATACAATAAACAGTTTTTTTAACGAGAAATTCGGTAGACTATTAAGAAATAACTTTCTTATTAAATAAATATAAAATAAACACAGTAAAAGTCAAGTAAACCACAAATATTTCTTGCTTGTTTTATGTTATTTTCTGTAAAAATAAAATAATGAACTTTTGAAGAAAGAGTTTTGATTTATCATCTTGAACATTAATCATGTGTAAATTCTGGAAATTACACGAAAAATGTAGCAAATATCATTTACGAAAAATATTTCTGTTGAGTCATTTATTACTAATACTGATGATGCTAAGGATTGAGTCCAAATGATTGAATTTATTTTTATTTATTTGTTTACACTTTTTTTTTGTTATGTGAGTTTTCTTTTTAGTATCAAGACAGAAAGTAGCAGAGAGAAGAAAAATGGTTTCTTTCTTCACTCAAGAGGTATAGATATGTTTTAAATGGTGTTGTGTAGGTATACAAATGGAAGTTTGGAAAAATTTCAAGTCATTCCTTTCAAAAGCATTTCTTAATGTGTGATATGATTGCCACACTCTTTAACTAAACAAAAGGTAAAATATAAGCATTCACATAAACCATTAACAGTTATAGAAAGTTTTAAGCTATGTGCATTTCGTATTGAAAACAATATACTTAACACGAAGATTGAGAATTTTTAATTTGAGGGCCGTCATTTTAAAGTTTTTCTTTAAACTGTGTATTCGAAACGGTTTGATCAGAGGAGAAATTTATGAGCTATTGACTTTAGTACTATACTCAGAATATATTTTTTCTAATGACATGCACCTACTTTTTATGCTATAATTCTTATGAGGGTCAGTATGTTTGCAAAAATAACATGGTAGAGTGAATGTGTATACAGAATGTGTAGTGAGAAAAATGTAGTCTCATCTTTAAAAAGTCATTAAGAAATATTAATTACTTAATATTTAATGAGATACTGAAGATTTCAAACAAAATTTTTTGGAAAATGATTGCTGTTCTAGTGCTTAAGAGCTCTGTTGAAAAATATCCGATCGATGGTTCTGTACAAATTAAATAATAACTGTTATCGTGTGCCTGTTTTTCTATCTCTTCTAAAATTTCTTTATAATCTGGTAAGGTTAATGAATATTTACTTTTAGTTATTTTTTTCAAAGGACGGGCACTTGCTCATCAAGCATTCGCCACTACTAAGGCCCAAATTACTGCCCATTTTATTATGGGAGCACCCAATGGGCGGCCATCGTTACCCCCTTTGACGGGATGGATAAGGTGACACCCATGCGCAAGCCGGGATTCGAATCCGGACCCAAGGCTTGATAGAATGGTTCTTTAGCCACTACATTACCTGTGTGCGGCACTTTTAGTTAATTTATTTATTTAGTTTCCTTCTGTCACATAGCCCATAATGTTACATATCTTTAACAGGATCAGGAGTCCTATTCGTACAGTTTAATATTAATGAAATGTTACAAAGCGCTAACTAGATATTTATACTAGTTTTTATTTTAATCATTTGGAACTAAATAATAAATGTAGTGAATAATTAATATTAATTCCAGTAAAATTAACGTAAAAACTAACATTTTGTCTGTGAAACTAGAAAAAAAAAATGAAAGAAAAGCAAAATTTTCCTTTTACCTACCGAAATATTTATTGAAAATGTAAACAAAACTGTTCTTTACCTTTTTTAATCATGGTTTCTATAGAAAAAACGAGAATTTTATTATTTCGTAACATTTTTATTTTACAACAAATCAACGATACAAAACATTCTTTTTCCCAAAACCGAACAACAACCGCGTTGCCAAAAAATTTTAACTTTTTTCTCTCTTCAAATAAATTACGAGCTCATTGCTGTGACGACCCACGCTGACGTACAAGTGACGTAAGAGAGTTTGGTACGCTGAAACATGCCGCCCGGCATTGCACTGTAACAACATTCCATCGTTTATCAACGTGAAGTTTACAATATAAATACAATAATTTTACATTTAAAGAATGACTATAATACAATATGACTTTAAACATAATCACAATAACAACATGTCAGGTAAATATTATAAAAAAAAATATTTCAAATTAGATCCATCAAGGCGTTAAAGGCAGCAGGCACAGTCTGAAAACAGTTCTTTTGAATACACCTGTCTGCGTTTTTACGTCAACAACTCTAAAAATTTTATCTTTCCCTGCGTGTATTTTAATTATACGTCCCGAAGGCCATTTACATACAGTTACATTATCTTCCTATACGACGACCTATCCCCGATTTTTATGTTACTTTTTTCAAACATCCATTTTGAACGTTGTCGTTGATTATTTAAATAGTTTTTGCTCCATTTTTTCCAGACTGTCTCTACTACTTTTGCCATAGACTAAGCCTAAGCCGGTTAGTTTTAATGTTCAACAAAGACGGTTCCGGTACAGTAGTTAGTTGTCCCCCTATAAGAAATTTCTCGCCGTTAATACCTTCAAGTCGTCTATCTCAGCTGAAAGAAGAGTCAGAGGACGTGAATTTAGCACTGCCTCAATTTGAATGAGAAGGGTAAGAAATTCTTTGCAGGAGAAGAGTGTACTGACTTCGATACGTTTCAAGTAATATATTAATCATTTTATCCCTGCCTCCTAGAGACCACCGAAATTCAGAGCTGTACGAGATATAAAATTCCATTCAATAGAGAAACTTACTAGCGATTGATCTTGAAATTTTATTAAATTGAAGAGTTGTTTCAATTCGTTATTTGCACCAACGTGAAAATTAGTGAATTATCCCAGAAGATTTTTGAGTATTTTCCCCTTCTGGCTATGAAACGTTTAAGGGCCGCAATTAAGGATTCTGTTGTTAAATCGGAAATAATTTACAAATGAATTGCCTTTGTCACAAGACAAATGAATAGGCTAACATAAACTTTTGAAGGAAAGGCATCGCATTGGTTTTTGTTTTTTATGAAATCCCCCATTTTTTGATAACATGATTTAGGATTCGCTCTAAAGCATACAATACAATCATGAACTATCTTCCAACATAAATTTCGCCCATTTAAAGGCCAATATTTTTAACTTATTTGATATAGAAGAGTTTGTGGGACGGAGTGCAAATATCTTTCATCGTAGTTTTTAATTATCAAAAAAGTTATCTTATTTTTGGGAGGAAGAAAAACAGGGTGTTTCCATTCATGAGAAATGGATACATTTCCTAACCTTCCCTCTACCCTTATTATTTCCGATTGATCAAGGAAAGGATTAGGATTTTTTATCTTACTTGTGGAAGCCACTTTACGGTTTTTCATGAGACATCTTATTTCCTCTTTAAACTCACAATTTTGGGCAATTTTTATCAAAAAACTTTCCGCTGACTCCAGCTCCTTTTACTGAGAAGACCAGAACATTTCTCAGCATTTCGACGACAGTTTTTAGCACACCTAAAAGTAGAAGCTAAAAGACGTACAATTTTAGCAAATTTGTTACAAATATTATTCAAAGAATCAATCATATCTGGTACGAGTTCAATAGAAAGAGTCAATTTAGAGTCATCTAATTCAGAGTTCTGAAAATTCTTCTTCATTTCGAGAAGCACGTCTGCTTCGGATATTTTAAGATCTTGGAAGGTCACGAGACATCAGGAATGTGGGTCCATTACACCATATGCTGTTGTCTAGAAGGATATGAATACTAGTACCACTGGACAGTAGATCATCAGCAGAATTTTCTTTGCCAGGGCAATGAAACCAATTGTTTATATCAGTCAAGGACTTGATTTCTTTGTCACGATTTACCACGAACTGTTTCCATTTTTTGTTCAAACCTTTTATCCAATACAGGACAATTTTAGCATCTGTCGAAAAGTAAGCCGATGATATTCTCTTTGAAGCAATAATTAGTTTGATTTTACGAGTCAAACCTGATACTAAATAAAGCGCCAGAAGTTCTACACTTGGTATCGTGACCTTTTATAGGGAAGCAGCTCGGCTTTTCGATGCGATGAGATTGACTGCACACTCTGTTTTGTTTCAGCAAACGCACATAGACCGCTACCCCATAGGCTTTCTTACTTGCATCAGAGAAACTATGGATTTCGATTTGTTCAGTTTCATCATCAGAAGTACAAAGAATGTTTCTGGGAATTTTCACTTCAGAAAGCTTTAGAAGTTCAGCACGCAACCATACTTCTAATGTTTTTTTTTCTTTTTTCCTAATGGCCGGCCTTTGCCTTGAAGGCTTTGACCACAACAGGCCGGAATCGTTGGTCTCTTTATTATGGTGGCACCTAGTAGGTGGACCAACGTCACCCTCTATGAAGAGACGGACGACTGCCACGGAGTTGAACCCGAAACCGTAGTACGGTGCTTTACTCCCCATACATTCAGGCCAGCATTCTTCTAATGTCTTTTGGCAAGTTTTCATCTCAAGGAATTTTTCCTGCCCACAATTTTTGGAAAAGACATTTTGCTCGCATGGTAAATGAAGTCAACATTCCAAGGGGGTCGAAAATCTTCCCTACTGATTGTAGGAGTAAACGTTTGGTATTCTTTTGACAAGACATGTACAAAACTAAACTTTGAACTTCCATTGGAAGGCAGTCATCTACAGTGTTCCATGCCATCCAATAGACCTTTGTTAAATTGGATCCTAAGATAATCGAATCACGTTGTGACCGAGTGTCAAATACGCATTCTTTCCAAATTTTAATTAAAGCTTCTTCATAAGATATCCATCTTCGAAGAGTCATACTTGCCTTCTGCATTATTTCTTTCGCTTAGCAAGAGATTTTTAAAGCAGCTTGTATACAATCCGCACCAGCAGTGAAGTAATCTACGTATAAGCAATGATCAATTAATTCTACAGTGGTTGGATTGGTTTCGAAATTGTTCCATGTGTTTCTTTATTGTTGCTGATAACAAGACAGGGCTGGCGTTCACTCCAAGGAGGACACGCTTGAACCGATAAGTCTGAAGAACCTTTTCATTTTCTTTTGTTTCTTTAAATAACAAAAATCTTACTGTTTCGCTGTCTTTATCAGACAATGATATCCGCGAAAAGGCTTGAGCGACATCTGAAGTCCATACAATTTTATTCAATCTAAAATTAGCAAGAATGTCAAATAGATTAGCATTAAGATTTGGACCTGGCCACAACCAGTCATTCACGTCAAGACAGCTCAGTGGTGTCCTGTAAACTTGCATCGAACAATATTCGTGTTTTTGTAGTCGTGTTCGTGTTTGTGTAAGTCTATCTTCCCTACACACAGCTTGATGAGGTAAATAGTAAATTGGCGAATCCGACCTTTTCTGGAAGTGTACATCTTCAACTGTTTGAATTATTCCTTGTTGAAAGTATTCTTAGACTATGTCTTTATATATTTTTTTTACAAATCTTGCTTTTTGTCTAATTTTCTCTGTAAACTTGACAGGCGTTGTTTAGCGACATTAAAATTGTTTGAAATTTCTGGTGAATCTGTCTTCCGTGGAAGATGTACTTCGAAACGACCATTTTCCAAAGTTGCTGTTCCATCAAAAATTTTCTTTACCTGATCCTCTTCTGTAAATTTTACATCTTCATGTATTATTCCTAGAGAGTCTAGTTCCCAAAATCGCTTCAACTCATTATCCGAGGTCTCATTTTCTTGTATTGAATTACAACGGATTTCATGAGACGGTTGAAGGTCTTTGAGAGACCCTGTAGCAATCCACCCAAACACAGATTCTTGCATGAGTATTTGAGTTTTTTCCGGTACTTTTTTTTTCTTTGAAGTCTAAAACGATCGTCTAACTAGTGTAATAGATATTTTTGATTCCAATCGATAACGTCTGTAACAACAATTTTTAACTCTTGAGAAATCAAGTTTTTAAAGTATCATCATTTGAATTTTTTGAAAGCAGAAAATTTTTGTATTTGATATTTTCTTTCGTTATTAGTAACGTCGAGTTTCACAAATAGACATATAACATTCATATAAAGTACATGCATAAGGTTTTAACTTCGTTCCACCACACAAATGTTAAAATAGGATTGGCATATTTTTTTTTCTTTTTCTATACTTAAATGTAGAATACATATTTAAAAAATTACAAGTCAAACTTGCAATTATAGAAAACAAATGTGCTAGAAGATTCGCACTCAATGTTCCATGTTGATTAAAAATATATTTTTTGACATTATATTATTAAGAATTGTTGAGATGTTTTGAATATTAAATAATCATCTTAATATATTTTAAAGCAACGCTATCACTTTCTTGTATACAGTTTGGAAAAGTAGTTCAATACATAACAATAATCATGCGTATTTTGGAATGCTTAGTTTTGTCCACATATACTTAAACCAAGACACCACTATTCAGCATATTTTGTTGAAATATTTAACTTTAGATCGAACTGTTTCTAAGTCAAGATGGAATAATTTTGAGTTACTATTTCTCGTTTTACTAAAAAATGTCAAAACTAAACTCTTCCAACGAAAAGAAAACTATATTATTAAAATAATTTAAAACATTTCGTTGCATTAATAATCAGAATATTTTACCTGGAATAAAATTTTCCATTTTTTAAACCATATGGGAACTCTATTTTAATAGCATTTATAAATATATCTTTAAATTTATTTCAAACTCAATGTCTGAGTAGGATTCAGGATTTTCTCTGTGTCACGTGTTTTAGAAAAATAATTGACGTTACAACAGGGGGAAAAAAAAGGAGAGAGAAATGCATTACTTCTTTCCTAGCTCTGAAAATACATCTCATTAACAAAATATATTCATTCATGATCTTACTCGAAAAATAAAATTTCTTCTTTATGATACCGAAAAATTCTGAATTTCAAAAGTACCCCTTGGGAAAAATTGAATAAAACACGGAGGCAAGTACTGAATTTTAGAAACTTAAAGAATATAGGAAAGTTTTATGAGAAAGATTTTTCTTTCATGACATTTCAAAGTTATACAAAAGAAAACATCTGATAACGATGCTGTGACGGGTTTCATTTGCATTTATATGTAGCATGTATTTCGCTGCAAAAGTTGCTTTAGCACATTTTAACTTTTAAAATATTAACGATATTAGTCACTCCATCTGTTTCTTTGCTCTTAGACAAATTTTATCGTAAGAAAATAAAACTGCTCGTATACCGTTAAAATCACCTACTGAATATTTAACGTTAAAACTATGCCAATCTTTGAAATCTATTGAACTGCATTTATTGTTCCTTTATTGTTGTTAGATTTCAAAATAGAGGAGTAACTTATAAATTAAATGTCGGAAACTAATGCAGCTAAACTCTTTCAAAAAGTGTCTTGGCTAGCTTCATAAAACACGAAACGCAAAATTTTTGTGTGTGAATCCCTTTGAGAACTCGTTGCAATTATTTTCTTTTATTGTATGAGATGACTCGGATTAGAAACCACTGAGCTATAATTTTGACCATGTAAGAAGAAAAGTGTCATATGGTGACATACCAAGTGTGTACGGAGCTTGCATTATTTATTCAATAATATGATAGACGCACAATAAGTGCTAAGACCGAAATAGCATTCTTTGCTAATACAAAGTTCTTCTTTTAAAGAATATGATTTTATTCGCGGACAGCTGAAAAAAGTGACATGCAAATTGTTATTACATCTGATGCAAGTCTAAAACATTAAAATTTATGCCTTAATAAAACACTTTTGCATAATATCGTCCGTATTTAAAATAAATCAATCACGATTTTTTAATTACAGTAGACTTAAGAAAATTCAGAAATACTGGCATTTTGTTATCATTTACCTTATCCCGCAAGAAAGATTAGTTAGCATCAATTAGAACTTTTATGTTTAAAGATAGCTAAAAATATTTAAGCGTGAAAATTTTAAAACCACCAAATTATTCAGTTATTTTTAGCGTAGTTAAAATAGGATTTCTGCTACATCTGGGCTGAAATGTGTGCCATTAATTATTCGAAGTACGAAGTGTTTAAGTTAAAAGTATTTTTTAAAACTTAGGCGATATTTTGTACTCCGCTGAATTTCATTTTTCCATCTCTATTAATCAGAGGAGGGTTCTTTCGACAGAAAAATTAAAATTATCATTTTCTAACCAAATCGCGGCAAAGGGTTTAAGAATTTATACTGTACATACTACAACTGCAAATAAAAAATTTCTCAATAAATGATTTAATTGTCATCTTTTTAATTTTAGGTAATATTTCTAAATTTAATATATAGGAGATTTTGCTTTCTAAATCTAGCTGTGTTACTAATAGTTCTTGTTTTAAAAATGCAGTTTGTATGAAATATCTGTCAGTGATCACGAAATTTCCCAATACATTTAAAAGGGGGGAACTTATAAATTAAAGATTATGAATTAAGGCATTTACTAGAAATATCCACGAGGTACTTAACTAGAATATTAGATTGTTAATAAAATTTATCCCAAATTTACGCAAGATTTGAATTAAATAGAAAATTAATTAATTTAGTGTTGGGGGAACCAAAAAAAGAAAACAGCTTAACAGCTGAAAGTTTAGGGGTAGTAAAAATTCAGCACTACACGAATGAACAACGCGTTTTCATTGATGAACAGTATTTCCAAAATAATGAAAATTTGCTTCATGATGATTTTGATGATGAGTGGATGAGAAAGATCATGTTATTCAACACCATTCGATTTCTTTCTATGGGGTTATTTGAAGTCAAAGGTCTATGTCAACAAGCCCACCTCCACCCGTGCATTGACGGAGGATGCGCGGAGAACTCAACGTTTTCGTCAATGAAATTCAACCACATTTATGCAAAATGGCCATTGAAAACTTGAACAAAAGAGTACGTATGTGCCAGCAAAGCCGTGGAGGTCATTTGCCCGATGTGATATTCCATACATAACCTTCTCCTATGCACTTTGCGTTACAAATATATATATATATATATTGAAAAAAAAACGTGTTTACTATTTAATTAATATCTAGCGTAAATTTTGGGATATCTTTTAATTTCTATGTTTGAGAAGAGGATTTTGAGTTCTAAGAGAACAGTCTAGCTTACAATTTTAAACTTGTTTCTAACAAAGCATTTACCTATGTTTCAGTACATCTGGTTACAAGTAAGTAAAACTTTTGTTTGAATACATCACATGATATAGATGAAAAATTACTTTATTCTTCAGAAAATCGTATAATGTAACGATAATTTCACTTTTAAATCTCTGTTTTTCCTCTTAATAAAAAATGAACTTTTAAACGTGATTATGTTCTAAAGCGGGAAAACGACAAACATGGGAAAACCCTTTTGAACATATATTATATTACGAGTAACTCCATTGAGGCTAACGTAACGTTTGTGGCTTAAAATGAGAATGCTTTTAATACTTTATTAATGTAAAAGTAAATTTAAGATAACTTTTTCTCAGCGTTACAGTTATGTATTAAAAAATATTAATTATATTAATATAATACTTTAATTATAAAAACTTTAATTACATTAATATACTACTTTAATTTTGATTTTCGCTAAAATACTTTTCATTTTTGGCGTGACTCATGCAACATTTTTCATGTGGTTAATGTAACATTTTAACTATCACAAGTTATCCCAGGTCCGAAACGACTAAAATGCCCAGTACTTAATTAGGTATCAAAATATAGAAAACATTAAAAAAAAATCGATGATCCTATCATGCATGCTTTACAGCTGAATATTTATTTATTTATTTATTAATCTATGATACTATCATGCATGCTGTAAAGCTGAAAAATGAGTAACATAATTTTTCAAAAATCAGTAATAAAATACATTTTTATTTTCAGCTTCTTTACTGCCATGGATTGTAATGAAACAGAAGCGATTTTTCTTCTGAAAGATATAGCTGGTATATAATGAACTATTTCCTTAAAATTAATAACTTTTTATCTTAATTATTCATAATTCAAAACTTTTTATCTTAATTATTCATAAAAAATATAGAAACACAAGGATCAGTAGGAATGTATGATACTGAATACATAAAGAAAATCTTCGTTTGAATCTAAGAGAAAGGAATCGTGTATTTAACATTACTGCGAGAGATAAAATATCTTAAGTATCTTGAAGTAGGGGGATACAATTATAAGATGCCACAAAAGAGTATTTCGACTGAAAAGGGGAAATACAATACAAAATATGCTGGGGCACAGGAAACAGATTATTTCGCGTCGTACTGTCACCTACTACTGGTAACAGGCAAATTTTGTGATAATCCATTGAATACAATTTTTTCGCGAGAGTTTCGCCTGTAGAGAAGCAAGTGCTTATTTCTGGATTATCTTCTTCTATAGAAAATTAAATATTAAATAAATTGGCGGTATTAACCGAGGATTCTTTAACTGACGCAACAGAGAAAAGATTAAATTTATTTATGGCTTTAGTTAAGTAAAGAACCTTGGAAGGTCCAGCTATTGCACTTGAAAAGATCTAGTTAAAACGTTTAAGAAAGAATAGCTGTTTTTTTTTCTCGTTGGCATTCAACATAACTAAAATATACAATTTCAATAAAAATAAGAGAACATATTTTTTTCATCTATGTATAGAGAGCGAGACATCTTACAAAACAAATGCAAAACACCAACTGAATTTTTTTTTTGCTAATTTAAATGATATAAGCAAACACGTATCCATTAAAACTGTTCAGTTCGGAGCCATGGGATGTTAAAGGGGCCAAAACGGGGATAAAAATGTTTAGAATTTCCCTTAGAATATTTATTCAGGTACTACAAACGTGTAATTCAAATATGATTAATGAAATCGGAATTTTAAAGTTTCTTGCGTCCCACTATGGCTTAGTGGTTAAAGACACTGAACATGGTAGATGGTTGAAGTGTGAGGGTCCCGGGATCGGGCCTATTGCATGGCCATCGATCTAACGGTTTGGAGTTTTGGGCGGTTTTCTCCAGTTGTAACGTGAAGAAGTCCTCCGTTTAAGGCTACAGTCCTCGAGTGGCTTAATACACAATCGAATAAAGTTTCTTCTAAATTCATAATAAAAGTGTTTTTTTAGGTATTAAAACAAAATGCTTAAAAATTTTCTTAAAAAAGGAATTAAAAAAAATGTATTGTGACCAGGGAAATAAAACTTTTTTATAGAAGGCTTTTTAAAGGGATACGATTGACTTTAATGCTACAATAATAAACTGAACGCTTTATTGCTCCCTCTTGACATCTTAGCTTGAATTTTGGGATCTTCAAGAAATTCTAACCACAAAAGTTTTCTTTGTCGTTTCGAGCAAGAAAAGAAAAAAAAAATGCGATAAATTTATGAATTCCTAACCGAAATTAATGAGTATACCACAACAAAGCCTCTCTGTTCTGACACTCACATAAAATTTGATCTTCCACTTTTCACGTGATAAATCTAAACCATCTGCGTTCGTTATCTGCAACAGTTGGGAAAAAGGGAAGAGGAGAGAAAGTTTGAGGAAAACTTCTTGGCGGGGGTATCTGGGAGGATTCGTTTTGGCGGGAGGATTGGCGAAATATTCTTGACGCATGCCCCCAGAACTGTTTGGGAAAATCTAGGTCGGGAAATCTCTGATGGAATCCAAACTCCGGCAGAGTTCTAAGGAGTTCAGACGCAAATCTTGGAGGCAAAGTTTTGCGCTGCACGTTGCTTTAAGCCACGTTGTTTGCAAGAAGTGCTTACTATGTTTTATCCACTCAACTACGGCTGAAGCAAATGTGAGAAGTTCTTCAAAGTATTTGGAAAATTTATAAACAGCTATTGCTTGCACTTCTAGTTCATTCTTTAAAGTGATCGCGTGTCTTTTTAAATTTGCCATAAGTGAAGTGCGAGTTAGTTTTATTCATGAAAGGCCCCACTGATATCAAATATTTGACATTACCGTTCTTGTCTATTTGCACTGTATAATTTTTTTTTTTTTAATTTAACTGCGAATCCCACAAGATCTTGATAAACAAGGAAAATTATCAAAATACTGTGCTTGAGGAATGTGATAGATTTATTTTTGAAAAGTAATTTTTCACGATGAAAATTCTTTCAGACTGTTGAAGGTTATGTGAAGTGATATCCAATGAGCAGTTTCAAAACTAAAACTTTCAAACAAAACTTTTTTTCAAACTTTGCATAATTTATGCATACATACATAAGGCCCAGCATACTTAGGACATAAGAAAATATTCCGTTTGTCATTCTTAATATACTAGGATTTTAAACAAATATAGAGTGAGAAAAAATTATTATTTTATTGAAGTATTCTAAAAGTGATATACTCGCAGAGTTTCTATTGAAGAAAAATTTTTTTGAAGTAACAATGATTTTTCAATAAAGAAATAACTCTAATTTTCAATGTTGAGCATATTTCTGATAAAACAACCCAGACCTTAATTTACAAGAATTGCACTGTGGTCACTGCAAGTTTGAATATATTTGTATCCTGGATAAGAAAAATTTAATACAATCGTGAACTGTTCGTTCCAACAAAAGCACGTCACATTCTGAAATAAATTCAATGTTCCTCAAATTTCGACATTAAGTAAGTGTTATTTGAATTTTTTAAAAGCATATTTGTTTCACATTTTCTTTTATGAACGTATATGTAGAATAATGCCTAATAATAGAATTCTTGTTTTTTTGTGTTCTTTAAATAAATAACTTAAACAGTACTGTTTAATAAACTTGTATATAATCCGTCTTATTGTTATGTTTAAACCTAGCCAGTATAATATTTGTGACTAGTTAAATTTTTAAGTCATGTTTTACTATAAACAAAAATATGTAGGAGATAGTGCAGTCAGTTTAAGAATTAATTTAGATTATTACACATATATGTACTTGTAAGTTACATTAAATTACCTGCATGAAAGTTTATAAAAAGTTAAATATTTTTACAATTTCCAGCAATATCGATATTTTAATTGAATATTTTGATTATAATTATTATATAAGGTAAATATTCTTTTAATATTAGTTAAATATTTTAATAACTTTCTGCATATTTTAAACTATTCAGGAAATTTTTAAATGATTCCAGATATTTACCGACAAGATTATAGTTATTGAAGATGTTTATTTTAATGAAAAATAACATTGATGCAATGTTATGTTATGTTTCAGTGTGCTTATAAAATCAAATAAATTATGAAATTAAGATGATGTGATTTATGTAAGTTTTGAGGTATTGGAGTTTTTAAGTTTATAAAGTATAACTTTATAAAAGTAGTAGAATTGTCTCTGAAATATTTTATTTATGTCTCGTTATAAATTTACATTTTGATAAAATAATACACAGCTGTTTTTGTTTGCTAGATTAATATTACTTACAGCAAGGACATTTCTCATTCTTTGAGCTAAATTATTTAACATTTTCTTCGAATCAAAACCGCATACTTTAATCTGACGCTGAAGTTGAATAATACAGGTCCAAACTAAGCACTGATATCTCATAGTTTAGATATGGTTTTCTAAGTTTTGACTTATAATTGGCCAGTATTCTGATTCGTTTCTTCTACATTCTTTCAAGATACTTGTGAAATATACAAAAAGACTTTCTCCTCTGGAGATATAATGCGCTCGTTCGTTAAATATCCCAATTGTCAAATGGTGACTTATTATAAAACTTCATTTTATTTCTATTATAGTACTTTTATAAAGATTCAATGATTTATTTTTTAAATCAATATCAGTTTCTGTTCTTAAAAAGCGGTTAAAAGTACGCATGAGATGTCTAACTGGAAAGTATGCTTTATATCCAAAATATAAAATTTATTTAATTGATCTTGTAGTTTATTTGGTATAAAAATGGTTTATGAGATAACTAAAAGATGGCTAGCTTAGTGAGAAGAGATTCACACCTTACACTGAAGTGTAAGTTTGAGATTTATGCCGTGCAGATTGTTTTTTTTTAAATTAGATCCGTTTTTAAGAATTGCGAGGTAGTTCGCTTAACGTATTTAAAAATAGAAAGCGCGAAAAAATATAAAATAACTTGAAAAATGACGACAGTGTTAGCCGTTATTTTAAATAAACACCCAAATGAAAATGCAGACAAGCATTTCTTGCCGGACAAATCTGACATGATTTTTGTCTAATAAATGATTTTGTTTATGAAAGAAAAATACCTTCTTGTCAATTCACAAGAATCCTTTTAACAATCGGAAAAAAATAAGTAGACTGTTTTCGTCTTTCTCTTACTTCTGTTTCACGTGACACACACATCAGTTAATTTCTATACAAGTAAATTTTAAACAACCTTTTCGATATTTATTGGCACTTCGTACAATTTTTGCGTACCCTGATGTGCATAAATTTGAATTGCATAAAAATACTTGTAAATTAAGTTTTCTTGTCGTAAAATTTTCATGGTAGTTACGGAAACTTGTTTTTTGACTACATGCAGAAAATTGAAGAGCGGGTAGTTTTAAAGGAATTGCTATAAAGACCGCCTTTTCCCCTTCCTCTTCGTGCATTTCTGATATGAAGTGCAAGAACCGTACCCCTATCTATGTTTTAGCAATTGAAGTGCACGATAAAGTGCGCATATTGTTTAATGCGTTCAGTACATGTGAGCAAATAAATGTAAATGTATGGTAATAAAAGTGATTTTTTATAATTTTCGTTAGGGGGACCACTCATGACATTTTTTTAGCATAGGTGCTAGATTAGACAGCATTTTTCAAAATTCGTAATCTATGGGGAAATAGGGGTTTTAAAGGTCCTTTCAGCATATCCTGAGTGATCTCAAAAAAGAAAGGAATAGCCATAAAATTCTTGCTGTAAAATACAACACTCACGAATATCTAAAAATCAATTTCAGGACATTTTGAAATTCATTCTCCAGGGAAGATAGACATGAAAAAAGAAAAGCGGAAGGTAGCCATATTTCTTGAAAGAATAAAAAATCAATCTATATAATTCTTACTGTAAAATTTAACAAATCTGAATATTATGTTTAGACTCAACTTGTTAGTACTTGAAAACTTGTTGGAATTTAATGTAAAAAAAAATAACTATTACTTCCCGCCCGATAGATACTTTAACTATTCGGTGCGGAGGAACTGGTCAAGGTGTGGTTGAACTGTACGGAAGCGTAAGCCACGCAAACGAGTTTTGCGGCATTCATCGAAAAATCAAAAATGATATTCCAATACAGAAATGACTGTTTTCATAAAGTCGTTAATTATATTCCGGAATTAATGACGGCTGTGGTTATCATATCCACATAACTTCCCGTCAGATTTTAGTGGAGCGGCGTTAGCACTCAGAGAACGTTTCGTGCATGCCGCCATTGAGCGGCGGTAGTGCCTAGAAAACGCTTGGTGGATGCCTCTATTAGGCAGCATTAGTATCTAGAAAACGTATCGTGAGCGATGCCAATGGACTGCAGTAACACCCCTCAAACTATCTTAAACCACTCTCCAAATATATATGACCATTTCATACGTAAAGTAATAAATAAAGAAAGGCCTTGGACAGAGCTGGTTTGGATGCTCCCGCCTTTAGTGATGCTACGGGTGACGAAATATCGTTTGCTGATTGGATTTCTTCTTCAGTAGCAAATCACGAAGAAGATACCTAGTCCTCACATCCCGCACTTCTGTTCGCGCTTCTTACGATGGCGAAAAATCTCGCGCTGCGAGCGGAGAGTCCGCGTTAGCTCTGAAATACGTTAATCGTGAAAAACTCGTGTAATATCCCATTCGCGTAAGATTGATCGCGTTGTAGAGACAGTCCAATGTATTTTTTTATTTATGTTGTAAATATTGAGTTTGTTAATTTACTTAATGTTACCAGAAGTGTATTGAAAGATTTTGCAATTGATTTCTGCTTTAGTGCATTTTCTCTTGTTACCAAGCATTTTACTTTAGAAACATTTAAAACTATACGTACTTTTTTTCGGATTTTTATTCGAAGTCTTCTTTCAGCAATGCAGAACGGCTTTTCCTTTTCCGATTAATAATGATGCTTATTCTTGGAAATTTTAATATCATTCTCTTTCACAACTTTTTTTGAATTATAAGACAGGAGTTATCCATCAAAATACAAAGATACCTATCATAAGGTTAAGCAGATGATTTTAAGAAGTGTGACATAAGAAGACACTTTCACGGCTAGTACTTTAACGACTTGCATAGGAAAGAAGAATTTTCAGGCAGCAAAATAAATTAATTTGTATGAATGAAAAATACTCCCAATACATTTAATCTTTCTTAGATTAAAATAAATAATTAATTTTCATAGTTTCTTTAATATTACAGTTGCAGTAGTAACAGACTGCATTGTCGAATTTTCAGCTATCAAATTCAACAGTTCATCGAAAACCAACATAATTTCTAGAGTTCTGAATTGGAGAATGAAAATACTACATAAATATGGGTACAGATAGAAAATTAACTTACAACAGTTTAAAAATTAGTCATATTTTTAAAATTCTTTTTTACATGCTTTTATTATTTTTATCCGTAGGTATGAATGCAGCTGAATCTTGTAATTCAATTTTCATCCACTTCCATACATCTAGTAAGCTTGAAATTTTGCAAATATGTAAAGAATCAATGACAATACAACACTCTTGAAAATTAGGTGCATAATATTTATAGGTCTCTTTCAGGAATATCCAAAAGAATTGGTATGCGCGACGCTTTTTTTTTTGTAATCATAGCATATTTTAGAGACAGTCATATATTTCAAACAAAACAAAATTAATAGAGGATTTATTTTGAGCTTATGCGTACCCTCACGCTTTATTTTCAAGGAGAAGCTCAAACTTGTTTTGATGTAGTAAAATTTTCATTTTGTTATTCTGCATCAGAAAGTCTCCGTCAAAATAAGTTTTTTGGACTACTCTAATAGATTTAATTGCATCCCTTTTGCAAATGCTATATAATGTGAACATAACTTTAGAAACATAATACGCTTGTCATCTCGTCAAACGCTCTTTCTTGGTCATTGAATATTTTTTCAAATGGCTAAAAAAGGGTGAATAAACTCGGTCATCAAGAGATCTAGTGCAAAAGAAAAAAAAATGTCCCAGTCATTTTGACATTAAAATTGTTGACGATAGTAAGAACGATGGTTTTTTTTTAGCACTGTCGATCAAAATTACGCTGTTTTTAGAATAAAAACTTAATTAATGACACAAAAGAAACAATAATAAATAATTAAAACCAATAAATTAGTAATTTTCACTATTGCTTTTAACAATAATTACATTCAATTTTAGGTGAATCTTCTCAAAAACTTATTTTTTTCTAAATTTACAAAATTGAAAACTGAGAGAATTCCCTAACAATCGGGCAATGGGTAGACATATCTTAAATTAATAATGGAAATTAAAATAGCCGTTTACGCGCTTGTTAAAATTTTTATTTAAGCCAGCGTTTCTCAACCTGTGGGGCGCGACCCCCAAGGGGGGTCGCAGAGCGTTTGCAGGGGGCGCGAGAAAAACCGAAGAGCAAGTAGTGATGCATGTTTTAAAAAAATCATCTAATTTATCCTCATTTTTACTCAAAAATATATCCATTTTCGCTTAAAATGTTCATTCAAACTTTACTGATAACATTATTTTGTAGAAAATTCGATTAAATGTTCATTGTTAACGATTAAAAAACTGAATGTATGCTGAAAAATGAGAGGGGGGGGGCGGCAACGTAAGTTAGCCTTTGTTGGGGAGGGGCGACGTTAAAAGGTTGAGAACCGCTGATTTAAGCCATTAAGTTTAGCTGTGAAGATACTAAGTCTTTTATTTCAAAATATTCCTCAGTTGTTTCATCGCCACTTTCTAATGTATGTTTTTCCTTCATTGTCTTTTTAATGATCCCACATAATTCTGATTGAAAAACGGATTAGTTTGAGCTATCAGTGATTTTAGTTTGAGCTGTAAAAATCGTATCCCCCCCCCCTCTCTGTTCTCATAGGAACAACAGAAAAACATTTGTACCCAATGTCATGGTCTTAGATACAAGCCAAGATTATGACCCTAGGTACTAGGTGTTTTCGCTAAATGGCCACCATAGCCAAAGACCTTCTTTGTTTCAGTTTTTCCTTTAATGATTACAAAAATTTTATGCTTTACATTAAAAGATAAGTTTGTACTTACTTTCACAAATTAAGACTTTAATCTGATGCGAAAAAAATTTAGTTTTGATCTTTAAATCGAGACTTTCTTTTCTGCATAACTGTACCTTTTTCGTTAAATGGAAAAAACTATTTTCGAAATTACCAAAATAAAATCGATGTTCCTTGAAAGTTTTCTCAAATACAGCGAACTTCACTTTCGTTAAAATTTGCGAATTAATAACTTAATAGGTATTGTAAATTTTCAGTAGAAAAAAACAAATAAAATTAATTTTCAAATCAATATCTACACAAATAATAAGATGATAAATTATTACTAAACTTTACAGTAAAAAATTAGTGGTTCCTCTAACACGCGCATTTACATACTTCAATAAATTACATGTATACCCGGTGTGTTTGCATTTTTTAAGACATGCTTCATTAATCAAACATTTGCTTACGCACATGGAGGGTAATTCCGGGACTTATGCTGCATACATTTTTTTGAATTTGTGTAAAAAAATCCCAGGCGGCACATACAGTAAAATATATGATGCTGTACTATCTATAGTTGAATTTAGAACATGTGCACTACGACAAAAAAAATCTAAAAAAATAATTCACATTTTTTAACAATTTCGTTTTTCTAAAACATTGCATTGCTGATGAGACGCCGCTCTTGTGCGGGAGTTATGCCAAGCCTGTCATAAGAAGAGAATGAAATAATAAATAAAAAAATACTCGAAAAAATATTCATATCTGGACTATAATTACCTAGTTTATAACAAAAATATACTAAATTAGTATAAAGAGACGTAATAGTAGGTTTATATCAAAATATTAGTATGCCTACTTAGTTAATTATTAAAATTAAATTCTTATATTTTTAAACGGAATTTTAATCGAACTTTAATTGTTGCTTCATCAAGAACGTAACATCAGTGCACTTGAGAGGGGGAAAAAAGAGTAAAATAGTGTTTACATTATTTTATTTGCTTAAACGCTGTTTATTTTTAATGTGGTCGTTTCTAATAGAACCTGTAGACAAATCAACAATTTATCCGGTTTTTAAAAACAATTTTTCATTTAAGCCAGAACGCTAAAATGCAGAATTATTACAATTGCAATTAACGACTAATACACATGCTCAACTTGGTCAGTTTGTGTAAAAAGAAAAGCAAAAACACTTAATCAAATCCAGCAAATGTACTCCAGTAACATAAATACAGCAATATAAAAAAATAAGACACGGAGACAAAATTTTGCTAATTGCGGCGTATCGTACAAAAGAAACTGAGGCATGTATACCGAAATAGCAGTGCGGCATCTATCCCATTTTGTACGGTACAGTCGTAACACATCACAGTTGTCTGTCCTCGAAACGGAAAATGGCGTAACCAAGTACACAGAACAGGCGCTATACTTAGTTTTGACTTCGAAATCATGCATGGATTTAGTAATTATCGTAAAAAAAGCCCTTAAGCTCAACGTGTTCAAAAGTTTGGATAGTGAAATCATACGCTTATCTCAAAATGAGGCTTGTATAGTTACAGCTAAAGCATTGAAAAGGATTCCTGCTATAAACTGGTTAACGAAATATCCTGTGCGTTTGAATGCTATCTATCGACAACTACAAGATATGCAGGCGGTACGGCATCTGTCCGGGATGCGGCGACCCTACCGGAGTTACCCTACATGCTAAATGTTGAAAATATTTTACAACACAAAATGTATAGTTTTGTACGACAAGTTTTAACAAAGCTAATTTACATATAAACCTATGAAGTCGGTAAAATTTAGATCTTACTAAATGAATTTGGATCTTATAGAACACTTTATAAGTTCTTGTTTTAAAATTTGCCATCAGTTACAGTCGAATCCGCTTAATGGAATAGCCGATTTGAAGAAAAGGTATTCTAATAAGCGGGACATTCTGTTATCCGGAATCGCATTCACTAATAATTACGGTGTGGTGCATTGGAAATTTATTACGATATATTCCTTTAACCGGCTTCAACTGTTTATGGCAGTATTGTTTTATTAAACATTACCATTCAAGATCGCCTACAAAGCTAGCACATTTTAAAAACTCAAATTCCGAAATATTAATTAACAAGATTTTTATTCCCTAAAGAATCTCCTACTGAATATACGAAGAACGTGTGATGTTCTTAAGCTGTAATATATATTCAAGTTACTGGAATTTTCTGAAAATAACTCGATGATTATTTTGATTAAATAAGATATCTTCATTTTGCGCTTCCGAAGCGAAGTGTAACGAACTTTAAATTAGCATGCACGCATTTATTTTCATTAAGCGCACTTTTAAATCACCACTGAAACAAATAACAGATTATCAAAACTCAAAGGTAGTCCAATCATTAATGAATTTTTTTTTATCCACCCCCAAATGAGTCTCCCATTAAATTTACCTGGAACGTGTTGTTTCCTCATGTCGAAATATATTTAATTTATTACGATTTTCTAAACTCTACTTGATGGTTATTTTGATCAAACGTGACGTTTTCATTCTAGAATTTCACGATAAAAGTTAGAATATACTTCGGGACTTAATAACTGGAGAAACTTCAGTCCAGAGTACTTTGTTTAGATAAAGTGCAACAGATGAAGCATGCTACTTTTTGAGGTAACGAAGTGTATATATAATTAATGTTTAGATAAAGCGCAACAGATGAAGCATGTTACTTTTTAAGGTAAATATAGTATATAATTAAAAATGCTCTTAAGAAATGTTTAAACGAGCTAAGCTTGAAGTCTGGATTTGAAGTGGCGAGTTATTTAATATGCCTAAACATAAAAACTATCATATTTTACGGCGAACAAATAAAAAAAATACTGAAATGAGCAACAATCATTTAACTGAAAGATACCTGATACATTTTGTTTTCAAATTAATATTATATTAAATGTTGCAGACAACAAATCATTTTGTTATATTAGCGGAACATACGCGTACGTTACGTACTGCGTGATACCTTCTTTGCGATATAAACGGTAAAGGTGGCAGTTGATCATTTCATTTGAAAAGTTTCTCCAATCAAACGTAGTACGCAGAAACGTCCAGTCTCGTGTAAGAAGGTGAATCAATTTTCAGTAATGAGAAAAGTGCATGAAAATCATGCAAGTTTTGTTCAATTTTTGTTCAATTGAAAAATTTCTGTTTGATATCTATTTTCTTTTTGGTGTTAAATGGATATCGGCCATTAGCATCTTCTATAAAAGTAAAAACATGCCTACGTTTTTTATTTTTTGTGTTACATAGTCCAACTTTAGGCACAGTGGGTATAGTTTCTAGAAGGTACATCAACGTCACTTAGAAATGCTAAACAAGTTAGCGGAAATCGGACGCTATATAGGCAAGCGTGGGTAGCTATTATCAAAGAATAATTTGAAAATAGACTCTTAAAAGCTTTTTGGTAAGTTTACTCTAACGTTAATACTATTTCTTAATTTTTTAGAAACCAATAGGATTTTTCTAGCAAATAATAAATTATTTCAGAATTTTTTATGCGAAATATTCCGGATTATATACAGGAGGTCTTAGTATTATTAGAATAATAGCAGTCTCTTCACATATACTAGAAAACAATAACTGTACATACACGGATTTGTGTTAATACAACACGTTAATTTATACTTCGAGATTTCTATTAAATTAGGTCGACAGTTATTAAGCTGGTTATTCTTAGTACTTAATCCTGATAATCTACCTTAAAAATATTCCAATGACAGCATAACGGCTGCTCCTTTTGTCCAGAGATTTTTAGGGTTCTATTAAAGACAATGCCAGAATTTTAGTACACTCAAGGGGCGTTTACTCAGTGTGTTCCGCTAACTTGTCGTGTGTTAGGGCCTAATCAAAAACAGAAAAAAATGCTATAATTTAATTGAATTATGAGAATCCTATTGTTTCCTCCCCCCCCCCCCAAATGAACAGACAACAAGGCGTTGCGATGTGGCAGTGAAATGCGTTTGTCGAGATAAGCAAGCCGTTGCAAGCACAACTTAGCTATATTCTCATTACCACACACTGAAGCACGCGGTTTACCACTTCTACTTGAGCTTACACTATCCAAGGCGTTGATTTCCATTCCAACGCTGTCAGCCAGATCCAGATAGCTAGAAGGTCAGAAAGAAGCACCCTTCCCTTCTCTTGGAACAGTCCCCTTCTCCTTTAGGCTTCTTCCCCACGCATCTACTTTTCTCAGTTTCCTCTCACAAAAAAAAAAAAAAAAAACATTCCTTTTGGAGAATTTTTACTGACCTGTTCTGTATCTCCTGCGTAGATTTTCAGCTTTCCTGAGTGCTTCTTTTGAAAAGTGACGAGACTTTTGAACAGTTTTAAAAACAAACTAATGATGTTAAAGACTTGAAAAAATTAATAATGCTAATTCTTCACCCAGTGCACTGTGGACTAATATTAACAGCAAACTTGTATTCTCATACAACTTTGAAAAAAATTCATAAGCACAAAAATCTCTTTCAAGAATGGGCCGAAGAGTTACCTGTCCAGAGAAATATTGCGTAATTCCGTATGTTAAGCATTTTTCCGAGAGTGTTTTGGAACTCCTATAGGTTTATTGTTTGTACCAATTCATAGTACAACTAATAAAAAGACATTCTAAATTTTTCTGAGTCACTAGTGCAAGTAAAATCTTTAAAAAGCTGTTCAAACGTTGCATTATTTTCAAAAAGAACAGCCTTAACCATTTTAAAGACGGCTTCTAATAATGTCATCCAAACACTGTTAAAAGATATTTTTCGTCACTTTCTTATGTGAAAAAAAAAAACCAAAAAAAAAAAAACTAATAATAATTGACAATGGTCGACCGTGCCCTAATCTCACAATTTCGACTAATGTGAAAGGAAGAAGTGATTCTGGTTTTCAGAGATATTTCAAGATAAATTTTTATGAAATTTCAGACTGACTTTAAGGTTGCAGTGAAGTAAATAAGTTTGCTCACTCCTAGAAATGGCAGTGAACAGGTTAACACTGTGCCAACTCCCCTCCACCGTTTTACATGTGCAGCTGTCTGACAAATTTTGTTCTTTTTAGAAACGATCACAGGGCTAATACATTTTCCAACGTCCTATTTTTAAAGTTTGGCGACGCCACTGGTAGAGGCTAACTAAGAAAATGGTGCTTTAATTAGCGTAACCGAAAATTTACGGATATCATGTCCTGTCACCGTAATAAGAGCAACAACCAGTGCTGAATGACTGAACTCTTCTCAGCGTTTGTTGTTGTTGTGTTAAGGAAAAGCCATGCAAAGGATATCTGCCTTGGGCGGCGGACTGTTTCAGGGGTTCTAACGCGTATTCACGTTACATTTGGAGGAAACCGTCCACAACTCTTAGAGATTCGCGTGGTACTCCAGAACACTGGTCCTTCTCATTTCATCGACTTGCCATGTGTGTCTTCAGTGGATGCATCTGTCCATAGGCGTATGTGTGTACATGGATGGCTGATACTGAAATAGGGGACACACACTTCTCACCTTTCCTAATAAAAAAAATTTTTTTAAGCCAAAACTCGGGGAAACTTGTCTTACACCATTAATGGAAGTTCAACATTTCGCCGTACAACGGAGCTAAATTAGCCGCAACTTTTCTGTGGAGGAATTTTCAACCATAATTTAGTTCCATTGATCATTTTTTTGCAGAATACTCTGCTTGTTTCTTGGGTTCGTAGCTCTAAAGTCCAGTTGGTGAAGAAAGTTCTAGAAAAGAGTCCACTTGTCAGGATGGAACACAAACTTTATTGCTGCTGAACTTAGTCGAGCAATCAGCTGTACAAAATTCACAGGCACTAACGGCCAGTAGCTCGTTTATAACAGTCCACTCAGTACCGAAGCTCTCACAAATGCTGTAATTCTCACACAAAATAAAACACTTCTACAGGCAAAATTCAGTGGAATTATGCAAGGGATATCGTACACAATCCCTTAAGACACAGCAATGAAGAATTTACACACAGCACTTAAAAATCAGCTTCGAAAAGCAAGCGGAAACACCGCTTCTCTAGCGTCAATACGAAGCGTAACACAGCAAACTCACTCGACGGGAGCTCAATAAACATTGAACTGGGGCCTCTGACATGCTTGTATTTATAATGGACGCAGAAACTACAAGAAGCTTCCAGAAGAATGTATTTCTCGAAGATTCTACATAAAGCGGAAATTTTAACTACGTCATAGAAGAGAAATATTACGCTATTATGCATTGTAATGCAGAAAAATTATCTTTACCAGCCCCATTGGGAAAACCGCGCCAAATGACCAAACTGTCGCCAAGCTTGGCAACTTTTGACGAAATATCGCCAAGTTTGTCGCCAAAAATAAGTCCCCAAGAGTGAGGTTAGCGAAGGTCAACGACCAATATTTCTCGAGATTTCTAGAATTTACCACAGAAATCAATGGGAAAACCCAAACTACTGTATCTCCGGTTCTAGTCGACCGATTTTGATGCAACAAAAGCAAAATTTAACTATTTGACGCGTAGAATTCGAATTTTAAACTATTTTAAACCCCAGAACAGCAGCCTGTCCCGGAAATTATCAACAGAAAAATTAATATATAAATAGTTTATTTTATTTTTCTTGGATTAATTTTATTAAATATTGCCTCTTTATTGCACAGTCAATTAAAAAACACCGATTACTTTAAATATACAAGGTGTTTCGTTTCATATTCAAAATATTCACGTTCTGTAGAGCAATGAAAATCTCATTTCAACTGCAAAAACATTTGCAGTGGAAAAGAATGATTCAAGAAAATTTCTACCTAGTCAGCTTTATATACCAACAACGAAGAAGAAAAAAAAAAAAGATGTTTCAAAGATAGAGTGTGAAAGCGATAAACAGGAGTCCAAACTTCTATCAAGATTCTTCCTTAATAATTTAACTGTTCTTTAAAAGTCTAAAATTAAGTTCCGAAAAACTTCCTCCTCCGAAAACTGAAATTGGCCTCTAGGGAGTATTATGCACAGTATTTTAAAATTTACTTTAAACGCGGCGTTTTCCGTTTCAATTCCTGAAGAATCAAGTCGTGTTAGGAATTAAATGTGTAAACAAATAGTACAATACTAAAATCGTGGATTTGAAAAAAAAAAAAAAGTAAGTCAAGGAAATTACTTTTTAAGATATTCCCAACAGGGAGTGAAGTTGCTAAAAATTCGGAATAAGTTTTCTGGAGGAATAGTATTTTTCGACAGTAAAGGTGTACAAGAGTAACATTGAGAATTGTGCTAAAGTAATCAGAAAACAGATGAAAAGACGTTCAGTTATAGGGTGATTGTGAGATTGCGGATTTTTAAAAGTGTTTTTCGGCAGACAGTTTCTTTTTAGGTGCAACACACCGCACTACATTTAAAATTTTTAATGTATTATGTGTATCAAATATTAGTTGCTTTAATTTACCGCTGCATTTCTGAAAATTGAGTAATCATTAATCTTGCTTACTAATTAAGACTAAGGCATGTAATATTTTTATAAAGAATGCATCAACATTTCTTTCAAAAGCGGCAGCATTCATGAAGGACCTTAAAGCTAGCTGGATTAATCGGAACAAGTGTTTTTCATCATTTATTAATTTGGTGGAAGTTGATTAACATGTTATGTTAACTACTTTCATATTTCTTTTAGAGATAGATCTAACGGCCGTTGTCGAGAGAAATGTTGAAAAAGGAACGCCGAGAGAGAGTTTTGGTATAAACAAACGTAGTAAAAAACGATTCATTTGTTTTATCCTCCTTGTTGTAGTCAAAAGGTGCTCTTTATTGTAACACCAGAGAAGAATTATGCATCAGGTAGCTGCACGTATTTATCTTAGTATCAAAATATAATTGGTTTTCAATTTATACTGTTATTTATATGTGTTTCACTACAAGAAGAAGCTTTAAATTGTAATAAGCCGCGTCACTTAAACAGATTAATATGTGGATTAGCTCTTGAAACAATTTTTTGCAAGAACTTACAATTGTAAAAATTTGTTAAAACGATAACACGTATTTTAGTACTTTCAAGGCCAAGGCAAAATTCTCTTTAAAATTCTGTTAATTAAATTTGTGTATGCTTAGGGGAAATTTGTGTATAAACGATGTCAACTGTTAATTCGAGAAACATTGTTGAACTTGTGACGGCCAATCGGTTGCACTCCCGCTTAGTCAATCATGACCAATGCATATCTGAAAGATACAATAACGCACAACAGCAATTGTAATATTCAAACTAAATGAAGGTAATCGCCATAAAGAAGGCTTAAGATCACTGTAAAAAAAATTCAGAAACGTTTCAGCTAACTGTAAGGCAACTTCTTTCGTAATTGTTTCTCACAAAACGTGAGAAACATTTATGATAGGTTTTGTGGAAAAAAGAACGTTTCAGATTTGTGTCTGAAAAGTTTAAGGTAAAACAATGATATTTCAATTTTACAACAATATCTGTTGTATATCTGACAAATTTCAGATAATTTCATGAAAAGTTTAGATATTTTTTTAGAGTGATTGAATAAAAGAGACTCAAGAACCTGCAGAGGGCCTACCTATCGCGCAGTTGCGCAACATAGGGTCTTTTTCATGTTGCAGGGCGACGGATCACCCAGAAGACTATAGAGGCAGAGTAGCTGCCATACTAGTTGGGGAGTCCCTGCCAGTGTGATCAGGTGTTCAACTCTCAGAGCCGCTCGTCATTTGTGTGTGTGTGGGGGGGGGATCTTATTGTAGTGAAAATCTGTTGTTGCTTATGCCCTCTGAAAACTGCATCCCCAGACAGGGAGGCGAAGGGCAGAGGGGGTCGTCTTCGATATTTAGTGGGCCCCAGCGGTAGGAAGTCCAACTTCAGCCCGGGGTCCCCTAATTTTGAACCATTTCCAGAGGAGGGACCAACCCTCGGAAATCTACACCCCCTCCAGAGGTAGCGTCAAACCTTGAGGAAATTGAGAGCCACAACGGATTTTATGTGCACCAGCTCCCATTAGCGTACACGGTCCCGCAGCAGTCGAGTCGAGAGGGACTTGACCCTCCCAAGCACGGATGCTGCTTCACTTGCCGTGTTCTTATGGGAACAGAGTTTATTGCCCAGGCCACTGCGGGACAATGAAAGTCTGAATTTGGATATTTGTCTTGGCTCTTGCAGGGAGGGGCCTAGAATAAAACATTAATACCTCGCAACAGTAACAAATCAATTTCATATCAATCATATTACAAGTGTGAATTCTTCATTTGTGTCCTATCACACATAACTCAACATTTCTGCACGGTAAATCAGCAATTTAATTACAAGGAAATTACCACGAGAGACCAAATGTTCAATACAGAAACCAACAAACAAAGCAGAATGGACATAGTGATAGAGATGCCAAATTTAAGAAACAAAGGTATGGTTCATGATACAATAAAAACTAAAACAAGTGTGTGAGAATATTACTTCAAAACAAAAAAAAAAAATTAGCGTAGTTCTATCGACATATTTATGTCGTGGAAATCATGTCGGAACTCCACTATTATAATATTAAAAAAGTTAATGATAAAGTAATATTACGTTAATTTTTAATGTTTCTCGTTCTGCATATGGTAATCATTTGAAATTAGACTGACAGTTTGTCAAATGTTTAAATAATAAACCTCCTGTAGTTTTGAAGTTATTCTTTTATGATAAATTGAATTTCCGAAGCCTTTGCGTGCACCGAATAGGCATAATTAGCATCAATGGTTAGATGCGTTGCATTAAGTACTAAGGAGTTTTTCATGGATTATAAAAATAATATAGCTGCGTTAATTTTAAATCTTAATGTCTGGAAATTTATGCTTATTGATTATATACAGAAACAAAATAAGAAAAAAGCTACTTAGGTTTAAATTTTGTAATATATATATATATATATATATATATATATATATATATATATATATATATATATATATATATATATATATATATATATATATATATATATATTACGAATACATACATGCATACATACATATATATATATATATGTATGTATGCATGTATGTATTCGTCTTTTATTTAAAAAAAGGTAAAATATAACATTTTTTCAAATATAAAATATAATATCTGTCTGCTTATTTTTTTATTTATTGCCTACCTTTTTTGAGTTTTATATGAGTTTACGCGTCTGGTCAGACCTACATGAAAATTTACAAATATCCTCATGAAAATTTGAAAGTATTTTTTTTTTTTACTTTAAAATTTTTAACGTCTGTCCGTTTATTATATATTTGTAATATTTCGGTTCGTTTTGACTGGTCATTATATTTTAAGATTGAAAGTAAAGTAGAGACCCATCTCCGAAGAAATACAGTTTGTGAAATGAATAAATTTGACTTCAAATTTGTGATACAAATACTTGAATGAATTAAAGTATTTTATTACCTGGTTCTCTAATTTATGATTAGTCAACGCTCAAATACTTTATATGAACCTTAATCTTTTTATTTGGAACGAAAAAAAATTACAAAAGTCTTCTTATGTGAAATTTCCTGGAATATGCTTTTTCTATTGACTTAAGGATTCTTTGTAACCTGGCATGGCTGAGTGCCAAAAAGCACATGGCTTGAAATAAACTAAAATGAGTCCCAAATCAACGCTATTCATAGGAAATGATGTATTAGCTTTATTAAGGGTCAAGTAAAGCTTATTACATTCCGTGTATGGATGCTTTCATAATTTGGCTTATACAATATTAACAAACAAGATGTTGAGATAGAGATTCCACTATAGTCTTTTAATTAAACATAAATTTTATCTTTACTCTTTGGTTTTTCTGGAGCAACAATCACAGCAACTAATTAAAAAGAGAAATTTATGAAACGCGTTTATTAATTTAGAGTGTACAGTTTAAAATCCGAAGTTTCTTACCGTATTTACCCACGTATACGTCGAACCCGCGTATAAGTCGATCCCCCACTTTCTTGATAAAAAAATTCGAATTTTTTTTTTTAATCTCGCGTATAAGTCGATCCACCACTTTCCCGATCAAGAATCTTTAATTTTTTAAAATACATTTATTCAGAATCATTTGTAAAAAAAGAAAGTACTAAATATACAATTATAAAGATAATAACAATAAAAAAGTATTATACAAAATTAAACTGATAATAATGAATAATAATAATAATATGACACTACTGATGGTATGATATGGCAAAATACTAATATACAAAGTTAAACTGATTCAAGATCCGATTCAATATCGGACTCATCAAACAATTAAAAAAATTCCTTCGTCGTCAACCGCTCATCATGTACACGTATTGCGTTAGGATCGCTTAGAAAGACCTCCACGGGGGCGGGGGACACCCTACCCTTCGGCCTAGAGTCCACGCGTAGCTAATTGGCCGTAATCCAACAAGTACAACATTATGATACATGTTTTCAATCTTTGTATCGCCACATTCTTCCTGGTATGAAAATCAACCTGAAAAGACGTCATTGTGTTAAGGAATGCCGGAAGAGAACATTTGTCTTATAAAAGGGCATTTTTTACTTCTGATTAAAAAAAATAATTAATAAAAATTAAATACCCTCGTATAAGTCAACCCCCCACTTTAAATCCTATTTTTTGTCCAAAATTTCTCGACTTATACGCGGGTTTATTCACATTTTATAGTTCATTTTCAGTTCTTTGTAAATCATTGGCTGTTTGATAAAAATTGATGAAAATGTATATATTTACTTATCCGGTGGAAAGAAGGGGATATTGTTTAATTTCTAATACTTGAAATCTGATTTAATATGTAGATAATATCTTGTGGGGAAATTGTCTATAAGCAGTTAAAGAAAACGTTTAGACATTAGAAAATATGACATTCTTTTATCTGTGCAACAATTAGAGCTGAAGATGTTACTCTTATTTTCGGATAATTTTTCATACTGTGCATTTGAGATAGTACCGTTTATTAAATTTACTTAATCATCAGGCTGTTAATATTATTTATGACTGTCATTTTTCAAAATACAGCTAAGCAAAGTATTTATTTTTTCGCCAACAATAGTTGGCGACCGTGAAGTTCATCGAAGCTACCGTTTTTTTCTTCTGATTTTATTAGCCTTGCTACAGTTGCACATCCAGAAAAACTCTACGTGCATTATGATAAGGCAGAAAGCATATTACTATGCAAAAAAGGATAGATGAAAGATTCGGAAAACTGGTACTATTTAAAGAGTCCATTAGTTGCTTTTAACAATAACGAATTTTTTTTTTAGTTGTGGGAAATATAATAATTACAATGATTTCAAATTTAATAGTTCTTCCTCTAACTAGTTTATATGAATGCATAGTGATTGGACGCAACGAAGCTCTTTTGTAGAGGTATTAATAGAGCTAAGAAAATTCCAAACAAGTGAATGTTTTGAAGCATTCAAAATCTGCATGTCATAGCTGTTAATCATACCTGAAAGTTGGTCACCAAGTAATTGTACCACAAAGTATGTTGAATGCACCACATAGCATGTTGAATATTACTATGTGGTAACATTTAACAAAAGTATCCAGTAAACTTAACTACGCCATTTTAAATTTAGAAAAAGCTATCAAAACCTTAACGAAATTTTATCAGTTCACCTACGAGGTTTATTATTCTAAAATCCAATTCATAGTCAAAATCTAAAATTTGAGCATTATAGTCTTTGTTTTTAAAAATCGGTGCCTTGCAAACACTTCAAAATGTATAGCTTTATTTTCCGTTCTCGAAAGAAAAAAAACGCTTAATTTTCGTTAACTCTAATTTTATTTATTTTACATTTAGTTGGAAAAAAAGAGTTTTATTTTTTAAATGATATACTTAGTCACTTAATTAACTTTATGCTTAATCATCAGGGGAAGAGACTAATCAGTCTTAAATTTCGAAAAGTTCTATAATCGTATCTATAATCATAAGCTCTATAATCATGCTTGAAATAAACTAGCATTAAAAATAAGTTTAAAAATGAAAACGTACATATTTAGGTGTGTCACATTTTACACTAGCTTACAATTTTTGAAATTACTTTTATATAGATAGCATATGTATTTAATGATTTATACGCTTTTTTTGTTTTATTGAATAAAGAGTTTTGTAGATAAAAATTACTCGCTGTGAGTTTAATAGTATAAATTTCGGCTGTAAATAAAATTATAGTTAGCATGTAATCCACTTGGGGTTTTTCAAATTCGCAATTATAATTTCACAGCGAAATCATATAAATTTGTCTTTCTGAAATACAGCTAATCACATTAATGCTTCGAATTTCTGAATACGCGAAAATATTTTTATCTGACAGTAAAGTATCGCAAATGGAACATAGATCTAATTTTACAATCTGCCTACATTCAAGGAATTCTTTATGAAGTTTTGTTACATAAAACTTTAAAAGCATCGAAAAATTTTCGATAAAAACCTCGAGTATTTACGAATTTACTTCGAATTTCGATTTATAAATGTTTGAACGTATTTCTCAGGATACGGTAAACTGATACGCTTTTTAGCATTAACTATTTTGTTTTTCTCGAATATTCATGAATCGTAGCGAAATGGATTAAATTCAGTATAACTTTCATAATACAACACTTAAACGATAGGAAATCAATTACGTTGTTTTCTCAAATATTTAAAATTCTCTGATCGTTTCGTTATTTTATTCAAGAATTTTTTGAAGAAGATACAAAAGCTTAAATTTATGTGAAAAATAAGAAATGGGTAGAAATTTATATGCACACGACAAAACTAATAAGAATTGTTCGTAAGCGTGCTTTTGAATATAAATCATTCATTTTGGTTGTAAAATATTCGTAATATATATGCCTTATCAGACATAAATTATTGTAAGATTCAGACATAAATTATTGTAAGTATTTATATCAGACATTAAATTATTGTTTAAAAACATAATTTAATAACAGTTTGAATTTTATACATATCTTTTTTCTTAATGTATGCTGTCTCATTAGTAATTTATGTTAAATATTTTTCTTTTTTAAAAGGCTGCTATTTTACAACTGTTAATTAATCTATAAAATAAAATATTTCTTAGCGCCCAGTTTAAACGAAATACTTCTAATACATTGTTTTAAAAACTTAAACGGGATAAAACAGCACTTGATTCTTAAAATAATGTCGTATAAAAAACAAAATGCATTCAAGGTAACCATTATCAAACTTGTCAAGTTCGAAACGAAGTATACTTTAAGCAGTAGAGTTCTATCCGTAAAATCCGTCGTGGATCCAATGTCCTCCATGTTTAATGCTATCATTGGAGGTGCTTATTTCAGATGGTTGGTATCTCATCTGGAATTGCTTCAAAATTAGGGGTCAACGAGCTAAGTCGGTCTTTCTCTCATTGGGGGTCATTAAAATGGAAGATGGTCCTTCCACCCATCACCTTCCTATATGGTGTATCTGGCTTCGCTCCGCCGTTGCTAGAGAGCCTTAGCAACAAAAACAGAGTTCTATCCCTATTTTGTCCAGCCCTAGGCTGAATATAAATTACATAAAATTATTAACATTCTGACAAACTTAGTTATTAAGCTGTAAATATCAGAACAGCAATATAAAGAAAATTTGTCTCTCTCTCATTACATTCCAACAGAGTTTCCTCCAATACCTATGCATTACTACAATGACGCATTGACTACAATGACGTGAATAAAGACGAGAAATTATCACAAAAATTTCTTTCCGAAGGTATAGCATTGTTGAAATTTCTTATCTTCTTTCTAATTAACGCCGTCAGTAATACACTAATAAAAAGCTCAAGATCTTCTTTCTAGTGATTTCAGGGGAAACCGGAAGGACTATAATTTCAGTATATGTAAAATATATTCCACATGCTTTTAATAAAAACTCATAAAATCTCTGTTCCGGAACAAAACGTTCAAAGAACCCGTTAAAGAGGAATAATGTTCTATCTTTTAAGTGAGGGATAAATGATGGGGTAATATACGTTAAGTGCGCAAAAGTCTGTAAAAAAAAAAAAAAAATCATCAAATAGAAAAAATAATGAGAAAATATTCTGTTTTGTACAAATAACATTACAGGGAGATCGGATTTACATATTTTTATTGAAAAAAAAAAATAGTTGTAGTTTAAAACATTAATAGATGATGACGCTGACATGTATAATGTGAAGCCAATTTATGAAAACAAGAGACTTTTATGAAGGACATTTCAAATCGATGATTCAAGCACCCCAAATCCCTTTCCACTTTCAGGAGCCCCTTGAATAAATCTCCTAACTATATTTTCCTCGATGCATTCCACGGTTGTGATGTGCCGCTCTGCCAAGAAAGTCTTCCAACTTAGTAGACAGCCCTTTCTCCGAAGCATCTAACAAGGATGAGTATATCCCAGAACATGAAACTTCTGATTTTCTTGTAGAAGTTTTTTTACCGTCCGAAATTTTCGCAAATGTTGGTTACTGACTCATGGTTCTTGTAAAACTTTAAACTTAATCCATTCTAACAAAACTTAAGCCAGTAAGGCCTAAAATGTCGACATCGAATAAAGAACTTATGAGCATGTAGATATTTTATTGATGGCTTGATCTGCATCAACGGCAAAAATTAGCTCCATGCATGTTAGCGCCATCTATCGCTAACCATTTTAACGAAAGCATTTTTTATTATAAACCCTTTAAGACACTGTGTACTCAATTGCAGATACAAAAGCTAGCTATACTATCTCAGTATGTATATCAAGTTAGGACAATGTCCTAATTTATCCACATACAGAGGAAACAATTCTCCTCGAACATTTAATAATAGGGATTTTCATATCATTTTTTTAATTACGAATTTAATATCTGTTATCAAAAGAAAAAATATTGAATTCAAAGAGAAATTACTTAACTGTAGTTAAGTAATTAAGTTAGAGAAATTACTTAATTGCAGTTGTTACTAAAAGAAATGAATAATAAGGTCTGAAAAGAAAAAATATTGAATTCAAAGAGAAATTACTTAACTGTAGTTAAGTAATTAAGTTAGAGAAATTACTTAATTGCAGTTGTTACTAAAAGAAATGAATAATAAGGTCTGAAAGAGTATTAAAAAATCGGATATCCCTTTCACCTTATTCTTTAAAAACGCAATATTTTCATCATCTTCTGTTCTTTTTTAATGAAATTTTTGCTTTCACGGAATTTTAGCACACGTTGTATGTATGGTAAAATTGAGATTATTCCCTTGAAACAAAATTCAAAATTGCTTTGAATAACATAATGTTGCATAAAGCATTGAAATCCTCAATGTAAAGCGATAATGAGAACTCTTGGATTCCTGGTATTTCGAATGATTGATGATAAAATTGACTTACATTGAAGAATATGCTAGATATGATATTATCCGCATATGTGATTGAAATTCATTGCGCATCTTGTATTAGGTTTGAACTCAAGATTCACTTAGTGTCATTTAAAATTTTATCAGTCGTAACTTTCGTAAAACACCAAGAAAACTATCCTTTCGATCTCAGACCTTTCTAACTTTTAATAAGGAGCCTTTAATTTTTTCATAACTAAAATGTCACCGATCACAGATTATTGAAAAAATGATTTACAAATTTCAGATTTAAAAGAAAACTTTTTGAACTAGAATAAAAACTTAACATAACTGAAATGTCATCGATCACAGATTATTGAGACAATGACTTACAAGTTTCAGACGAAAAAAAAAAAAAAAAACTTTTTGAACTAAAATAAAAACTTTTTTAAAGGTGTAACCATTATTTTTCTTTCATTAAGTCATAAATAATAATTTAAACTAATATGAATACCCATATGCATCCTAAAGCTGTCTTGTATTAACATTTCACGCCGCATTAATCAAAAGTTTAGCATAAACACCGTATTTCCTTCTTAAAACTTTCTCCGGAATTAGCACAAGCTTCCATGAAAACTGTTTTTACTTGTTAACCCTATGCCTTCTTTTAGTGTCAAAAACTCCAAGGCTAGAGCTTCATTTCGAAGAAAAATTACAGCCAGTACATTCCCCAGAGTACTAGCGCTTCAGCAAAGCATTATGAATGAAAGCTCGGGTGGGGCCAGGATAGTGGGATAGAGATTAACTAAGATTCATCTGACACTAATGAAAACTGACCGTAACGTTATAGTTTCTTTTCTTTGCAGTTTCATCATGCTTCATGGTGTTTGATAATGGGGCACATGGTGATACAGCATAGGTAGTTAGCAGTTAGAAAAGAAAGAAGTTCTGGGAGACGGTTAATTGAGACAGGGAGACAGAGCTTGAATTATCTTATATTATTTGAAATGATACAAAAGAGAGAAAAGAGTGCTTAAGCATAAAAATGGCACTCTTTGCTAGCATACTTGTGAATAATTGAGTAAATTGTTGTTTTTTTTGTAAGTTCTTTGCTTAACTTTTTGCACTTCATATCAATTTTAAGAAAGTCAGCGCATTTTTGCTTTTTTACATTTATTTTAAACTTGCACTTGGATTAAAACGTTAAAACGCATTTTAACGCAAAGTAATGAATAGTAAGTTTAAAATGTTTTGGTTGTTATGACATTTAAATATTGTATGTAGTTTATTCCGCTTTGCGATTTGCGAAATTACTGTATAATAAGTAACAATTATTAAACGTAAAAGTTTTTCAGTAGCTGCGCAAAGGCATAAAATTGATTATAATTAAACTCATTCATATACGGTTTGTGATAAAGGGAGAAAATGTTCACCATTCTACTATTCATTTGACATTTTTAATTATCGACAAAAAGCAGTCAGTGATCAGTTTTCGAGAAGCCTTGAAGCAAGTATTCGGGATCGGTTCTAGGAAGTCTAAATTTCCAAAGGCTTTCGGTATATCTTACGAAGAGCAGCATAGATGTGGTAAGCTGATCATTATCTTGACTCAAATAAATAAACAAACCAATAAAAAATAATACTTTTAGTCATTAGATAAGCCCTTTTTACTAACACAGCACTGTGCTATTCACACACTCAAAATCTATAAAACAACCAACTTTTTTTTATAATTTCCACGTAGTCAATAATTTTGAGCATGCAATTTTTTGGAATGCATTTTATGATCATGAACTTACATCAAATCTCGTTTTTAAATAAAACCATTGAGTTTATTTGAGTCAGTGACTAACCTGATCCTAAAGATTGGGTGTCCTGACAGTTCTGTCGTCCTCGACTGAAACTTTAGATTTTCAACAAGGCTACATATATTCTGCAGTACTAGGTGTTTTATTTGGACCTTCGTGATTTCCTATATTTTCTACTGCGTAGCTGTCGTTTGGCTTTACAACCGATACTATATAAGGTCCGTGATAATTTTCTTTCTGCTTTAAGCCCGAACTCAATTGAGTTCCTTTGATTGCGACTATATCACCTACTTTATACTTCTTTGGTTCCTTTCTACATTTTTTAAATTATGTCTATTTTCCTCTTGAATTTTCGTGATGTTTTTCCTCGCTTCTTCTCTCATAGCTTCTAGTTCTTTCATCATGAACCTAAGACATAGTTTCTGAATTTTTTTAGGGCTTCGATTATTGCAAGTACCTCTAATTCACAACTGCAATACTTTTAGTATTGCGGAATTGTCTTCTTACTCATGTATTCTATAGGATGAAATTCTTCATCATCTCCCTTCTGTAGTAATATGTCGCCAAAACGATGGCAGCTTGCGTCAGTGTGCAATTCAAACGTAGATCCTTGTTTAAACAAATGTAATACTGTCTTTTGAGACAGCATTTATTTCAATTTATTAAATGCTTCTTTTTGTTCAGGACAAAATTTAAATGTGGAGCCTTTTTGTAGTAGACCATTCAATTGTCTAGATCAATCACTCAATCAATCTGGGCATATTGGGGAATGAACTTGCGAAAATATCCACTTATCCCTAAAAATGACTGAACTTGCTTAATTGATTTTGGTTGAGGGAACATTTGAACGGCTAATGACTTATTGGGTGAAGGTCGTATTGTTTCGTCTTCAACGACATAATCGAGAAGTTCAACTTTTCTTTTCAAGAGCTGTCACTTTTTAACATTAATGTCCACCCGTTTTCAGAGGCAAAAGTCAGCACTCTCTTGATTTTTCAATTTCTTCCTCTTCATCCTGGGATGGAATGATTATGCCATCCGTGTAATTTCACTCCCAGCATTATCACTCAGCACCTCTCTGAAAACTCTATTTATGTATCGTTGAAATTGACTTGATGATGTGCTTAACTTAAAAGGACATTTTAAAAATTCATATTCTCCACTATGTGTAACAAACGTAGTGTATTTTCTGCTCTTCTAATCTATTTCGATATGAAAAAAATCCGTTTTTCATATCTAAAGCTGTAAAAAGTTTCGACTTCTCCAGGTGATCCAATACGTCCTCAATAAATGGCAAAGAGAAGCGGTCTTTAACGATCTTAAGATTTAATTTCCGGTAATGTACACATAACCTATAAGAGTTATCTTTTTTCTTACATAACATTACTGGTGCAGCATAATCAGAGTAACTAGGTCTAATTATCTCGTCCATTAACCATTGATGAATTTCATCTATTATTTTTTGTTCTTTCAAAGGAAATCTTCGTGGACGCTGGTTCACAGCTATAGCGTCAGTTAAAATTATGCTCATCTTCAGTTCATCAGTCTTCGTTTTTCTTGGTTTGTAATCTGTGATCAACTTCCTGATTTCATCTTTATAATCTAAATTAATCAAATCACTCAAATGTACTTCTTCAGAGCTTACAGCTTCGGACAGATTAATCAAAAAATTATTTCTGGAACCCTTTCTTTTCAATTTCATTATCCGATTCTTCCAATGTAAGATTTTTTATCAGCCATTTCAAAATTATTTGAACTTCGATTAATACCCCTCTTAAAACGACACCTTTCGGTTTCACAATCATCTAGCTTGTTTATTAACGCATTCATATTTTTTATACTTGGGAGGTCATAATGAAATGTTCTTGATTATCACAGGGCAAACTCTGTTTTATGCGATCCGTTATAATTAATTCCTTCAAATTTTCAAAATCGTCAACTTCCATGTCATGAATCCACTCATCGAACTAGTTAACAAGCTCAAAACCAAAATCTCGCCATTTAGCGGACTGTGAGAGATAAACTTCTGCCGAAATTCTTCTGCTGTTAACTTAAAACGCTTTAACAGTAAATTTTTCACGTGATCGTAATCATCTGCTAAGGGATCTGATTCTCTCGATATTATATTTAAGAATTCTAAAGGTAACAAGCTTTATTAATTCATTACCCAACTTTCTTTAGGAATGTCTAATAGGCCAATTTGTTTTTCGAATAGAGCTAGATAAACACTAATGTCTCTCGATCCGTTGAATCGCGTCATAAAAGTTTGGGGACTTTGCTTTATATTCATATTATTTGACTCAAGCGGATTTTCTATTATGTTTTCTCATCTACAAGTAATTTCTAACCGTCGTAATTCAAATTCTCTTTCTTCCCCATCTCTTGCGATTGCTATTTATTCTTTTTCTCTTTCGATTGCTATTTGCCTTTCCCTTTCTTCTTTCGCTCTTGCGATTGCTATATCCCTTTCATCTCTTATAACCTCAAGGCGAGATTTGACAAAATCTTCATCAAAATCCTCCGAGTCGTTAATTAACTTTATAAGTGCAGCTATCTTCGTATTCGGCGGCAAATTAATATCTAACTCTTCGCATAATGATAACAAATCACATTTCTTAGCTTTCGTTAAGGAAGACATATTTTTCTGAATAAACTTCTTTTAAGATATAAATTTCAACTCACAGTTCCTTGAATTAGTCAACATTAATCCGCGTATCCTGGCAAAGAGCTCCTCTTTGTGGGAAAGCTGATCATTATCTTGACTCAAATAAATAAACAAACCAATAAAAAATAATACCTTTAATCACTAGATAAGCCCTTTTGATTACTACAGCACTTATGCTGTTCACACACTTAAATTCTATCGAACAACTAACTCTTTATAATTTTCACTTAGTTAATAACTTTGCGCACACAATTTTTTGCAGTACACTTTATGATAATGAATTTACATAAAATCTCGTTTTTAAATAAAACCCGGGAGTTTATTGGAGTCAGTGACTAACCTGATCCACAGAGATATTTTTTTACTATAAAATATTAAAATTTTCCGTAGGGTCTTTGTTTCTATGCTTTCAAGTGGATATGTTGAAATTTTCGAAGCTGCAAAAGACAGTGAATAATCCAATCATTTTTGCTCTTTACTTTTATTTCATTAAACCCGTTACGCCTCGGGTTAAATGAAAACTCTGACGATCCCCAATGGTTCAATGAATTTTTGTGACTATAAAGTCGCAAAACTGCCTTCCTACGTCCGCTTGTGATGACGTTATAATAAGACACTGCAGCATAGTCACAACGGTGACGACAGCTGTCCTTGTTAATTTTCTGATATCACAGCAGCGTAGTTGCAGTTGCCAAACTGGCTGCACTGTGACGTTACAGTGCAGTTCCGGTCACACAACAGCTCTATTGTGACGGGGTATTGTGGTCGTAATAAAATGTGTGACCACGTAATGGCGTCATAAAAGAGACAAGAACGGCAATCGTCGGGTGATTTCTATTTCTGTTCCCAATGTCCAAAACCACTTTTGGAAATCAGCAGCTTTAAAAATTGATCTCTACAGAGTCGGAAAATAAAGTCGACTTTTGATTTAGCAATATTATCATTGACTGTCAAAATGCGCGCCAAATAACTATTGTATGTTTCCATGGAAATGCGGGTATGAATAGATTGGAATGCTGGGAAGTTTTTTTGACGTATGCAGAATTACCACCATTCAAGGAAACCCTAAAGAACCTGAGATAGTCAGAAAATTGAAAAATTTGGCTAAAAGCGAGGAAATTCATCAAACGTGATCTGGATGCATAAATAATTTTTCATTTGCCATATGCATAACTGGAGTAATGTGAGACGTGAGATAGGTGTGTAAAAGTTGCGGATACAAAATTTGTTGGATGGGAGAGCCTAGTTAAAAAAGAAAAACAAAATATTGCTTTAGAGTAACATTTGCTGTATTGTACGTGTTGCTTAAGGTAAATAAGCTTGGTTTTCTTTTTTTCCCTAAAACTAGGCTGCCCTCCTCCCAAAAATTGAGCATCCGTCATTGTTGCGCATCTGTTTCGAGGCACTCCTCCCCGCAAGGCATACTTAAAATATAAAATCAATGTATAAATGCAGACTTCAAAACATTTTCCGAGTCACACTTCAAGATTTTCTTGATTTTTAGCTAAAATTAGCAATTTTTTCCTGACTTTTTTCTGTTAAAGTAAAATTTCCAGACTATTCTGGGTTTCTCAGGTTTTCCTTGACCCCTGGCAATCCTGTATACTCCAAAAAATCTTCCAGCATCCCGAACTAATATTATAATCATTAACCACACTCGCATTTCTATGAAAACATGCAAAAGGTTTTTGGCGCACAATTTAGTAGTCAACATTATTACAGCCAAATTAAAATGTCAATTTTTTTTTCTGGCACTGTAGACTATACATGGAACTGTAGGTCAGTAGACGGACGTTTATGTTATACTTTGATATGGTACTTACTATAAATAGCTTAAAGAGTAAAGTGAATGCAAAAAGGGTTAAGAGCATGCGATATTTATACAAAGTTTGTAGGGGGTCATACTGCCTTTTTAACACTAAGGGTGCCAGGGACTTAAAAGAAAAACTATTTGGGGTGCTTTGGAGAATTTTCTAGTTTCTTTTTCAAAAGAACTGGGGAACTAATGGAAATGCTTACAAGTTTAACACAAGCACGTAAAAATGGGTTCTCAAGTATGTGCAAGACCTTAAAAAAGCACGTCCTGGTGAGTCAGCGATATGATAAGTACTCACAATAGCTTGATGCCTGAGGTTCGATACATTACATAAAGATACAATTTACAAATTCATAAATTTCAACAATTTATTGTAGTCCAAGTTAATGGAAGCACAGGTATCTTAACACTTTTCTACAAAGAGAATTTACTGTATTTTCTCGTTATCACTATCATTCAGAAAAACACAACCATTGTGATGTCATTTTAGTCTGAAGAATCAGCAATCACGCTGCGACTTGATAAGGACATCCCCGTTGACTGGTCTCGTCAATTGTCAGTCACAATATGACTCGTTTGCGACACTTCTTTGACTACTGAGACATCACAGCGATTCTTTTGTGACCACAATTAGGGTTGCGCTATTAGGGATATAATGCATAATGGTCTTCCGGCTAGGGATGACAGAATTTTTATTTATTCAGCTCAATCAGAAATGTATTTTTAAAAGACTTAATATTTTTATGTATACGCATACAATAAAATGTAATCTTTACTTTAGAAAATGAATTAATAAATAAAATTGCAAGGATATAATAGTGCAAAATTTTAAAAAGGCGTTTCTTGTTACGGTCACAATTTCGGAAAAATTTCATTGACGCAAATAGCATCTTAGCTGGCTGAGGCAGATGGGCCTTTCCTATTTTTAGGATAGGCAGTATAAAACTCATGTTAGGGGACAGAGTTGAAAAGTTTTGTAAGCCTCAGGACAAAATCTCAGATAAGTGGATTGGCCATTGAGTATTTTTCCGACTATTTTTCTCTTTACTGTTGTATTCATGAATATGAATACTTTAATACGAGGCTAAAATTCTGAGAAAATATAAGATATTTAAAGTGAATCATGCTTTTAAAATTAAATCGGATGAAAACGGATTGATCGTAACATCTAAGTTGGTTAAAATATTTATAAAATAATATAGATTTCAGAAATTGTGTAGCATCCTCCAGTCATAATTTAAATTGCATTAAATTCAAAGAAAAATACAGCAGTTATCCCAGTAATTTACAATCACGAAAAACTAGTTTATCACAGTAGAACATAAAATGTATACACTTCAATTTATATCACTCGATAAAATAGATTTTTCTGCATTAATTTTAAGTTTTATGCAACTAGTATCAGGAATAGATGCTATCTAATTCATACATAGAATATGTTTAAGCAATTAGTAAATCGACAATGCAATAAGTAGTTGACTAGGTTATAGTCATATTACTAAATGCATTTCAAAACAATCATAAGGCTGTCTGAAATTCAAAATTTAAAGATATATCTATGACATACTGGGATTTCCACCGATTAATTGAGTGCAATGTATTGAATAGTTTTGTAAATAAAAAATTCAGAACAGACAAAGCATTTAAAGACAGAATTAAAGAAAAGTTAGATTTAATTTGCCTTTGACTTGACTTACTCGTAATCTTTAAAATGGTTATGCTGCAGCATAGAAAGGATGTTTGATACATATTTCACATGGTTTTTGTTCTTATTCTTGTCAAAAAAAACAAAAGCATCAATATATATAGCATTTTATAACATTATATTATTAAAGCAGTGTGAGAGAGAGAGAGATTGCTGATGCTGAATAAAAAGTAATAAAAAAATAATATGAGACTAGTATTAAAAAAAGACTTTAGTCTGAAAACACTGGAGTTATTTTTTTTTAATGTCGGCTTTTAATAAACTACAAAGTCAAATATAATTCTGCTAATAAAGCATGAATACGTGAAACTTTGATTTTAGCGTATGCTGTATTTTGCACAATTGTTGAAAATGAACTGCAATCTCCGCTAAACTAGAATTCCAGTTAAAAAAAAAAAACTCTAAAATGTAATCAAATGAAATCAATCATTGCTCACAAATCAACTTTCATAAAAGACATTAATAGGGTTGAGATAGCCGAAAATTTTGGTATAATGCATTTCCATCGAAATCGCATGCAAAATATGAAATTAACCGAACTCTGTCATACTGTATATTACAACACATGATTTATTAACAGAGCGAGACACAAACTCTAGATTTAGTGCGTAATTAATAAACCAGCTTTCTATCAAATTCTAACATACTCCATTATCAGATTTAGGATTGGTAATTGTTGACACCTTGTTCACTATACAGCGATTTCTCTGAGCTTTTCCACGAGTGCTTGTTAAACTACATAGTTGATGATAAGAGATAATTTGTCACTTTCTACTGTTCCTGTGCAATGCTCTTTGCAAATTGCATTATGTTCTTACCTGGAAGTTGAAGCAAGCACTGGGTACAGTTTAATTCAATTAGTACGCAAGAAAAATAAGTGAAATTTAAGGGAAGCTGAATTATTTATGCGCAATATTTTACGAATTCTATATTATTTGGTTTGTCTCAAGTACTGAAGTACATGAGTAAGTTCTATATTGGCAATTTGAATGTAAGAGCTTACAATCGGATTTGGGGATCATTAACTAAAATATTAGTTGAATTAAACACTCGACTAAATATTAATAGTTGATAATTGAACGCAGCTAAATGTTCAACTAAAGTGGTTGTCAGTTGTTGAAGGTCCCACTACCTTTGGCTCAACAAAATTAGTTTTAGTTTTCTGTTCAACAAAAGCTAATTTAACTATATTCGGCTATTCCAAACAAAACACAACTCATATATGCTATTACAGTTGACAAGATATTGATCTGAAAAGGAAATAGTATCTGAAGCATGAAAGTTTCTCTACAGGAGCACCCAAAAAATTCCAATATATTACGGTCCATGGCAGTTTAGACATACATTCATTTCAAGCACAACACAACAAGTATAGAGATGTTCATAACAGCCTACTTTTGATTTAGAGGATGGAAATATCTTTGTCGTTTTTTTTTACAGGGTCTTTCGACATTTCATCAATAGTGATACAGTTTATTGAGGTTATCTCCAGAATCTCATCAAATTTGTCTACAATACACCGCCAAATTTACTGCCAAAAAATATAATAGTTGTGTGTGAAAGTGTTTCATAATCGATGCATTTCACATGATTTGGTTTTCTTGTTATTTTACATTCCTGTGTCTTTTAATATCTCTTAACTGCCATACACCGTTATGTATTCGAATTATTTCGGGTGCGTCTGTAGAAAAGCTATATGTGCTCCACAGACTATTTTTTATAGAGAATATTACGTATTTTTAATCCTTAATAACAAATATGAATTTTGTTTGAAATAAATAAATATCTCTAAAACACGCTTTAAAGAATGACTGCACATAGAGCGCAATGTATTTGGAATTCTTTTATGAGCCTCCGTAAAAGAACTATAAATGCTACATACATCAATTTCAATTGGGGACGCAATACAGCATATAGAAATAACATAAAGCCCGGGACTTAGCCGCCTATTTTTTTTAATTTGCGCAAAAAATCCCAGGATGCACGTACAATAAAATAAATCATGCTGGGTTATTTAATGTAGAATATAAAACATGTATACTGCGACAAAAAATATAAAAAAATTAATGTTTTAATTTTTTTTTCTGAAGCATTACATTACGGGTTAGATGCTGCTCTTGTGCGGGAGTTATTCCGCTCCTGTCATAAAAACAGAATGAAATAATAAATAAAAAATAAATAAAGATATTGAAATTAATATTCATATTTCGACTATATTCACCTATGTAATAAAAAAAAGAAACTAAACAAGTACAAATAGACGTACTTGTAGGTTTATATATATAAGGTAGGTTATATATATATATATATATATATCGTGTTCAAATTTTCAATCGTTTATAAAATACTTTTTATTCATCCACGCGAGTTCAAAGTTTGAGGTTTGTGGGAGTGGAGTTTTTCACATGTTTCTCAATGGAGTTTTTCACATATTAATTCATTAATTAATTTAATTAATTCATTTTAGATCCTGTTACGTGGGATTAAAAATGAATGAAAACAATAAACTAAGCAAACAAACATTAACGGTATCGACACTTGCTTCACAAACGGCCCTGCATTAACTAATTAATTAATAATTAATTAATTAATTAATTAATTGAAAAGTAACTAAAATAACATTTTACTTTATTGACTTAAGTAGGAATAGACTTAATTTTTTTATATATTATTTTAAATAAGTTTTAATTGTTATTTCATCAACAGCGTGACATCAGTGTGTATTTGAGAGGGGAAAAGAGAGTAAATTAGTGTTTATTTTGTTTTATTTGTTTAACATTGTTTTATTCTTTAGGTTTTATGTTGTTTTATTGTTTTATAAAATGTGGGCGTTTCCAATAAAATTGTAAACAAATCAAAAATTTATCTAATTTTTAAAAACAATATTTCATTTTTAAGCCAGAACATTAAAATTAAATTTATTACGATTGCAATTAACGACTAATAACATGCCTAACTCGGTGAGTCTGTGTAAAAATTAAAGGAAAAAAAGCTAATAACACTTAATAAAATCCAGCAAATATACTCCAGTAACATAAATTCAGTGATACAAAAAAATAAGACACGGAAAGATAAATAAAAATTTTACTAAAAGCGCATCCCGTACAAAAAAAAAAAAAAAAAAAAAAAACTGCGGCTTGTATACTTGAATGGCAGTACGGCATGTACTGCCCATCTTGTACTGTACAGACGTAGCACATCACAGTTGTCTGTCTCCGAAACAGAAAGTGGTGTAACCATATACACAGTACTCTATGCAGGTGCAACACTTATTTTTGACTTCCAAATCATGCATGGATTCAGTAATTAGTATTACACGTTAGCACTTAAGCGTAATGTGTTTAAAAGTTTGGATAGCGAAATCCTGCGCTTATCTGAAAATAAGGATTGTTTAGTTACAGATAAATCATTGAAAGGGATTCCTGCTGTACACTAGTTAAGGAAATCTCACTGCACACCAATACAGCGCGTGTGACTGCTACCTGCAGACAATTACAAGAAATACAAAGGGTCGGCGACTCTCCCGGAGTTACCCTACATAAATTTTTTAGTGTGTTTACGGCAGTTAGAGCACAGACGGACGGGCACACAGACAAAAACCGAAATCACAAACTTTTTTAACCTTGTTGACAAGTGTTTTTAAAGAGAAACAATTTTGTTATGTTTCCAGAATGCATTGCCTCTTAACTAAATATGGCGGTATTTAAGCTTTCTTCTTTCATCCAGTATTTGATATCTTTACAAATGTTGCCATCTGTAACAAACGTTAGAAACAATACTTGTCCGATACTGGGCGATGCCGCTCGACGCTACCCAGTCTTTTCCTAAGTACAGATAAATTACGATTCGTTGTTATACGAAAACTACAACTAAACTGATAGCTGTTAGTTGAAGGCCCAACTAATATGGCTCAACAAATTAGTGTTAATTTTCAGTTAAACTAAACTAATTTAGCTGAGCGGCGTTAGTTGAACCTTCAACTAACAATTATTAGTTTAGTTGTCGTTTACCTGTGAACTAACTAAACTATCAGGTTGTAACGAAAGTTTTCAGCCATATCTACCTAAAAAATTAACTTCTAACTCCTTAGATACCTGTTTTTGAACTTTCGGTACCAAACCTGTACCGTGTCACATGATACAACAATAGTACTTAAAGCTGTACTCATAATTCGTTGATATTCTGTAGCTGACTTTTTGCTACAGAACTGGAAGTAAATGATGGTTCTAATCCTCTAGAGTGATAGTTCCATTTGAGACACCTAGTTCTTAATGATAACTATATTTTTTACAGATTTCACAACACAGTGTCATAAAGCAAGTCTCTTTCTTTCAAATGCCAAAAATCATTTGACAAAATATGAGCAAATACGCCAACGCGAACTGTGTGCTTCCGATGTTTGCGGTGGCGGGAAACTTTCGTTACAACCTAATAGTTCTAGTTTTATTGTTAGTTTTCCAACTTTGCTTTCGATAAATCTTTCTGTCATTATTATTTAAAGCATCTTCTTATGCTGAATCGAGATTAGACTATGTTTTTTGTAGTTGATTTTTTCAAAAAATATCTTTGAGCTTTTTGCAATAGAAATGCTAATTCCAAATACTGTCACTAGAGGCACTGCAGATATCATCAAACGCTAGTAGTCTAAGAGTCAGCGACCGCCAGACCTTCGCCATAGTATAAAATCTGAAACGTTCTCTGCGCATATTCCCCAATACAGGTAGGAACAATCGGCCACTATAAAGTTTGGATGATCGTGGCTTTGGCAGGTAACAGGTGGCAAAGGTATATAAAATTGCAGAAAATGTTCGTCATTTTATAAAGCTTTATTTTTTTATATGTTCTTCCACGCAGTACTAGAAATCGTTTTATCCCTTCCCAGACACTTTTCCATCGTGGCAAACCCCCGCCAGACAACCTCAAAATCATGGGAAACGTGATTCTATTTTCGTCATTTCATAAAGCGTGATTTTTTTATATGTTCTTCGGGCCAGTACTAGAAGTCACTTTATCGCTTGCCAGACACTTTTGCATCGTGGCAAACCCCCGCCAGACAATCTCAAAGTCATGGAAAACGTGATTCTATTTTCGTCATTTCATAAAGCGTGATTTTTTTATATGTTCTTCTTCGCAGTACTAGAAATCAATTATTCAGTTCTCAGAAATTCATTAAAGTATAACTTAGAGGTATTAGGTTATTTCAAACGAATCAAAAGTGATATACGTTATTAAGGGTTACAAAATGAATTTATCCATCGAAAATAGTGTCTATATAATTTGTAGTTCTGCTATAGGAACACTCAAAGAATTTCAACGCAATACGTATATAAGATCAATTATTCAGTCTCAGAAATTCATTAAAGTACAACTTAGAGGTATTAGGTTATTTCAAACGAATCAAAAGTGATATACGTTATTAAGGGTTACAAAATGAATTTATCCATCGAAAATAGTGTCTATATAATTTGTAGTTCTGCTATAGGAACACTCCAAAAAATTTCAACGCAATACGCTAAATGGAAGTTTTGGGGGCATTCATCCATTTCAAGCACAATACTGTTACGAATTTTCGGGGCAACCCGCTGTTCTCGGGCTTAAAATGGTTTAAAATTCGTATTCTACGCTTCAAATAGTTAAATTTTGCTTTTTGTTGCATCAAAATCGGTCAACTAGAACCGGGGATACGGAGGTTTCGGTTTCCCCATTGTCTTTCTACGGGTTTCTAGAAATCTCGAGAAATATTGGTCCTAGGGTTTCGATCTCTTCACTTTTGGGGGACTTGCCCCCTGCGGTCGTTTGCCCCCTCAAAAACTGCACCAAAATTCGCGAAGTTTGGCGACTTTGTATGTATGTAACTTGCATATACCATAAACAATTAGACGTAGACTGTTGAAATTTCATATCTAAGATTGTTGTAGCAGCTAGTTCTGCACCTGGATTTTTTGTTCTAATGTACTTCAAAGTTTATTTACAGAACAACTCAAAAGAATTTCAATACATTAATGTCTATGGACATCTTCAATATACAGTAAAACCTCGATACAAAGATATTTAATATACCCAATAAAATTATCGTTCTAGAGGGATGTATCGTTATACCGAGGGGAGAACAAATTGCATTGTAATTCCGTGGGACCACAAAATTTTATCATTGTAGAGAGATTTATTGTGGTATCGAGTATCGTTATAGCGAGGTTTTACTGTATAATGGCTGTAGTGAGTCACTGTTTGGTCTATGCCAAAAATCTTATCGTTTGTCATCCACCTTGACGTGTTTGGCAGAAATATCGCAAAATTTAACGCGAAAAACAGCTACGTATTTTGCAGAACTCTAAAACTGTTTACCGTAGAATGTTGAAATTTTGTATTTAGAACTATTATAACAGCTAACTGCTTATCTCTTTTTTTTTAATTTCAATCAACCGAGTAATTTCGTTACAGGGTTACCCAAGACATTAAATACACTCATGTCCATAAATTAAGGATAATTCAGAATCACACAGAAATTGATCTCTAAAACAAAAATTTCAGCCGTGGAATGATCACACACATCCTGAAGAAGAATATGCAAATTACAGGAACACACCAGATGGCGTGGATGGTACGTCACAATGACGAGAGTGTAAGAGAGGGGTATATAAGGAATGGTGGCAAAGAAGTAAAATTGTTCACAAGCGCTGTGAAAGCCTTTCAGTGCAAAAACCGCATGGTTATGGCACAAAGGAGGCATTTGGATGATGTTTTACGTGGCAGAATTATCGGACAACTGGAATGTGGACGTACCCAGCTGGAAGTATCCGAGGAACTTGGAATCGCCCAGAGTGTCATCTCCAGGCTTTGGCAACGATTCCAAGATGATGGTAATGTGAGTAGACGTTACAGCACAGGTCGCCCCCGAGTTACAACGCCGAATGAGGACCGCTATTTGGCAGTTACTGCCAAAAGAAACAGACGGAGTACAGCATCAGACCTGTCTCGTCAGCTCTCTTCAGCTACCGGTACGACAGTTTCCTGGCAGACCGTGTACAGACGCTTAGGGCACATTAGTCTATATGCTCGTAGGCCTGTCAGATGTGTTCCACTTACCGCAACTCACTGTCGCCTGCGATTAACCTGGAGTAGAGAGCATGCATTGTGGACACCGCAACAGTGGTCTTGTGTGATGTTTTCCGACGAGTCCAGGTTTAGTTTGGAGTCTGATTCTCGCCGGACATTCATCTGGAGAGCGCCAGGTACCCGTTACCACCAAGAGAACACCATTTAAAGACACCGTTACGGTGGTGCAGGATGGCTCGTTTGGGGAGGAATTATTCTTGGTTCCAGAACTGACCTGCATGTTCAGAGTGTAACGATGACAGGCCACATCTATCGGGATGTCATTCTGGAACAACATGTACGTTTGTTTTGGGGCGCCATGGGTGCTGAATTTGTGTTTATGGATGACAACGCCCGTCCTCACCGTGCAAACATTGTAGACGAATGCCTTCAATCGGAGGATATCACCCGTATGCATTGGCCAGCATACTCACCGGACTTGAATCCAATAGAGCATGTGTGGGATATGCTTGGCTGACGAATTGCAGCCCGTCAACCCCCTCCCACCTGTCTACCGGAACTTCGGAGTGCATTGCTTGATGAGTGGTGTAATATTCCCCAAGATCAGATTGATCATTTGATACTCAGCATGCCTAGGCGTTGTCAGGCCTGTATTGCAGCGTCCGGGAGACATACTCCGTATTAACCATCCTACTAACCATGTTATACTGTTTTTTGTAAATAGGTTCTTTCTTGAAATTTGGTCAAGGGAGTAAAACTTGCAGTTTTTATTAATTATGTCAAACATATAGCATCTTTTTTGCTCTTTACTTTTTGTTTAATAAATAGACTTTACAAATAAGTCAAATTTGTTTTGCTTCTTTCTCTTTCTTTGCCTGAACTTCATTATCCTTAATTTATGGACATGAGTGCACATTAAGGTCTATGGACACTGGTTCATTATAATGAGACTGACGGCACCAGTCATAGCCGAAATAGTAATTCATCGTGATGAATCACTATTTTGGCTATGACCAAAATGTAGCTAACTATCTCAATACTTCGGCTTTTGGTGGTAGTATGAACCAATGAAGTGTCAAAAACAAATCTTTTAAATTGAATCCAGGATGGAGATATCGGAAATATTTGGCTAGAAATCGATAAACCTTATTATTACTACAGTATTTTATCTCGTTATAAACAAAATAAGTTTAGATGAAATGCACCGAAAATATTTATGATATAACAGACGTACAAGAAAGTCATGTGGTATCCACATCAGATTTCTGATTAATGTATTAAGATGGAAATTATAGTGAATAATTTTTGATTTTTTTTTAACTCAGAAATATTTCTATTTAAAGACATTATCCCATAAATCCAACTCCATGAATTTGAGGTTGTCTGGCGGGGTTTTGCCACGATGGAAAAGTGTCTGGCAAGGGGTAAAGTGACTTCTAGTACTGCGAAGAAGGGCATATAAAAAAAATCACGCTTTATGAAATGACGAAAATAGAATCCTGTTTTCCATGACTTTGAGATTGTCTGGCGGGGGTTTGCCACGATGCAAAAGTGTGGAATAAAGTAACTTCTAGTACTGGGGCGAAGAACAAAAAAAAATCACGCTTTATGAAATGACGAAAATAGAATCACATTTTCCATGACTTTGAGGTTGTCTGGCGGGGGGTTTGCCACGATGGAAAAGTGTCTGGCAAGTGATAAATTGACTTCTAGTACTGGGCAGAAGAACATATAAAAAAGTCACGCTTTATGAAATTACGAAAATAGAATCACGTTTTCCATGACTTTGAGATTGTCTGGCGGGGGTTTGCCACGATGCAAAAGTGTCTGGCAAGGGATAAAGTGACTTCTAGTACTGGGCAGAAGAACATATAAAAAAATCACGATTTATGAAATGACGAAAATAGAATCCCGTTTCCCATGACTTTGAGATTATCTGGCGGGGGTTTGCCACGATGGAAAAGTGTCTGGGAAGGGATAAAATGATTTCTAGTACTGCGTAGAAGAACATATAAAAAAATTAAGCTTTATAAAATGACGAAAATTTTCTTCAATTTTATACACCTTTGCCACCTGTTACCTGCGAAAGCTATGATCATCCAAACTTTATAGTGGCCGATTGTTCCTACCTGTATTGGGGAATATGCGCAGAGAACGTTTCAGCTTTTATACTATGGCGAAGGTCTGGCGGTCGCTGGCTCTTTCGCTATAGTGTTTAGTCATTTCTTTAAAGCTCCAAACTTCTCCTTCAAATCTAACTATTTAAAAGAAACATGAATATCGAATCCAGTCTTTGATTAATACCCTGCATAATAACAGTCGCAATGTATTAAGATGTTTCTATGCAATTTTTTTGGCTATAACACCTTTATCCCAGGAAGCACATTCTATGTCGGAAGAATTTTGTGACGAATAGCTATAACTATAGGCAACTAATACTTTTTGCATAACGTACAATCGTACTTTTATATTGATTTGATTAACTTGTTCCACTTCCTTGAACGTTCTGCAAATTAAATCTCTTTATCCGAAGATTCATTATTTATTTCTGCAGGATTACTCATTAGTAGTGTTAATAAATTATTCGTTACTTTTTACCACTTTCCTCGACGGGGAAGGCTTCTAGACGCCCCAAATTGAAAAACACCTTTACGTTTGTAAATTTAACTAACCTACTTAATTTAAAGTTTGATCCGATCGGCTTTAGTAAATTATCTGAAAGGACTTCCAAATTAAACATTACCATTGTTTGAATGAAATTTTCCGAAGAACTTAAATATTGATTAGCTGTTTTGTACAACTGATTGCATCGGAAATTAAAACTGCTTTAATGTAAATAAGTAAAAGCTAAAGTAAATCACTAGTTCTTTTTCAAGACCATGTCCCTAATGTAAGAATGAGCAATATAAGGTTATTAAGAATTAAATTGAAAATGCATTGAGTCGTCTCTAATCTTTTATTACGGTCTAATTTTATTAGTTTTAAGGTGTACTATGTAATGTGCAGTTCATTTAGTTGTGTATATATGTCATGTTTAATTATTTCTTTTTAAACGGAAATGCCACCTGAAGCTCAACATATTCACACTAAAAAGTTTATATTGAAATATTTGTATTATTGAGGTACTGAAGCTTTGTTTTTAGTAATTATTATAAGGATTTAATTTTTAAACATTGTTTAGATACAAACTCATACGCAAGACAATGTTTTATTAGAAGAAAGGAAGTGAAACACCAACAAGAGTCATAAAAGAAGCTGCTGTTTGTTAAAAACAAACCGATGTCTTTAAAAGAAAAATACATAAGCATGTGCTAAAAATCAGTTAAGTTATGTTTAAAAAAATCGGCTTTATCAAATCAATAAAACATAAGTTTGATCTACAGAAAACTACATTTGTTGTTTTATTGTATTTTCCACTCTGGAAAAGGGTCCATGAAGAAAAAAATAAAATATATATATATTTTTTATCTTCATGAAAACAACAAAAACACTGATGACAAAATATATATATATATATATTCCTAGAATCCTACTGTCAATATTTTCAACACATTCCAAATTTATCATTACTTTAAAGACCTGGTGAGATCTTGAATAAATGTATCAGTAGTTAATTTGTAGGAAAAAATAATAATATAGTAGTATTTTGGCAATATAAAATGGAATGATCACGAAGCTCTATATGCGCTAATAAAATTTGTGATTATTATGGACCAGTTTACTTTAAAGTATAATGTTTATTATCAGTGGAAAGGTGAAAATAGTTCTACTAAAAATTTTTCTTTGACGGTGTGAAATTATACGTTATTAAAGTCAATTTTGGATAGTAATAAATATTGTACGGACATGCTATACAAAATGAGAATTTATATTTATAATCTGAATATTAAAAGTAGAAATATTTAAACTTTTATAAAATGACGGAGACACAAATTTTGATAAGAATTGCATATCATAAATTCAAACTTGTTGAGGATTAAACTTTTAACTATTTAACAGCTTTCAATATAAATCGCAATAATTTGTGCGATTTGAATTTCATTTTATTTATCTAAAGATTTATTATTAGTCTTTTAGAAATCCATTTCTTGATTATAATAAAAGACAAAGTCTTATTATTTAAAGTAATTTAAAAATATAAAAATGATACATTGTCTATTATCAAGGCACATTCAATAAGTTTTCGAATTGTGTCAGTAATTACACGTTTCAATTTATTACAGAAGCCATTTATATCGCTACTCAGATATTAGCTATTTGGTAATTTGGGCATTCACATATTTCGTTAATAGCGTTTAGACTGTTAAGTTAATGAATTATAATTGATATTATGAGCAATCACACGTGATATCTGGAATTTCTGCAGAGTAACAAGGAAACGTTGGACCGAATTCAATATGCAACGTTTGCTAACATGACGTGTTGAGATTATGGAATCTTATTCACGTCAGTTACCTATAGACAGCTTTCTCTGAAATCGAACGTACATAACTTCGAAGCAAAGTAATTGTGAAATTTATTTATTGATTTAACTGCTTGAAATGGGGAAAATTTAGAAATACTCAATTTGAAACTTTTTGTGCATATCTCACGAAATTGTTACTATTTAAAGCAGTTAATTCTTAAAGAAAATGAAAATTATGCGAGTATTAATTTTATGCTCTGTGTTCTGAAATATCATTTCATCATCAATGTATTTATTTACTTTAAAATTCACGATTTTCTGATTCTTATTCGTATTTACCTGTGCTAGATCATTTATATACTCAATTTTTCTTTAAAATAAAATAGGGAGCATGTTGTTTAAGAATTGGATTTTCCAAATTCGACATTATTTTAATTTCAGTGTACGAGTATGTGCGACTATATCTTTCATATCTTTTAATCCTTTACAAAGAATGTCTTTCAATATTTTGCTGTTTTATTGCAATTTTACGTCTTTTTATTCAAAGACTTCCGTTTACACTTTACCTTCATTTTTGACTAACTAGCATACCAACAACAAAATTGACGCCGGTCAATTCGATAAATTTTAAAAAAGAAAACACCTTAAGACAAGTGTAAGCATAATTTTAACTTGAGTAATGATTCTAAGATTCATAGTCTTTGCATTTCAATTTTATAAAACCGCAAACATTGTTCGGAGGTTAAGAATAATTTTTAATATAACTAAACCAAACAAAGTAAGAGTTAATTGGAAGAACTTAAAGGAATCTAAAATTACCGTATTTCCTTAATGAAATCGATTTCTGTTTTAGAAACTGAACGAAAATCTGATGCTTCTGAAACCTTTCAATATCATTGGACTTCACCCTTTCATGTAATTCCTATGCTTGATTTTGGGGATTTAGGTATGTGCGGCATCATATGATCGTTGACTGGTAGTATTGGCTTGTGAATATCATTTGATTATGAAATGGCACTCTAAATGCATGAAAATTGCACGAATTCTGCTTACTGGTGATGCAGAAACTAGAGTAAAAAGTGCAGCAAATGTTATACATTATTTCGGCTTACATATATGCCCATGTTTTTCACAAAATTTTTTAGTGTAAGATAGTCTGACTCTCTCTTTTACTCACACGCATACGTACCCGCATACACTTGACATAATGGAATTCAAATTTGCATCAGGAATCAAATCAGATAAAAAGATTTGACGTAAACGTTATTAATTGAGTCAAATAATATCGGGTGTTTCGTAATTTTGTACTGCTAGAATTTTAAAACCTTTCTAACTTCATTCCCACTCATTTAGAATCATCTCTACATCTCTCTACAAATGCGAAAGTTTTACAAGTGATAGCAATATTTCATTAATTTCATAGTTCATAAATTAGTATCAGGTTGTAACGAAAGTTTTCCGCCAAATCTGCTTGAAAAACTAACTTCTAACTCCTTAGATAACTATTTTTGATCTTTCGGTACCAAACCTGCGCAGTGTCACGTGATGCAACAATGGTATTTAAAGCTGTACTCATTATTCGTTGATATTCTGACTTTTTGCAACACAACTGGAAGTAAATGATGGTTCCAATTCTCTAGAGTGATAGTTCCATTTGACACACCTTGTACTTAATGATAACTATATTTTTTTACAGATTTCATAACACAGTGTTATAAAGTAAGTCTCTTTCTTTCAAATGCCAAAAATCCTTTGACAAAATATGAGGAAATACGCCAACGCGAACTGTTTTCTGACGATGTTTACGATGGCGGGAAACTTTCGTTACAACCTAATACTATAATAGGTTATTCTTTGGGGGCAATGAAACGACAATGTAAAATATTCTTATATATTGTTTTCGAAAATTATATGATCAAACAAAAGTATGATTTTTATTAATAACTTTTATCCGCTAATAATGAACAAATTCCGCTTTTTGTCTTCTGGTGTAAAAGAGATTTGAATTAAACAAAGTGATAACATTGACAGGCAGCTTAGATGTATTCTGTAGCAATGGATTTTTTTGTGGAGTCATGCATTTTAGACAGAATAAGTCGCAAAATTTTGAGACATGTACTGAAATAATATTTTTCTTGTCAACTCTTTAAAGCATTTACGTGTTCTCCTTGAGTTCGTGCTATATTTTCAGTCTTTCACAGTTTATTTTTATTTTGTCGAAGCTGACAACATAATAATCTTGATCATGTCTTATCACGAAAACTAATACATACTTAAATTAATCTTCATGTTATTCCGCGATCTTCTTGTTCGGCCACTGCATAAGTATTAGCGACATATAAGCCTCCGTAATATATATATCTCATAATAAATGATTATGTGACTGAGTATTTTGCGATGTGAAACGGAAAAGGAAATTACACCGATAAACACGTGAACTTACCTGTTACTTATAACAGTAATAGGAATTCATGGCATTAATAGGAATTTGGTCACTAAATATATTTTATGCGTACTTTATTTAACAACTGGAACTCACATATCATTCTCCTAAAATGATGTATTTTTTATTATGTTCGCGTGGAGTTCTTCAGATTGAAGTCACTGATTTAGGAAACATGCGGAATATTTATGTATTATCTCTTTGTAAATTTATTCCAGCAGTTCACATATAGCGAATAAATAAACCACTGGTTTATAAATGAATGGTTATGATTTTTCTTTAAATTTAGTCATTTTCCAATATTTGATGCCCGACAATTGTGCTTGTTCACGTTGTTCAGAGTACAACAAGTCTAATGAAACTAAAATCTAATCTCATCCAGTCTTTCAAAACTAGGAAAAGCTCCCTTGTTCTTGCGATTAATTTATTTGGTGGGTGTAATTTTGTGAACAAAGAGTATTTTTTACGAAACGTTTATCTACGAAAATTTATAGTATATATCATATAAACAATGCAGGAATTTTATAAAATACAATCATACTTAGAAAGCATTCCAAGCAAGAAAAAAAAATTCGAAGCTTGATGACGAGTTCACTTCATAAGGAATAATGGTCAAAAGTGTGTAGTTTTGTAACCATTTTGAGAATTTTTCATGTAAATTCTCTCTTTTATCTCGTGTTCTACTTATATAAGTAGGCAAATTTTATTAGTTTAGATGTTTTTAGGTTTTATTAGGTTAGAGTGATTTGAGATATATATGAAATTTTAACTTTATTGTAGATTTTGAAGTTGTTTTTCAGCTTCGTTTGATGATCTGATTTTAGAATTTTGCACAATAAAATTTTCTTTAAAATACTTTTAAAACAAAAGGAAAAAATTTAGCAAGAATTGCAAAAGATAGTATTTAACTTATATTCTCAATTTCTCCTCTGGAAAAATAAAGCAAACTTTAAAAATAGTTCGGCTGTTCTGTATTTAGTTATATTTTTCACGAGTTAGCTAATCTATAAACACTTGCATGTAAACCGTCAAAAATTGATTTAAATCTGCAGTAGAAATAAAATTTGGAACATTTTCAAAAATGTCAACAAATTTTTTTTTAATTTATTTTGGGTTTGTTTTATTTTTTTGCTATTTCAGCTAAGGGATAATTTAAACCATTTTTCATTTTAAATCACTACCCTCTGAATTACATAATATATAGTTTATATATCATACAAATGTATTCTTATCTACTAATTATAAAAGGTGATCAATTTTCCATTCCTTTCAAAACAACATTTAATTTTTGGTCTCCCTATAATTTGAGAATCGCTAAGAGTATCATTGAACTGTATAATTCTTTTATAATTCCTGAACTTGCTAAGCTCTTGAATAGTACTTAACCACCCGAATTCTCAATCAATTGCCATTTTTGTCTCGTAGCGCAAAAAAGGTGGCCCCGAGAGGATTGATTAAATTCTGCTTGGAGAACTCTGGAATGCAGAGATTTATTAGCTCAAACCACATAGTCTGATGGTGATGGACATTCGCCCTAGCAAAAGAGCCCCAGTCTATCGCGGAGAATTAATCTCTGGAGATTTCGTCGTTGACAGCCACGTAGACAAATGACTGCAACCGTGACTAAAGGAGAACAGATCTTTCAAGCGTTCTCAGGGTCCTCTGGCACGCTCTAGACTACGCCCTGCTGGTGAAAGCAAAGGGTTAAGGATTGAAATTAGGGGTGGAGTGGGGAATTAGTTCGCACTTCCCCCTACTTTGTGGCATATTAATGACTATAAAGAAGACTGCAAACGTTTGTATTGAAGAATCACCGGGAGGAATAATTGATTTGGTGCGATTAGAGAATAAGAGTAACGAGTCCTTGCGCCTAATTAAATTTATCTAAGGATTTAATAAAATAGCGTCTTGGCAAGTACAGCAAGATATTTTACTGGGGAGATATAATTTAATTTTGATATTAAAAGTTGAATTCTGAGTTACAGGTTTATACTTGAAGTTTCAAGTTGGACTTTACATTCGAGTTTAAGGCATTTTTTATCAGATAAAATGTTAATTTGCGTAGTTATAAACAACTAAACTTTACTTGACCGTACAAAACTTACTGCATTCTTATTCATAACTTGAAATAATTTTTTTACATGGTGATTCAAAATATTTGTGCGTGGGGATAGCACACTTTGAAAATAATATTTCTCTAGCACTTTGAACTAGTTTGGTTAAAAAAATGATATGCTTCTCTGCCTTTGCCTGTTTTACACCGATGTTTGTGAAATATTTTGCTGTGATACACTTAGGAAAATTTATGTTCATTATAAGCATACATCCTTTTGAGGTCTCAATTTTTTACACTTCTATAAATGACTTTCCGAATTCCAAAAATTTCACAATTTATCTTTGTGTCAGAACTCATCCTTTTTTAAAATAAGTAACGGTAGCTCGTGTAACTGAAATTTTCGAAGAGCTAATCCTTATTTCATACTGATATATTTATGTTACTGTGATTTCATTAATTCCTGCATAATGACGTTATCTGATAAATATTTGCATCCATAGCTGATTGCACTTTTGATCAAGTCCAAACGATACGTTTATCATTAATTTTTACATTGATTTTTTTTTAAAAACTTATGAATAACTTAGACATAATACATTTCCTTCTGCTTATCTATTAAAAAGAGTGTCAGAAATTTGCTTTGTGTCATTTTGGAGCGATCGGCGTAAGACTCAACTCATAGATAAATAAATATTTTTCGAGATAGAAATCTCACATTTATTTTACATTAATTACACAATAAAATTAGCTTAATTTTGTCCATTAATCCTGTTATAATAGGCAAAAGTGATTTCTGGCGAAAAGTGGCTTTTCTTATCAAATCAGTTAGTAAATTTGCTTAAGAGATGAAGGGATTGGGGACTTACCAGTTCCGAAAGATCGAGATGGATCATCATAAATCGTTGCTACTCTCGAAGGTTCTCTACCGAAGCTGGTTACTAGGAAGGTCCAAAAAACACTTCTTTTTCGATTTCTATACCTGTGAAAAGTTGCATTTTATATTTCTAAGTAAAAGTTTAAAATTTTGTATAAATCATCAAATATTTACCGCTTGCACATCGTGCTCAAAATTAATAAAAAAGCAATATTTTTATTTATTTCTTTCTTTTTCTTTTTTTTTTTTAATCACTAAACTTATTGCTGTCGAAACGTTATATGTTCTAAAGAAATGTTCGGGGCCTAAAGACTAACAACAACAACAAAAACAAAAAAAAAATGTCCACGCAAAATATTCTTTGCTTGCGCAAACGGCCTAAAAGACAAAATTTTCTTTAAAAGATCGATATTTATAATTCTTAAAAATTTACTTTTCCCATTTAGTAGACAAATTTTAATAACTGGTAATTGCATTTTTTATTTTTAAATGTTTCATTTCTTCAAAATAATGCAATTTAAAGTCAGATTTTTTGGGAAAAGTCTGGCATAATAGATTTTAATAAAAGGATCAACCTGATCATCATGTCATCGCTTCCGCCTGCATCCAACGGTTTTTGTGATGCGTCGGTCACAAGTTTTACCCAGCCTTCCATTGCCTCCCTGTTACAAGGTAAGCTTTGGAAATCCGGTTGCAGAGGTGTGTCAGTGTGTATTAGAATATTGAGGTCCTCCCCGAGATATTTCTTAAACACAGGAGTCTGAAATATATTGCAACTGTTCCATCGAGTCCTACCGACGTAGTCTGTGGCTTCAGAGTTGACTTTTGGTGCCATGAAGTTCCGAACAGATTTCCCATTCGAAAGTGTTACAGCTTCCAATGGTTGGCGGATCTGCAGTTCTTTCAAATGTCTTCTTTTATCTACAATCATTGCAAGAATTAAGTTTTCAGGATGAGCCATTAAAACGAAACTTAGGTGGTCATAATTGATTTGCGTGCCAATCTGTATTTATTTAGAATTTGCTCCGCATTTCAAATATTTTTAACATCCAACACCTCTTACCCCTTTTCGCCACAACAGTTAATTCAAACTGTGAAATAAAATTTCGAGTAACACCAGTCGTAGCTTTTTATTATGCTTCAAACTGTTTAGCTGTATCTGCCGCGCCTACTATATTTTAAGTTTATATATTGGGGAAAAAGTTACTAAACAAAGTATCTAGAAATTGATTGTGTAGACGAATTGGTTTAGAATAAAAAAATCATGTTATTTTTATAATATCAAATGATAATAAAATTTAATGTTAAAAGCTTACATATTTCAAGGGAGGGCAAAAATTAAATTAAGTTTTATCGAAGTTGATTTTACTTGCTCCTCAGAAAAATTGCAAGACATTTATTTAAATTTCAATTAAAAAACAATTTCAATGATAGATTCATTTTCATTTTCCATGAATATTTTAGTTTTATTATATATGAGTTGAGATGTAATAAGAATTTAGATTGATTCAAGATTAGTTTTCTTATATCTGAAAGACTCAAATATTTGATATATGGCAGCTATCATTTATTATTTACAAGAAATGAATTTGAATCAACATTCCGTCAAGGGTTTTAATTAAACAAAATACACTTTTCTATTGAGGTTTCCGGTTCATATTAATATTTTATTACTGCATTTTCAAGAGGATTTTGGCACAAAAAATTTAAAAATAAAAATCCCCTCTACTTTATTTTTTTTTTGTTTTGCTTAACGATTAAAAGACAAAAATAATTCATTTTAAAATTTTGTTGATAGCTTGTACATTAGTTAACTTTTTCTACCTAACTTCATTTTTAATGCAACATTATTTGGTGCCTTTTCGCACATCAGACATATTGAAATTATTAATTTATGTTATGTCCATGCCGGAAGAAAACAATAAAAAACTTAAAAGTGCGCAGTAGTATATTAACAGTACTCTTTTCAATGAAAAAATTATTATCTATGTATATTTCGAATTCAGAAATCATATTGCATAGTATTACAAGTCTTCCATCCGCAGTGAGATAGAAACTTTAGCAGCAGGTGCCTCAATTATTTAGTTCAATAGGAAATAATTAATTAGATTATGTTTGTAGTCTCCTTTTTTCTTATAATGAACTATTTTATTCTTAAAGTGATATTTCACTTTTCAATACAAAATAAATGCAACTGGTGAAAAATTAAAATCTGTTTAAAAAACTTGGAAAGCAGCCTTCACATATTAAAACTGTTAACATTTCATTATAAATAAATAAATACTTCTTAAAACTAGTCTTTTAATTACCTAAAACAACATATATTTAAGTTTAAATAGTGGTTGTTTAAAAAAATTTGATTTTAGTTGACAATGTAGAAACACTGATAGATAGTTTTGAAGTTTATGTGAATAGCAGTATGTACATATCATAAGAGGTCAGGCCATTTAATGATACTCTTAAAATACAGAACCGTAACTTTTGTTCATTTAAAGACAAATTTTTGAATGCTTTGTTCACACACGGAAAGACGCGCGTATGCACACAAGTTCCATTAAAAAATATATATAAATGTGAAAATTCTTTTTCTTTTCTAAATTTCAAAGCATTTCCAATGTAACAAGTACAATTTTTTAGATTATTAAAAAATAAGTCCCCCTACTTTGTAGCGTGTGTTTGTGTACCTCTCCCCGTAATGTAACATCAGCTTATAGGAGGTACCTGAATATGCCAAAAATAGCTTACGAAGACCATGCCATGTAATAGAAAATTAAATATTTGAAATGCAATATCCTCAATAACAATAGTTCACGTTTCTTTAAAGCAAGGAACACCTGATACATATTTCTAAAATTTTTCGGTGATGTTTTACATAAGAAATAAATTACTCACGCGAATCACTATCCACACAAGTACCTTAAGAAAGAAGATATATTTCAATAAATGCCTCTTGCACTTCAACTATCATTAAAATCGCCCATCATTTTTCAACATCAGCAGAAAACAAGCGCTGTCCTGTTTACAACTCTCAAATTCCTGCTTTTATTCGCTTTCTTCTTTCTCTCCGTCCATGTAACCTGACAACTTTCGCTCTATTTCTTGTCATATTTTCTCATAATTTCGCGAGAACATCTTTATTTGTGCTCGTTGACTTTTGAATGTTCCGCGGATTTCTTCTGTCACGAAAGTTTGTTAGCGTTTTATCTTAGCGTTAAAGGTCCTTGATTTATACTGTTAGAAAAATTCATCGTTCGCGTAAGGGTTTCTTAGACTTGTTATCTTCTCGAATGTCATTTTTTCCTACTTTTAGACAGATTGAAATGAAAGAAAAGCGCCTGCCATGAAATTTATTTTGCCTTTGGTGTACTGTTACATTCGAAAAAGTTACTTGTAGCACTCTGATTTCAGGGAGTACACTGACGTATGTTTAGAAGTCAGTTCGCGCTGAGCTAATATCATTAGTAAAAAGTATAATAAAAGTACACGATGTATTATTACTTCCTCATAAATAGTTAGAGCCCTTCAAAATGATCAATTAAAAATTGCTCCATGAAGTGTTTCTTTTAAATTTATCACACTGACTATTTGAAATATAGCTTTAATTACTCAACTTTAATCATTATACTTTCTAAGATCCACACATATTGATTAATAAATATATTATTTTCTGTATAAATCTTGAAATTTAGAGACAACTTTTAAGAAGCATTATTTGTTAAGGTTGCTAAAATTCACAATAGTCACTTTTTTTTCATTTTTATCATACAAACTTACCATAACGAAAATTTGCCTTATCAATCGAAAATTAAGATGAATTATAAATAATTATAACTACAGAATGATTCCTTTAATTTACAGTGAAAAAAAGCTTAACATTCAATCAGTGGTGTTTAAGCTTAAGCACAACAAAAAGAATTCTTCGTTTCTACATTAAGATTACCCCACCAATCTGAACATATTTTAAAAAAAATATTAAAAATGACAAAAATTTGTAACCGGGTTTGGTTTGAATTTTCAGACTTGCCGAACAGATTTTTTTCCCTCGACGCGGTAAAGGAAGAGTCAAAATGTCACCAATAAATGGCGGAGTAGAGTCTGATCTTTTAAATTATTCAAATTTTATTGCTTCAAAAAAAGGGTGAGTCTTGAAAGTTTCCCGTTAACCCCTACTCGACCTTACTGATAGCGTGATTTACTGTAACTCACTCTGGTAAAGCCGTTTTGAATCGTCAATGAATAAGAAGTAGCAATGATGAAATTTAAAACTAATTATAAAGAAAATGAAAGAATGTTCAGGTCCAATCAATATATACAGAGGCCTGTTAAAAATCACTGAAAATAATTCTCCTCCAGTCCACTAGAATTTTAATCTTGGTTTTTCATACTTCATCTTTCATGAAACTGTTGTGGAATAATTCCAGTTGTGTTTGATGTCAACTTAGGTGGTCGACGCGGACATAGAATCGGACCATCTAGTTCAATGCACCTATATGGAAATATTTCACAGACAATTTCAAAAGTTTATCCAATAAAGCGGTTCTTTAGTAAAGTTGTCACTGGAAAGATAATTTGAAATCAGCGCGCGATACACTTCTTTTTATATTTATCTAAAGCGCTACTATGCATAGCAAAGTCATCAACATTTCATGATCTACAGAGAAACGTTTGTTGAGATAATACATTATTTTCTTTCATATGTTTAAAAATTGGAATTTAACAGCAATTTATAAGAACATTTTTTGCTCACAAAGATTGTTAAATTAGAAATGGATTGGAATTTATGAACTTTATATGTATTGTGTACTTTAATAATTTGCTTGTTACATGTTCTCAATTATTTCTGTTGCAGGCGTCGCAGTCGGTCCTATTTTTTAAAAATTCCTACCTTCATCAAAGTTTAATTTAAATAGCCTGGTATTTTAACGATTTGATAGGCGAAACCTTAACATCTAAAAGAACATTTAACAACTGTTGAAGCAGCAGAACATTTTACTCTGTTATTTATAGAGGTAGGAATTAAAAAAAAATAGGACTGACTGCGACGCCTGCTGTTGTGGTTTTCTATTTTAGCTATTAAAGTGTAAAGTTTAAAAGGTATTTTATGGATAACCTGTATTTTCCTTAGTCGATGAGGTAGAAAGAACTCTTGTATTATATGAACTTTATAAGCTTTGTGTTGGGAACCATTTTCTGTTAGAGTGCGCAGATTTTTAGTAATTAAAGTTTTAAAAATAATTTAGAGACGATAATTTCTGATCATTAGTTTTTTTTTCTCTTCTTAAAATATACATGCATTTGCAGTGCAGTCTACGCCAGTAAAGTTACAGGATTTGAATCCTTTATTCAACTGTTTTTAACGGTTTTAACTTCCCCGTACATACTCTCAAAACAGTATTCGAGTATAAACGAAATTTCCAATTTTAAATTTGGGAATATTTAATGAGTTTTTGAAAAACGTATTGCACATAACCTAATTCATATTCTATGATAAATAATTTTTATTGTACGGAGCCAACGCAGTACGTTTAACTCGTAATCGGATACTTTTTTGAGAGGGTGTAGAAATTGTTCTTGCACTGTTCTTAAATGCAAGAGAAACTACAGGCTTTGTTAATCTGTTTGCAAACAGTTTTTAATGGTTTCGAAGGTCGAGCTGGTCATTTGCGCTCAACGAATTTAATGGCATTCCTATAAATAAATTGCATTTTCCAAAGATTAATTATCGCTCCTAGTCCCGGTTCTTCTATTTCAACTGAATATTAACTTATTAAACAGCCAAACTTATGAAATAGCGGCAAGTATTAAAATTGTTGCATGTGTAAGCCTTTTGTATTTGTCGCATTACGTAATAAATAATGAAGCAACGTTTATTATAAGCACTTTTATTCCATACTTCAGAAATCACAGGTAATTTTGCAAATACATCGGCGGGAGTCTGATTAATCACCCTATTAGAATTTCCATAAGATTAATGCTTTTACTAATAAACAGTATTCAGTTTGTTTCAAAAGTAGTTTATTTATAGTTACGTTTCAGTATATTGGGTTTAAACAAAAGATTTGCTTTTAAATGTAAAGCATTAACTTTCTGCATAAAAGTATTAGTGTTCTCGTTCTCATAATATTCACACTGAGAACAGTGATATTACCTTCTGATTTCTTAAATTGGTTAAATCACGGCCACCTCTCTGTGTAATGGTAAAAAGTATGGATGTCGAATTTAAAAATATCACATGTTTGAATTGGAATTACTCCTTATTTTTGGCTTACAGTGACTGCAAATGTCGCTCATAAAATGCAATATTATGTGTTTAGCTGTAGAAAATTTCAGTGAGATATAAGAATCAAGCGAATTTTAGTTTCATAAAAATTATTTTTATTTTGAGTAGTCATGTTTAAAACTTTAAATGAGATGATAAAATGAACTAAGATTCTCTGTCCCTCTCAGACTTAAAGAAATTCAATGATTTCAGTAGCTATACTACAACTGGGTACAAATTACAGAGAGGAGGGGAGACGGGTAAACTTTCGCTGATTAACTTAGAAGTGCAAGTGGCAGAAAGATTCCGATTTCGATGTGCAGACCAATTTAAACACATGATACCACGTGGGATAGTCATAAATAGCTCCGCATTTCTCTCGTCCCGTACCCCATCGTATCCATAATCATATCCCGAAAATGAGACTCTCGAATGGCGAAGACGAGTCTGAAGGCGCGAAAAACAACATAACTCCAAGAGAAGGGTGCAGAAATACGTGTATGACTGGGAAAAAGTAATATCGTAAAAGTACCCCTTTTAAAAGAACGAAACCCAAACTACATTCCATCATCCCTTAATACATTACATTTATATGTATGCATCTGACAAAGCAACACGCTTAAAAAGTTTGGCGTATTACAAATTCAATAAAATGTAAGGCACAGTTTTAAAATGCAGTTTCGCTTGACTGTGAGATTGAATAATATAAAATCATCCTAATCATCCATTTCAATCCTGATAATCAAATGATAAATTTAATTATCAGGCGCCACGCACTACATTATTACAAATAATAAGACTAAACTTTATATGGATTTCAGTATTGAGGTTGTATGTGCATTCATTCATGAAAATATATATGTTCAACATAGCTACATTCATATTTACATACAATATATTGATTTACTTACATCACAAGTCAACGTTTGATTCAATGCATTTTCCTATGCCTTTTGTATGAAACCTTGCTACAGTTTTATTGCAACAATATCAATAAAGAAAAACTAATATATAAGACAAATATATGAAATAAATGTCACAGCCAATATCATCTTAAAAAACAAAACAAAACACACAAAAAAATGGTCGCCGTTTCTCTTCATCAGCACAAAACAAGGATCGCAGTCAGAAGTTTATAACCATAAAATAATTTCCTCCACGCTGTACTTTGGTTCATTCTTGTAACCCTGTCTTGTTCTACACACCACTCTTTTCTTCTTTTTCCTTCCTATGTTGTCCAGTTTTTGCAGAGTGCGCGAAAAAATTGAGATTTTTGTCCATTTACTCCTGAATGGACCAAAGATTTTATTGACCCTCATGTTTGATAGCTTTTTCGTCCCCTCCCGACTCGATGTTCTTCAGTTTCGTAAGTTTTAGGAGGTGCTTTGTTACGTTTTTTTTTTTTGTCGGGTTGTTGACTTGTTGAAAAAAGGTGTTCCTTTCTTTATGACCGAGAGAGATAGAGTTCAAACATCTTTTATATATCAGGGACTTTTCTTAGGAATTCCGCAGTTTATTAATCATAACAGAAAGTTTGTGAAGTTTATCAATTTGAAGGGATAAAATGTTCCAGAAGGGATTTTTATGAAATATAAAAAACTATGAACAGCGGAAAAAGCTCCAAGAACAATGATGTGTGCTTAGAAAAATATTTATCTAGCTTTGAGGCGAAATAGACGGATTGCTTATGTTCTATTACAGCAAGCACAATTACAGCCTATTAATTCCAGTTAAAATATATAGTTTTAAAAACTATAATATTTACTTCAGAATATACGGTTTTTTAACAACGTCATTAAATTTAAAAATGTTTTGATGATAGTACTTAACTGTTATGCACTGTTTTACATAAATGAATCTGATAGAAAAATATAGCCACACTAATTTATGTAAACTTTCACACGAGAAAGGAAGTAATGGTTAAAAATGAAGAAAATAGCCACCCCCTGACATGCAAATATCATTTAATATAAGGTATGAAATAATTTTTGAAAAGTTATTAAATAATTCTTGAGAAAATTTTCAAGCTCAAGCACATATTGTAACGTAGAAATTCACCCTAGCTCACCGATGAGTAGAGTGAAGGTACTTAGAAAAATTCATTAAATCTTACTTTAAACACACGTATAATGATATACACCGTAAGAAATACCTGTTACCATACATATTGCTGTAAAATAATACAGCAAAAGTGCTGCAGCCTTGGAATACAGCACTGTGTGTTGTGAATCCCCATACGAAATGACGTAATGGCATTGCTAAGTCAATCACAAAGAACTTTGTACAACAAATTGACAGTCTACATCACAACGTGACGTTACGTTTACCCACACGTTGTGCTGTAATCTGGCACAGTTATTTCTTACAGTGTATAATTCATTCAGTCTTACTAGTTTATCGAGTGGAACTTTGGCTTAGCGAATCGACACCAGTTAACGCAAAGCTTGTTTCGGAAAGTCTGCCCTTCATCAGAGAGAAGCTTCGTAGGTGATGTTTCATGTATGAAGCACACAGCTCTTTCAATGCAGGGGTAGCTAATGTTGCTTGAATATTAATATTCTGCTAGGTACAGCATGCGACTTTTTCAGGAAAAGCTGCTAAAAATTTATTTTAAATTTTCAGTTCGAACTTTTTTTGGAATAGATTCAACATTCGTTTTCTTAAAGAAATATTTTTTGGTCTGTATCGCCATTGCTTGTTGATTCATCAGATTTTATGTTGACAAATGGATATAAAATAACTTACTTTCAATAATATAGATTAGCTACCCAGTACGAATTTTCCTAACCATAGAATTTAATATCTCAACCGGAAATGAACATTCCAGTTTAGTTGAATACCATTTGGTGTCTATAAATTTAATCTGCATTCGATAACATTCAGAACTGCCGCCATTAAAATCTTAAGAGTTGGCACCCGTGAATTCTTAGCATAACTTTCGAATCTTCGCAATATATTAGATTCGATAAGACTTCAGTATCATTGAATTGTACGGCGCAATTAAATAGCAAATCTAAGTTTTAAATTAAGTGAATGATACGCACACATGACAACAATTTGATTTTCCGAATTAAAAGGAATTCTGATTAATTATACTTAAAATTTCATTTACAATCATCTTTAAATCTAAATGTCATGGATTCAAACGAAATACCCCAGAAAGCAATAATTATGCAGAAGTATATTTGATAAAATGTTTCATTTAGAATAATTTAAAATAGTAAAATGAAACATTTTATCATATATACTTCTGTACATTATTTCTATGTATTTTGAATTAAAAATTATTTTATGTTCAAGAAGTTACTAAATGTTTTGCATCATTTTATGAATTAAACCTTTATTTATTTTTTTTTTCTAAAATATTTTTAAATGGCAGGAAACATTTTGGAAAATCATTCAGTTATAATAAATTGTTAGGAAGTTAATTTTTATCAAAGTTATTGAATTCGAAATATTGTTCTACCGAAAAACATATCCGACAAATAGATTGTTGTGTTTCGTATTATTCACACCTAGATGTTTAATAACAATTTTAAATACTCAATAAGACATTTTATATTATTACACTATTACATTGTTCCTTAGATTGTAGGTTGTTAACAAAGTTTTTTGGATTATCAAAAGAAAATGTTTACTAAAGAAATATTGAAATATTCACTGGTAATTTATAAATGAGCAGGAAAAGAGCTATGCTCTATTATACATATGATATGTATGCAAGGAAGGCTGAAATTCGGCTACAACAGTATCGTGAGGTTGTCACAGTATTTAAACTTTAATGAAAATAATATTTTACAGTAAAAAAAGGGAACTACTTTATTTCTAAGAAAAAAGTCACAAGTTGAGGTGGCATGATGGTTTCAAGTGTCTCTGAAAGTCGTATACAATTTGTGAAATCTATTCAAAACGAGTGGTACCATCACCAGGAAGTCCAGTCAAAGCTTCCAAGAGCGACCAGAACTGCAAAAGTGCGGTAATTTGCATTAAGTGCACTACGATGTACGAAGACTATGGCTACAGAGCTTTTTAATGCCTTAGCAGCTGCGTCTTAAAGAATTTTCACACGAAGTGTATACAGACGTCTTTCGGAGAGACTCCTTTAAGCTCGGCAGAAAGAACTCTTAGCTCTAATTTAGCAAGACCACCACGAAGGGCATACCAGCCATTGGTCTAGAGTCCACGTGTAGCTAATTGGTCGTAATCCCACAACACATTTAAGCTCGGCATCCAAAGGCATGTAGCAAACACGCTAATGGTGGGTGAAGATTCAGCAAACAGACATTTTCGGCAAGTCTTCATGTATAGAGAAGGAAGAACTCTGTATCATTCCTCCAGTGCAAGGGACATTGATCAATTTGGGGGAAAGGAATCCTTCTCTAAGGCGGCATCCTGTTGGGCAGTCGTACTGTCTGCCAATGGAAAGAACTCCCTCGAAATTCGAAGCCCGGCGAAGAGTTCTTTTAGCAGGCAGAGAGTACCACTGGACGACTTTTCATTTGAGTTGTGTCACCACACAGCGCTATGGGAATGTGGTCTTTGAAGGCTATATCAGGTTTTAGTGGGATGCAGGAGGCCCGCACATGAAGCTACACAGAGCTCACATTATTGATGGTCTTCTTGAATCAGAAAATATTCGCTGCATGGCCTGCAAAGTCTCTGGATTGAATCCTACTGAAAATGTTTGGGATGGTTTAGGAAATCAGTGGTTACGAATGCGGTTCATCATTCTCATCGGTGTTCTTTCTTCAGTGGTCTCTCAGTCTCTTCAGTGTTCTTCAACCACAATGGGCGTGAATTTCGATCTATTGCTCGAAGTTCAGGTTCATTTCAGAAGTCTACGGGAGTTAAAAGCCTCGCTTTTGGAAAAGTGGGATTCATTGCCTCAAGCCTTTCTTGTCGCCCTTAGTAACAATAGGATAGCTCGTTGTGAGACTTGCATAGCTGTGCACATCGGTCACACTCCATATAAAATGAACCGTTCGCGAGATATGATGGATAACGAGTTGACAGTTTTGATAGGGCAAGGTTGGTTAAGTGGGACAGCTTTTTCACATAATTTAACGTAGTACTGCTCCTGTTGTAAGAGACATAAGGGGCTAATTTTTTATGCAATCACACAACAGTTGCCTTTCTGAATATGGACACATTTGACAATAACAGAAGTGTTGATTGTCGGGAAAAAATAATAAAGAAATTTAATCACGGTGGCCCAATTGCCCCTTTTATGGGGTAAGTCGGACACCAGCCAATATTTTGTAGTTAGCGAATGGTAGAATTTGGGGTAGGTGAGTGGGTAAAGGAAGAACTTCTTAGGGGAAAATAATCATTGACTTATTTGAAAAGATTTTCTAGTAGCAGCTTTTTTTGAAATGCAAATTCAATAGCAGAAAATGCCTTTATTTTTAAACATTGTTTATATTTTCATTTAAGTAAATTTACATTGCGGTTTTGTTTTATTTTATGTCATAAAATAATTGAACCTGAAAAATAAAATGTATGAATGTTATATAATCTTCAGTTATGTGCAAAAATTATGAAAGTTGAAGCCTCTGATATTTTATCCAGATTTAGAACTAAATATTAGGCATTAAAAGTAGGCTAATAAAAGCAATTGAACTAAAAATTAAATTGGTTTAGGCTATATAGGTTTATAGGTAGATAGATTTGCATAGGAATTTGTGTCGGGAAATACAAACAGCGACCGATAGAGGGCGATGTTCGCAGCCTTATGGAAACGTGATCATAAAGTGATCCCGCGAATGGGAACGGACGAGCGGTGGTTCCGATATACCTTGAGAGCAAGCAGATTGTGAGGCATCAGGGCCACCCAGTTTTAAAAACCAAGTACAAATACCAGGAAATTTTCAAAAATTAAATTTTATAAATACGTAACCTGTTCTTTTCTACTACTTTTAGCTTTCAGGCCAAACATATTTTAATAGAAGTCGATTTATAAAAAGTCTAATATTTACAAAATCACACATCAACTGACACAAAAAAACGCGATGTCATAATATTTTCCAGCTGTTGTAAAATAGATGTAATAGAACATTGTAGCAGATCATCTATAATAGAAGAATTGGTGAATTTTAAGGGGTGGGTGGGTGTTGACCCATTTTCCCCACCTCAGCCTACAATTTGTATGATATCATAATTGAAAACGCACCACTTTTTGGTGTTGTTATGTTGCTATATGCTTTCTCCTATGATAATGTATGAGCCAAATTTTGTTACTGTAAACCGAATATTTCTACAGTGTTGAAATTTCAATTTGGGACACCATTATTAAAGGACATTTATTGAAAGGGGCTCAATATGTACCGATCAACTTCAGGTATATTTTTTTAGTGTAATTTTTGACTAGGTCATTTTGCACATACCTTCAACTATTAAAACAAATCAATTAGATTTTTACACTACATTTAGATTTATATATATATTTATAATTTTTCTTTTAGGCTTTGTTCAGACAAATGGCAGAAAATCGAAAATGCAGATGTGAACAGTCTATCAAAGATTCTATACGGTAAATAAAATAGTCTAATTTATGTTTTAACGGTTGCATTTTTTTTTCTTTTACAACTTGTTTTTTAAGGGTATTTTGTTTAGTTAAAAAAAAAGTATGCTTAAATCCCATATGATTTTAACCAGGTCCTTACAAGAACAAAATGACACATTGTGCATATGGATCTTCTTTAAGACAGATCATGAAAGACATGTGAAGAAAAATCCTTTACTTTATGAATAGATTTTTAAGCTTCTAAGTATTAAAAAATTCCCAACTATTTTCTTTCCTTTCGAATTTGCCATTTCAACTTTAAAAGTGTAGTATGCGCATGATTACTGATATTTCATCATTTATTATGCCATCTAGTATCCAAAGAAAAAGAACGGTTGACAATTTCCCAATTTTCGTACAATTTACAACTGGAAGTAAGGTTTTCGCAATTCGGGAGTAAGTTACTCTCTGTTCTTATTGAAGTTTGGAAATATATAGTTTGCCGTATTCAAATTAATTAGTGACTTCGGAAAAATCAATGTTGCAGCAGTAACAGCGTACGCATTTTTTAGAAACAATAACATACCATGTCTGTATTGTAGACTTTAAGACAAATAAAACTGTGTACGTATAACTTACATAGCTTTATTTCTCTTAAAGTCTACAATATTAGACAGGATTAAGTTAATTGGAATTACAAATAAACGATTAGCTACATACTTATGTACGAGATCAAGGGAAATATTAATGCTTATAACTTTCATAAATTATACGTTATTTTACATTAGAAAAAACAATGTACAGTGAATTTTCCAAGTACCTCTACGGCTGATCTAAGACTGGATTTGTAAACTCGTCGTCAGCAGGGTTCGAGCCTAGACGTGTAAAGGGATTTCTAGACCATCGATTCGATCACACAGCTGTGAGTACACACTTTATTCTCTTCTTACTCTAAAGAGCAACATAATGTGCCAATAATTCCTTTAATAATTTGTGTCTTTACCACTAGAAAAATCTTATTTGGCGTGCTGAAAATTTTAAGCATACAATTTAAAAAAATATATTGGAAGCAAAATTTTATTTTCCGCAATAATATATAAAGACACAAAGAAATATATAAAGAAATCAAGACACAAAGAAATCTCACGCAGGCCTCCTGAATGAAAGCAAAAAATCCTGAACACTACACAAAATTGTTTGTTGCCAAAGTTCTGCGCAAAATTTTACATCAAGCCAAACTTAATGTTGTTTTTCCCATGAAAAGGGTGCATAATCTAAACTGATTTTATTTTTAAAAAAATTGAAGACTTTGAAGAGACAATGATGTAACTATTGAAAATGTCCGACCAATAATTCGGAAGATACGAGCAGATATGTGTAAGAAAACACATTTTTTCCCCTGAAATGAAAGAAAGAAAAGATAAAGATAAATTTATATCATGGCAATAGTGACAGTTTATGTAAAATACAGATACAGGTAGTCTTGTCCTAGTCTATAGAGTTGAAGCCTGTGCTAGCAAAATACAATGTAATCCTAGTCAATCGTATTTACCACTTGGCCAATATTACACAATCATTTGGACAAAGAAGTTGTTGGATGAATCCTTACCCAGAACCGATCTGATGTGTAAAAATAAACAGTCGATTTTTGTAACAAAATATTAAATAAATAAATAAAATTATCTGAATATTAGGAGAAGAAACAGTAGTACTGAGTGCTATCGTAGATCTACAAGTATGCAAAGCTTCATCTGTATCGGACTACAGGAAGTGAGTAAGAATTCGTATACAAATTTATAACTGGAGTGACGCAATAATAGAGCAATACGACGAAAAGCTTGGAAAAAATGTTCAGTCTGTAAAGAAATGGCAAAGAATGACTTGCCAATATTAAGTACTAGCAGTTTAAAAGATTTCTTAATTTGCACAATACAATTCTGTAGTGCAAATTTGAGCTACCAGTTTTAAATGCAGATTTCTGAAAAAGGACTAAAATGAGTATTAAAATAAGTTTCAATTTTTATTATGCGCTTCCTTATGGAAAGTAGGTGTATGGAAATGTATGCTAGTTCCGTGAAAACTGTGCAATGTCTTACAATGTGCATGTGCATGTGCAACACATTGCACATGCACATTGCTTGACTTCAAACATTATAAAAGCTGCAGAATAAACTACTCCTGCTACTATAAAATAATTGATAATTAGTTGACAGATTTCCTTATTTTATTTTCATTAGCGTTATTTTTTTAAACTTATATATATCTTTTTATTTGCGATTTTGTTTAAGTTTCAGTTGAGATTAATAACACAATCATTAAGTGCAGCGTCACTTAAATTTCTTAGTTGTTTTTTAAAAAAGAGCAGAGTTTGAGATTAATTTAAAAACGTGCTCGGGTATACAGCTATGTTTTCTTAGAAAATTAAACAATATTAATCATAAAAAAACCTTCAACATTACACTTTCAAAAAGATTATATTTGTATCTGTATTTTACTACATATTTATCCACCTTTTGCATTTAATTATATTCGCTGCATTCCTTTCGGAAAATTCTAAAGTGAACATTTCATGTAGAGGGAATGTAAATCTTTAAGACATTTATTAATTAACCAGAATTTAATTTTAGAACCTTTTGTTCAACAAATAAGTGTTTGGCGAGTACGAAAATTATGCTTCTACCTTTTTAATTTATGTTGCAGCGAGTTGAAATAATTCGTAATTACAACTTTAATGCCATGTCATAAATATTTTTTATACATTATTACTCAGTTTATATTTATCATGCTGCTGACTACGCAATATTTTATTGTGTACATTGTAAAGCTTTTAATTGCGATAACTAAAAGTTACATCTTTTACTTTTAATTATTCTGAATTACAAGTAAGAAATTTTCTATTCTTTTTTTTTTTAACGTGAGAATATTTCTTAAATGATCTACATCTGTGCACTTTACATAAACATTTCAAGATACACATATTTTAGCTTGTTAAGTAATAATGAATTTAAACTCACGGGCTTTTTATTTGAATCAGAAAGAAAATAAAAAAAAAAGAATTAAGGAAAATGAGGGTCGGTGCTTTTAAAGATTTTAACAAATAAAAGTAGGAAGGAATGCAGCCTTAACGAATTACTGTAAATCTTAGAATTTGTAATACTTAATAACTGGCTTATGACTGTTTTGCTCGCGGAATATTTTACGACGTCTTCGTATAACCACGTTTTTACGTGCCCCACATAAGTTATTACGTACATACTCATTCGATATATACAGGGTGTATCTAAATTGTTTCAACAAAATATTTTCGGAGATAGGGCACATAATAAGAAATCACAATCACATAGGGTTGCGAGGTCAAAAACGTTGTCTCCATGTAGCTGCTAATAATCACTTTAGGAAAAGTGTTGAAGTGTTTGTCAAATTTCTTCGCATGTTTCGCATACAATGGGCTAGTCTCCAAAAATATCATCCAAGAAATTAAGTAGAATTTTTAAACTACGAATTTTACTCCCATTTTCTCTGAGAAAAATACGTTAGTTTTTGACAAACAATGGTCGGAAAGTTCACTGTTGCTCCAGCACCCTTTCCAAAGTGATTATTAACAGCTCTATGAAGACAACGTTTTCGACCCTATATTGCTTTTTGCTTCTGCTATTATGTGCCCTATCTCCCATAATATTTTGTTGATACATTTTAGATATACCCTGTATACTTAACCGTTTCATCTAGTTTATGATGTGCTTACCCTATGGCATTAACTTTTGTGCGTTTGGAAATACCTGATTTATTGTTCTGCAACGTCGGGTGGGTAAAACATCTTGGAAAGCCCCCTTCTATCCAACGACGATTAAAACCTGAGAATTTTTTGGGGGATGGGCATACTCCTGAATAAGGATAATTGTCCTTTTGTTATCTCATCAATAGTCTTATCAACCGGTTCACTAAAATGCTAAAAGCAAACGTACGATGTTAATAAACATTTCACCATTTTCCAGGAAATGCTTATGCGTAGTTTTGTAGATACTGAACATAGATGTACGAAAATATATGCGTTTGTTTAAAAATCGCAATTTTTATACTTAGAAATTCGCAAAAAAAATGGCTAAAGTCAAACATGTCCTATAACTTATGGCCGCGTATTGCAACTCTTTGTTAATACTCAGCTGAAGCAACCATGAAGAATCCATTCAATGCAGCTTATAAACTTATACTTTTGTCAATGGGTTTAAAACTACTCTCCGCAATTTTTTTCTTTCAGGGTCAATACCATACCAGCAATTTTAACACACACAAACACAAAGGAATTCACACACCTCCTACAGCTAGGGTTAAAACATAGAGTAAAAGAAAGGGTGCATCCTTTAAATTGCCATTTGTGAAAATAAACAAAATAAAGACATTCTCCAAGTAAGCTGCATTTTAATATTTGCAACAATTTAGAAGGGAGAGTTTATTGATTGATATCCATGGCTTTTTTTAAGGCCTGCATCTCAGTTGTTCCTAAGTACAAGTTTATCCTAAGTACAAGTTATACTTATCAAGTCAAAGTACAATTTACATAACAATATTTGGACGCATATACATCTCTGGCAGTGGCGTAGCCAAAGGGGGGTAAACCCCCCATGAGGAATTTTTTGCCATACAAAATGTATACTCTTCACTCCATTATCACACACACGTATACATATATCTGAGTTGCAGTAGTCGTAACCCCCTCCCCCCACGAAAAATTTCTGGCTACGCCACTGATCTCTGGGATAACGAGATACGAACAAGAGACCAAACATCTCGCATAGCGGCCAGCAGCGACAGGTGCGCAGTTCCGAATGGCTGTCAGGGACCCGTTTGCTGCAGTTTGCGCTATTCGTGATGGAAGCAACATACTTAACAAGATATCCGTCTAAAAAGAACTATTTTTTTTTTAAGCTGCGCAGTTGAAATATAACTTTGGTGGGGAAAATTTAACCGCACAAAATTGTCTACGATCCTCCATCCAATGTGATGTGTGAAGCCAGTTAAGTAAAATAAAGCGCTATCAGGGGGTAAAAAACACCTGCAGGATAAGCTGAAATAAAAAGTTTCTAGCAAAAACTATGTCAAAGATTAAAAATGTATTTCGTAAAATGTTCTAAAGAAAAGGCAAAGACTTGTGATATTTAACTTAAACAGTCTGTTCTGACAATGCGGAGAGGGTCGTCGGGTTTAGGGCAATCAGGTGGGCGACTTCTTATATGCTTTTTATGTGGCATGAAATTCTTGAAAAAGATGTATGGGTAAAAATTATGCCGATATAAAATACGTAAAGGTGTCACTAAAATAATTTAGCCCGCCATTCACTAGCATAATATACAACAGCCCTATTTGCTACATATCCTTTTTTTCACCTTATGCTAAGATCATTTATTAAATCAATTTTGAGGGGTTTTGGAGTAAATTTGTACCCATGAAAAGAATAAATATATATATGGATTCCTTCATTTTTCCTTTTTAAATATGATTTAACATATGGTGATTAATATTAAAATAATTGATAATCAAAAAGAGCACGTTTTAACTATTTTTGATACAAAATTCAATCAGATGCGTCTGCTATTTCAGGAACTGTAGCTTAAAGTTTAAGTAATTCAATACTCGATGGTACTATGAAATTTTCTGCTTTGACGAGTTGAAACGTTGAGTTGAAACCCAAAGTGCGATAGAATGGTTCGTTAGATATTACACCACCTGAGCGGCTTTTATACAAATGCAAATAAACCCCTATGACAAAATTTATCATGCACCATAGATAATATTTACCGAAACAAACTAACACATTTCTTTAATCGGAGCATTAATTACTTACAAACATGTCACCTTGGTTAGGATTTTATTTATTTATTTATTGAAAGGGTAGGGGGGGGGATACAGTCCAATATTTTCTAGATACGCGTTGGCTTGTATTTTTTAATTCAATGTGTACACCTTAAAAATACTTTCATGTCCTCAAAGTTTGCTTAGCGAAAATTTCTTTAAAACTTTCAACATTTTTGAGAGGCTTTAAATATTCAGAGATATTATTAAAGTAAAATATTATTGATATTTGCACAAGGATTTAAATAGCTTATAAATAAAACAAATAAGGTTATATGAATGTACTTTACATGTAATATTATTTGTTTTATTTATTACCGTTTTCTTGTTTCGTAGAAGTATTGAAAAGAAATTCAACCCCAACATCATAGTTGGAAAATTTCCGACAGTCGATACGTGTCTTCGGACAACAGTGTTTTATCAAATGTATTCTATTAATAAAATTAAAAGCAAAAAGTGTTTTTATTCTTACTTTCACATATTGGACACGCATTAATGTGCCATTGACCTTTTACAGCTTCGATGTTTAGACATCTCATATGATAAACTGACACTTCAAATAGGCGATCAGATTATGAAAATTAATTTTTATCTTATTAAGCTATACAACGAATCCATTATTCCCAGTTCTATATATCAGATTTTCTCCTGCCGGTATAAAAAGCAGCTGGTATGTTAATATACTTTTGTTTATGTCGCAGATGCAACTTCTGTATGCAGAGTTTTGAAGTCCACAATCATGCTTTCTTATATTGGTTGATTAGATAATAATATTGTCTAGATGTATGAAATTACCTACATTCTGGTTGTATAAAAAGAATCCATCTCTTCTTGCAAGGTACAGAATTGGTTTAATTAAAGTTGCCCCTATAAACAGAACTCTTCAGCTAGTAAAAAATAAGTAGATTGCCACCGAATTTGACGCATGGACTATGCCCGAGCTGCGCGCAAGGACGTTTTCTAAAAATTTAGTTCAAACAATGTCCACTAGGTGACACTTTGAATGGTGAAATCAGCTCAAAATATTATCCAGATTAGTTAATAAATGCTTAGCTATTCGATAACTGCTGAAATTATTTGTACATTACGAATTAAACATTTCCGTTGTTAAATTATCTGTTTATTTTTACATGTAAAGCGCCACCAAAGACATTTTTTAACAACTTTTTTATTTTAATTCCTTGAGCGCATCATATGCATAGTTTACATCCCAAAATTGATCACAATACGCTCACCCGTTTTAGCTGTAGAGCTCTCTTCATAGGGGAAGTTTAGTAATAACTACCCAGTAAAAAAAATCAATACTAGGCTTTGCTAATTCTATTTTATAGGTATAAAATTGTGTTTTTCAAAAAATAATGCAACTACTTAAGTACGTATTGGAGATGAGACGGGCTCAGCCCGATCTCGAGCTCGGGTCCGAACCGGAATCGGGCTCTGTAATTCACGATTGTGTTCGGACGCGGAAGGTACTCTTGATGCACCTTCTAATTCTTTATATTCGTGTTTATCAAATAATAATAGTTAGTTCATTCTACAATGAATCATTTATAAAAATCTGTTTACGAGGAGTATGTTCAAAAAGGAGACATTTCTCAAAAGTCGAGAAATGTCTCCTTTTTTCAACATACTCCTCGTAAACAGAATTTTAAAAATGATTCATTGGCGAATAAACTATTTTTTATTATTTGATAAACACGAATATAAAGAATTAGAAGGTGCATTAAGAGTTTGCTATTATGTTTGTCTGTAATTTGCTAAAACGGCAAAATTTATGGTATTCAGTCAATGTAGTTATTGACTTTTTATTTAGATATTAGCTGAAATTTCGGGCTCGGGCTCGGACTCCAACTTAAATAACATCGCTCGGACTCGGGCGAACTCGAACAAAAAGTCCTTGCGCTCGGGCTTTGTAAAATGAGGCCACGCTCATCTCTAGAACGTATCCGTCAAAAACCCTACACTGCAAAAAAAATCTGTCAAACTGACAGAAAAAACTGTCAGCCAGGACGCCAGTTTACTTCTGTATGTTTTACATAAGTCTTCCGTATTTTTTCCGTATACGAAAGATTTCTGTAAAATTTACGGAAGACTTCAGTAAATTATGCGGAAATAAATTGGCGTCCTGGCTGACAGTTTTTTTCTGTAAATTTGACAGACTTTTTTTTTGCAGTGTACATGAAAGAAAACAATCAGGTTATGCATAATTTTTCATATAGATTTTTTTTTCCTTGTTTGTGTCTTACATACTTTGTTTTATAAATAGATATTGTACTTATAAACAAAATGTTTTAAACGCTGTGGAATAGTGATGAGATCTGCAACCGATTTTCGTTTGACGATCTGAAAGAACTGGAAGAATGAATTACCAAAAATATATTAAATACTATGAACCTATGATCTCAACAATGAAATTGATCTTCTTATTAAATATAATTGCAAATTAATTAACAAAATTTAAATTAGGTATTAAAAAAGTGTCAGTTGAAAATAGCTTTTAAAAGTATTTCTCGAAAATTTATAATGACTCGAGAGTAATAGAATTACAGTCTTATACATAACGCTTTTACTTATTTTAATCCATATTTTTACCATTACAAGCAATATTTTCTGGAAGAAAAATAACATATAAAATGCATTAGTTTTAATTTAAAATACCTTAAATATTGAAGAAAAAATAGCAGTTATTAATTTCATTATCATATAAATAGGTTTAGAAGAAACAAGTACAGTGGTGTAATGGTTAGAATATTATCTTGCCGTGTCACAGGACGTGGGCTCGATACCTGGGCTGGGCAAGGTCGTCTCAGTCTTTCATCCATTGAGTAAGTCGATAAAATGAGGACCAAGCTGAGAGATCATCACTGGAAATTCAATTTAAAATTGAATTAGTTTCAACTATTTTTTATTTTAGTTTTTGAAAATGTTAAACGTAATCATTTCACCACATTCTATCAGGGTTTTCTTGTAACTTATTTACTGGTAGCGATTTCTTCTTTAAATTTTCACACAGTTTGAAAATAAAATAAAAATTCCTGTTTGGATTTCTAAAATAGTTAGCTTACTTTTTCTAGTATCAATGCATATTACATCACATGATGATGTTAGTTCTCCAGCAAACATAAAATATGAAATACGCTATACGCAGAATTAAAAAAGGAAATACAAACCTCATCTTAAAGTCTGCATCGTACGATAAGAAAGGCCAAAGAGACAAAAGCGAAAAATATTTATAAGAAAATTCTTTCTCGCTCTGAGTTTGTGTCAACATATTACCAAAACACGCAGCAAGAAAAAATTTTACAGTTGAAGATAAGTGTACTTCAAAACCCAAACTTCTATTGTATAAGAGATTTGCAGAGAAGATGTGCCTGTATATAACTGTTAACGCTTTTGAGATTCGCATGAGATCTCACAAAATAGTGGCGGATTTTCTTGCAATTTCAGAATAAATTTAACTTTGTTGCGTCTGATAAGGAAAATTGTTTTGAAAACTTCACAAAATTTAAAAACGAAATGTTTGATAAAACACTATATAAAAGTGCCTTGGAAAAATTTGATAAATAAATTTTATTTTTCTTGGAGTACGTGAATATAAATACTGAAAAGTTATTAAAGGAGGTTACAAAGCTGTAAAAAAAGTATACATTTTGATTGGTTTTTATTGCGTTTACGAAGTACTCCAAATTTAGATTTTACGAATCTGTTATCATGGTCAATGATATCATGGAAGACGGTTAATAGCAATGAAGGGTCGGAAATGAAAAGTATAGTTTGGAAAAGAGGGAATGCTGCGGATACACATGATTACGGAAATGAGTGGAGCCCCATCATGCTGAAACCTCACGTACTTTTCATTTTCGCCCGAATTGCCATTCAAACAAAATGCGTCTATACCTTTTAGCTACTCTTAAAGTTTAATCCTGGAATTTGGAGAGACACAGTATTATGTGAAGCTGTTAATAAATTTTTCTAAGCTTCCTCGTGAGTTTGAGATTGATATTAAAAATACATATGTTTATAACATTTTTGATTACTTTTTTTTCAATTTCATAAATTGAATGCATCTGAAACTTTTAGATAAAGCAGATTTTTTTTCATCAAATATCCTGCCTGAAAATTTCGTTTAGTATCCAACTTGTTGTATGCACTTGGTGTATGTTGAAGAGGATTTTAAACCTCTGAATGTCTTATTTTATTTATTTGTTCATTTTTTAAGCAAGTTTAATTTTATTTATTTATTTTTACAGACGTAGAATTTATTCAGAATTATTGATAACTAAATCGATAATAAACGTTTCTGCTACATTATCATAGAGACAGAAATTAATTATATAATTTGAGTTACATTTTGTAAAAATATATTTCTGCAACTCACGTTCGTTTCAAAAGGCATTTTAATCCGACATAATGGCAAAATCTAAAACTTCAGAATGATAATAGTCTCCCTTTGAAGAGCAGAGAAAATTAAAAGCAAGATTTGAAAAATAACAGTTGTTATAGCAGCCGAATAGATTTTTATCATAGGCAAGCGAGAAATTGAAATTTGTACTGGTACTATGTGCTAAATGTAAATTATTCCGCACAAATATGCTTAAGCAGAGAAGATTTGGACTTTAAAATGTAAACAAATATTTTTCATATTCAAAAATAACAAACGAACCAAGATACTTTAAGTGCTTTTAAGGAAATAGTGCATTAAGTGCATTAAATAACTCGAAAATTGAAAGGAAAATTGAATATCTTCAAAGGCAAGTGTGTGTTACATAATGGAGTTAATGAATGAATTGAATTAAAAGGTGAATTGCCCAAAGCAGTATTCGAGTATAAACAAGATTGTTATAGCTATATGCACAATATACTTGCTTTTTCTTGAAAAATCATACTCTAGAACCTTTTGTTAGTATTTACTGATACTTTTTGAATGATATACTTTTGAATGAATACTTTTACTGATACTACAATCATCAGACTTATTGAGGCATCAGGCTGTCGCAGATGTAACGCAACTAATGTTGAACAGGGATTAACAATTGGAGCCACCGTTTACATCAGTATGTTCAAATGTGGGTGCGGTGGTGGTTTTGACGATTTTTCTCAGAATATAACTTCAATGCCTAATCTCCAAAGTCAAGCACAATTTTCTTACGTTGACTTGCTTTTTTATTAAAATTTTAAACTCTTACTGCAGAGGGAATGCTGCGGAGCAGCATTACCTCACTAGTTACTTTCCTCACTCCTACCTCCTTCTTCTACCCCCTTCCTCTTTCCTACTTCCTTCATTCACTAGTTACTTTCCTCACCTTATATCAGTGATTTCAACCACTGTGCCGCAGCTAAAAAGTGTTAATCATCATTATCTTCACTTTGTGCTCCGAAAAAACATTACAGCTCACATGAAAGTACAAAAACTGGGTATAAATGTTTGTTACCCTTTATAGGTAAAAAAATGAGCAAGTTGCCCTTTTAAATTTTGATTTAAGTTTACAGTAATATTTTCTGAAACTTCTACAAATATTTTCAAACAGCTCTCGGAATTTTTAAATAAAAGATAATTTAATTAACTGCCAGCAGCTTAAGTTAGAAATGACATTCAAAATAGTTTTCTTTTGAATTCACACTGCTATTCCAACTTTCATGTTATTGTTCATTCAAAAGTTTTTTAACAAAGAAGTTTAATAAACATTGTTATATACTAACAGAATAGCTAACTCACATGACCTTTCTTGCATTATCATCAAAGATTTGAAAAGAGTCTAGTGAAAGTGAAGGAAATTCACTTCAATCGTCTTCGTTAATGTCTAAAATCAATGCATAAAGAAACTTGTGCCGCATTCAAGTGCCTTGATTTACTGAAAGACAATGTAAGAAAGTTATTTGATTTTTACAGCTATACTTGTCTCCAAAATTAAGGTTAGACACAGGAAATTTGTGATAACTGGAGAAATATTAGGTTTATCGTCACAAAATTTGGCACACAGGTATATCATCATTGCAGAAAACATACAGCAACATAACAGTATCAAAAAGTGATACGTTATTAATTAATATATAGGATGTATCAAAAACGGGGAAATCATGATCCGTCATATGTCGGGAAAGATGCATGGATTGGTCACGGTGCGCTGCTATAGGGTAATTCAGGAAGAGTCGCCGCATCCGGGACAGATGCCGCATCCCCTGTATTTCTTGTAGTTGTCGAAAGATAGCAGTCACAAGCGGAATAGATGTGCAGTGAGATTTCCTTAAATAATGTATAGCATGAATCCCTTTCAATGCTTTAGCTGAAACTATACAAATCTCATTTTGATATAAGCGCATGATTTCACTCAGTAGTCAATAAGTAGAAGATGGGTGACGCGCCGCAATACAATGCTTAAAAATTAAAAAAATATATTAATTACTTTATAAATATGTATATATATATATATATATATATATTTGTCGCAGTATGCATGTTTTGTATGTATACTAAGTTAATATTTAATATCTACTTTAAATAACCCAGCATGATTTATTTTATTGTATGTACACCCAAGCATTTTTTACTCAAATTTAAAAAATGTGCTGCATAAGTCCCAGAATTACTGTAAATAAGGGCAAGGAGGAACACTTGCTTTAATAAATCCCATTTTTCCAAATGCAATGACAAACCACGTCTTCCAAAAATTTACTGAATTTCAAGTCATGGACATATAGCTGTGACTAAAAGTGATAGTTCCACCGGGTTTTTATTATGTCCTATAGCATTTCCGACTTGAGGTAACAAAGTTTTTACTTTCCGAAGTATGAACCTTATTTTTCGCACTAGTTGACTATTAAGTTTAATAAAATTTTCCTTAACGAGCTAATATCTGTTCTTAAAATACTCTTCTATTTATCACTTTCTAAGAGTGTTTTAAATATTTCATATTTGTACTGATGTAAATTTCTTCAACTACTCAGTGCAGAACAATAAGCTTCTATATAAATGGAGACTTTATATATGTTGAAGTTTCATCAATTATTATTGAAAAATATTCAGCTTTTAATGAGTTTACATTGCTCTTTAAGTGACTGTCTGAAGTAGGATAAATATTCTATTCACGTCCAAATACTTCTATGCATCAATCAGTCTTGTTTATTAATAAGGGAGCTGTGACAATTTATATAAAGTTCTTTCTTCAAAAGCATTAATTACCACAAACGAGACAACTCTACTCTGCAAAGGGATGTTACGTAGAGTTGTATACTTTCTGAAGTTCAATTTTGAGTGCGCTGTCTCGTGTGCAGCTAGTTCCGATTTTTGTTTTCTTTAAAAATAAGAAAAAAATCAGTAAAGCTTTTTTGAAAATTCCATTTTCCTTTTAGAGACGCAAACACAAATTAACTTAGCTATGTGATGGAGATCATTATCTATGATGAAGATCAAAAATCAGATACTTCATCAATTACCTGAAAAATCAAATATCAACGAAATAGACCTGATGCATGCAAATGCATAAAGCCAAACGTGAAAGAACAGTATTGAACAGGTATTGTACCTAGGTAGGTACCTAGAATTTTTTTTTTTCCGGGGGTGAGCGGGTGGGCTGCAAGTTTGAACGCCAGTCCAGAATTGCATGAAATATGGCATCATTAAAAAATTCCATTTTATCTAGTGTAAATATATTTTTCCCTTGCAGTGTTGTAATTTCGTTGAAGTATTTGAAGCTGCAGTTTAAAAAAAAAATTGAAGAAAACCACATTTTATACCCTCAAAAAATTATTTTCCGTTACCATCCAAAATTTTCCGCCACACGCATTAAAAGCTTCAAGTATTGTTACAATCCCATCAATATTATTTCATATTTCAGTGTTTGTTTAAGAAAAGTATCCATTTGTTTTACTTGCTGTGGAAATGAATATATTCAAGTATCTCATGGCAGAAATATTACGTGGAATGGGCCCCACTCTTTATTTTTGTCTTGAAAGATAAGAAAACCGAAAAAAAAAGGAGGAGACACGGCAGATAAGAAAAATACTTTCCCCTCTTTTCCCTGTTATTCTTAGTAGGCCTAAGAACATGTTAGGTAAAAGGCGAGAATGCGAGTTGAATGAAAGTAGAAAAGTTTTTTTCTGCAGGCACTTACAAGACGTTTGCTCCAGGGTTCTTCGGTACTAGATTCGACACCAGAACAATGACTATCGAAAAGCTATAACCGGGTGAAAATACGCCGAGAAAGCAAAAGATAAAGTTTGAATCCGTGTCGTCATTCTTGTAGTTGTTTCGAGATTTACCGCCGTTCTAGTAAGCATAGGCTGCCTTTCTTTATGACGGTCTGTGAAAAATTATTTTGTAGTAAAGAAAAGTTGTCTCCCAATAAATGCATAAAAAGAACGTGTGCAAAATTTTTACTGTGAATTACTTGATAGTCTTACGCTCCATACACAATGCTTGATCTTTAGTTGTAAGAAGTATCTATATATGAGTCGTACATCTACAGCTGATATCCGTTGGTGAAAGATCGTGTGTTAAGACGGTACAAATTTCAGGTCGTCGTACTACTGAGTGGCTCAGTCGACCCTTGCACTATATAAGCATTTTTCGATCACGAAATGAGTCCCTAAATATTTTCTTTTGCTTTCCTTTTAATGGGACTGGGCGAAAAACTGAATAAAGTGAGTGTGAGTAAGTGGCTTGCAGTCAGGTTATTATGAGGTTCCATCCAAAAGACACGCAGACTGTCTAACCGTCTTTGGTAGATTTGTGCCGAGGTCATTTCTATTAAAGCGATCACCGAATTTCAGAAATGCACAAAAGCCTCTTGACTACTATATTGTTGCACCTTTTTAATATTTCAGGTTTCTTAAGTATTCTTAAAGCCTATATGTCAGTATTTTTCTTATGCGATCAACATTCTATGCTTGTTTACAATGCTATATATTTTTAAAAAACAAGGCAGCATCATGTGAGGTCTGTTGAAAACCTATAACGTTAGTGAATTTTTATTAAAAGTTTTCTATAATGTGCGCCAAACAATTTAAACCCTAAAACTTAAAAAAAATGTCCCGCAGTGGTCTGGGCGATACGCTTCGTTCCCATAAGAACACGCCAAAGTGAAGCAGGACGGGCTCGGGCAGTGTTTGGGAGGGTCAACTGCCTCTCGGCTCGACTGCTGTGGGACCATGTACGCTCATGGGTGTTGATGCACGTAAAATCTGTCGTGGCTCCAATGTCTTCCAAAGCAACCTCTGGGGGTGGCGATTTCAAGGGCTTGGTCCCTCCTCTGGAATCGGTTCAAAATGAGTGGACCCCGGGCTAAAGTCTGACTTCCTCCTGCTGGGGCCCACTAAAAATGGAAGATGCCCCCTCTCATCGCCTACCTCTCTGGGTGGATCTGGCATCGCATGCGGTTGTCAGAGGGCATAAGCAACAATAACGCAACTTTAAAAAAAATATGAGCACACTACTAAGCTGAAGGAAGTACATGTTGATTTCACGAATCTCCATTAATTTTCCCAAAATAAATAACTGCCCGAACCATTTAATTTTTTAGTGTAGTACACAAGGGGAAGGCTTGATCGGAGTTAAATTCCCCCTCCTTATATATTGGATTTGTTTTCAAGAAACAAAACTGGTCGATAATTTTTTAATACAAAAATGAATTTTTGCAATGAATATGCAGGTTTTTTTTCATAACTTTTATGTAAATATACTGAAGTCTTAACTTACAACGCAGGACGTAAATAAGAGTAAGGAGGTTTCACCTCCCCCCCCCCCCCAAAAAAAAGAAAAGAAAAATCCTACTTTCTCTCAATTTCCCTGAAAAATTTTTTGCACTGTCGCACCTCCGAAAAAATAAAGCAAAATCTAAGTTGGACCCTCAGAAATTGATTTTGACCTTTCCGGAAAAAAAAGTTTTGTGAACTTTGTTTACTAACGCCTTTTACTTCTCTTCTCAATAGAGTTCTAACTCTTTACTTTTCTTAAACTTTTCATTTTATTGTGTACTATCTATCTATCCGAAGCATGTGCTGATTAAAATGAACCAGCATCATTGCCACTTGCTTTGGAGTACCTTATCTTAGGATAACGGTATTTTCCCTCCGAATACTCACAAAACATGCTTTTTAAATGGAAACACCTGATGGGTTAAACAGGTAACAGGGTAAGGTGCCGCAAGAAAATTAGCTTCCAATGGTCCTTTGCTAACCTAAAAAACATCAATATCTCCGGCCAACACTGTGGGGGTTACCTTTGAAATTCTACCATCAGAATTATTTTTCAATGGCCGGCCGCTGCCTTGGAAGGTTTAGGCCACAACGGTCCAGAATTGTTGGCCACTTTATTATGGGGGCACCTAATAGGTAGACCAACGTCGCCCCCTATGAAGGAACGGACAAATGACAACCACGCCCAGTCGGGGATCGAACTCCAACCACCGGGAGTTGAACCCGAAACCGTAGTACGGTGCTTTACCCACCATGCAATCCGGTCGGCTTTCAATCAGAACTAAATGGTTTCATAAAAAGCCCAGCACTGTTCCCACCATTCTTTGTTTTTCAAAACAATTAATTTGAACTTCTATGCTCTATTTCATCTTAAAAGTAGTGAAAAAAAGCGTTAAAGGAACTTCGCAAGACAGGAAAGACCAAGGAGTGTACCTCTGGTGAGCTTTCTAGGTTGTACCTCTCTCTGTGAAGCGAACATTCTAACTATGCAGTGAAGCATAAAAAAAGCAAAATAAAGAATTTTAAAGCTGCGTTTCGCAGAGCTCCCAAGGTTTTCATTTCACTACTAAATCAATGGTAAACAGTTTGGTGAATATTTAGTGAAATTTTTAATATTTTTAGGGGTCTTTTTATTCGAATTAAACACATGATTAGTCTGTTAGTTCAGAAAATAGCATACTCCGAGGCTAAGAAAAAAAATAGTGAATTTCAAATTTTAGCAGGTTAATCTGATCTGAAATTTTCGTACGATCTACATGAAAGCAACATTGTCATGAAATGTTTTTCACGCTAAATTTAAAATTAGAATTTGAAAAAGCAATGGAGAAGAGCGAAAGATTTCGCCCCCTCAATTTTATTAAAATTCCACAAAGTGTAACTTGAAGGCTCTTGCAGCCAAATTTTTGAAAAAAAATTTCAATTTTTTGGTTCGATCCGTCTCGAGTTCAAAAAGGGAGAAAAGTGCGAGGAGAGTGTTGGAGCTTAAACGAACCACGGTTCAAAACCTATAGTTTGAAAGCATTAGAGTTCATTTTTAAGCAGGATAAACTTACTTTAATATGGTTACTTAAACATACTTTAATATGACTACTGAAACTTATTTCAATACTATAAATAATTTCAATCCTATAATTTAATATTCCATAAAGTATTCCTCGAGCATGAACAATATCTGAAACCTCTCTCAGACTTTGTATAAAAAGAATGTTCAGTATTAATGCCGTATTTCATTCATGAGGCCGAACCAGCCTCTATATACTAACGGAAGATTTCGGAAGAAAAGAAAGACTAAATCAACTTTTATACTCGTATGGCGTGAAAATTATTTCAACAAATCAAACAAAAATGATTAATGATTTCACGGATTTTCATTTTTCCCCCTGAAAACTGACAAATCAGTTTCTTTGCTGGCCAATTCCTTATATAGATAAGGAATTCTTATACTTTGAACAAAGAAAAAAAAAATCGCACAGCAAGTGATATCTTGAAGTGAAAGATGATAGTGATCTTCGATTTGAACTATGAAAGAGATTTCAGATATCGAACATAGAACACGATGTTTCTGATCATAACAGATCAAAATTTAGATAAAAGTTACATATTGTAACGTAACTGAAATAATCAATCATTCCGTGTTAGATCTTAACAACGCTAATTTTAGCGTAAAATGGATTTAAAAACCGGCATTCATATGATAAGAAGATGCGCAGTTGGTCGACAGAAAAATTGTAATTACGAGAAAAAAGAAGAGTAAGGAATCGAAAATTATGCTTGTAATTTAAGTCTTACTAGAAGAACATTTGTCCCGGATTGTGAATACATGCATATTGGCATTGCTGAAGCATTAACATGTTTATGCTTATTAGATGCTATCATAAAACCTTTGACAAGGATATGAATCACACAATTATACGTTTAGACTTAGTTAAATAATCTCTATTTTCTTTAATAATTCCAAAAAGAATACTGTATGAATATACACACAGTAAAGAATAATGTGGAAATACAGGATATGTAGCAAATACGACCCTGATTTCAAAGTTAAAAAATCGCAAAAATCAATAAAAAGGTGCATCTCACAGAAGTTTATTATGTAAGCTGTAAGAATGATATAGAGAAGTTTCGAAATAATAGTAACAAAAGCCGTTAATAGATAGCGCTGTAATCGCAGCTCTCCATAATGGATTAACTTCCATATTATCCCGATCGGACTTCTTATGACTGCTTTCTGTAGAGCACACTTAAAGACACTATCTACCGGAACCATCCCAAAAGCTCGACGAACTTGTACTGTCGATTTGTGTGGCATGTGAATATATTTCCTTTCAGATATTAAAAGACTGAGATGACAAACTTCACTATTCCTCTGCGTCACAACCATATGTTGAAAGGTGGAAGCTTTGGAAAGATTGTGTTGTGACTCTTTGCAGAGAATGCGTTTATGTTTTGCTTTTATTGCTTATGCTTGTTCATATTGATCGTCGATCGATTTCGATGTGCAGCGCCATCTTTCAGCAAATATTGTAACTATACTATTTCGAAACTTCTGTATAAAACTTTTTCAGCTTACATAATATACATATCTTTTGCTGCATTTTTCTATTGATCTTTTAGAGTTTGCTTTTGAAATCAGGGTGTTAGCTTCTGGACACCCTGTATAATTCATTTAACCCTTTGAGGCGCAACCCTCAAAGTAAAGGATTCTCTTGGAGCTATGTCACCCGCAACTATTTTTATAGAAATCAAATCTATTCTTCGTGACTGGCAACAATCTAAACGTCAGAGTTTTGTGTTCCCAGAGCGGGAACACTGCGCGTTAAAGGGTTAATGAATAGTAATAACAAAAAATATGTTATATTTTCGGAAAATTGCACGCAAGATTTTATAATTTTGACCCTTCCTTCAAGAATTTAACAATTTAAAGCGACTTAAGCGTCAAAACACGCTTTTAAATAAATATTATATAAGTTGCAATGCTCCTATACTTTCAGTGCTAAAAGTAATCACAACTAATGGTTGTAGTAAATTTAAGTAACCTATATGGGATGGTTAAAACTTTTGAACAATGATTTTCGAGAAAATAATCAGTCTTATGCAAAGTTAAATAATTTTTGAAACACAACCAATATCTTATAGGTGAGCTCACCACGAATGTTCTGCTACAGTGAATATTGTGAACAGTACCTGTCAGACGGAGGTTTCAAGAAAAGGATTCCTTGATTTTTAAATGAAATAACTTGTAAACAAATATTGATGAAAAAATGAAACAAATGATACACTCACACTAAAATTATTTGTTCCAACTTGAACCATTTGACAGAGCTATGAAATCAAGCGCAGCATGAATTGGTTTCATTTGATTTTTTATAACTGCTGTAAATGGTGAAATTTTATTTATGTTTCAGCTTTTCATGTGGTTTATGATTCTTATGGAAGTATATTACACCTAATAAAAGCAAGAACTGGAGCCATAGCGTCAGTGGCGAAGTTGAAGAATATTTCCATGAGGGTCTGGGTAAAAACCTTTTAGTCTGGAATAGCCATAATAGGCCAGAATCTATTCCTGTTGTTGCCGAATACACATTCAGCAGATTGCAAAAAAAAAGTATTCATTGTAAACAACTATTATTAGAAAGTGACTTCCATAGCGCTTACCATCTACAGGTACAAAATTTTGCTAAAGTGTTGTTTAATGTTTTTCGTTTTATGGTTCAACTTTTTACCACTTTACGGCTCGAAATGCAGAAGTCATAGTTCAATTTGAGCACTAAATGTTGGACCAAGGTTTCTGTATCTCATGGAGCCAACCATCCTAGTAGAATTTTAGGTGAAATATTGTATCAAATTTGTATAAAAGAGCATACTTATTTTGAAAACTGTAAAAAATCTGATATAGAAATTTCAAATATAGGGGAAAGCGGCCCAAAATAATCCATCCTAGAGGGCAAAACGATCCAACTATGTTTTCTTAAATACAGTTAGTGCTATCTATTGAGTAACACGTAAACTAGTTGTGCCAAGTCTAGAAAATGCAATGGCCATATTTAAGTTATCGGTTCATTACGTGTGAGTAGAATTATTAAAAAAAACTGGGTTATATCATGTCCCTTATAAGGTAAGCCACACTGCCGAGTAAAATGATCCATCGTAAAAAGAAACTCCACTACCGGGTCCTAGTCATCATGACAGCCCTTCAGACGATCTCAAAATGTGCGACTCCCATTACATTATTTAATTTATTTCTGCTTTTATTGTAGGCCATAATTTTTGAATTATAATTTCGAAATATTCCATTTTATTGTTCGTGACAGTTTTTTATTTAAAACTTTCATAAAATAAATTGTGCACCATACGATTGCAAAACTTTTTTTTTTCATTATGTATAATCATAATTACTCTTATATCTTTTATTTTGCCGATAAAAAACAATTTACAGTTATTTTTAAATGAAGGATCATCTTGCCCTTGGGTGAGGGTAAAATGATCCTTAAGAGTCTTTTTCAAAATTCTATTTTTTTTTTTTTTTTCGTTACTCAGTTTGTGTTAAAAATATTATTAAAATATGTTTATGATGCAAAATATAGTACAAAATATTGTGGCAAGGAGCTAAATCTTTATTTAACATTTATGTTATTTCATACAAGTTTTCCCCTTAAGGGGGTCATTTTGGGCCACCTTCCCCTACTTACAATGTTCTTAAAAGTGGTGCTGTGTAGCCCCAATCTTAAAAGGTATTCTGAAGCCGAAACAGTTCCATTGTTGAAAAGAAATGCCTGGACGTCAAAATAGTCTTTATGAGCCAGTTTAAAGGGACTTCGCATTAAAAGTATAGTGTACAGAGCGACATTTTACGATATTTGTAACTAGTTTTGAAATTTCGACATCATAGCTTTACAGCTTGAAAAATGAATATACTTTTTGTTTTATTCTTTTATCGAGCTTTGTTTTTGAGTTATTTAATTTTAAAACTATCAAACTTCCTTTCTAAACAGCGCTTTCAAATATTCAGGTGGCATTTTTTATTGTTTTATTTCATACACTTTATCCGATAGTCTTTAAATCGAAAACATACATGCACGGTTCCATTAAATAGAAAACAGAAAAAGTGCACTTAGATTTAGGTTGGAGAGAAAAGAAATTTTTAGATAATACGAACACAAGTGTCATAGAACTAACTTTACGTGTGGTAAAAAGGGTCCACTTTTCTTCAACAGGCAAAAGCTTCATCATGCACAGAAACAGTCAGGGAAGTGAGACTGACTTTCCTGCCGGTGTGGATGGTGAAGCTTTTCGCAGCTGAGGAATGGCGGACCTTTAGTATAACCGAAAGTATTGTACCATAATATTTCTTTTTTATGTATGTTACCTTACAAAGTTCTTAATTAGTTTTAAGGACTGTTATACTTTGAAATGAAAAGAAACAGTAAAATTGGATAGTATCAAAGCCCTTAGAGAGATCCCACGGAGGGCACCCCACCCATTGGCCTAGATCCCACGTGTAGATAATTGGCCGTAATCTCACAACAATAACAATATCAGACCATGAAGTTCGGACCTGAAGAAGAAATATTTAAGTTTACTTTGCAAGCTTTCTTCATCATGGTTTTTATTTCTTCATACTACCTGCCTTTTATCCAGTGGTACTAATTAGTGAATTAATGAAACCAAGGTTGAAGCCTGTGGATAAATTAATAAATTAAACCAAAATTAATCAATGCTTTTGTTATTAATATATTCGCTGACTTCATGCACACAATGTCGACAAGTTCAAACGATTCATTTAATGAAACTAGTACAAGTAACTTTAAGGAAAGAGGAACAAGGATAGAGCGTTTAATTTCATAACTCTGAGTATGTTTGGAACCACGAAGAAGATAACGAGAGAAAACTAACGTATAAACAGAGTCTATGTACGAAAACCTGAAATAAACTGCACAAGGTTTTATAATACTCCTTATCTAAGGGTTTGTTTCATTAATGAATTTATTTTAAAACATATATATCCCCAAAATTATGCAAATGCGACTTGTTTATAATATTTGAAATCTTTAAATGAAACAACGAAGTTTATTATACAACGAAACCGACTGAGCATAGGATAATTTGACTGGGTATACTTGATTTTAAATCTATAAAACTTTTTCCTGTGGGATTAGGAACAACCATTCTAACTTTTTTATGTGGTGAATAAAATTTGAGTTGTAGAATGCTAACTGATCATACCCTGAAATAAATTTACAATGTTTTGGTTAGCTACTCAATCCTTTTAACAGTTACCATTGGTAATGCTATATATCTTGCGAGATCCATATAAAAGCTGCATTAGTTATCTTGAATCAAAGTATTTCTTATTTGCATTGGTATGAATTCACGGTTTTGTATGTATACATCTTTTAAACTCAGTAACAATAGATCATGTTCGTTTTCTGGACTGAGTATTTTCCTGCTCGAACGTACGTCTCATTGTAAAACATATTATTTTCAAATACGAAAAAGCATTGACATAGCTAAGAGTTCTAGAATTACTGTGATGAAGGAATCCCTTTCGAGATATGTTTTGAAGTCTGTGGCTAAAGTTTTAGGAGGCAAAAGGATAATGTTTTTGGAGAAGGGTAATTCACTAGATTTTCAGGTCTGTTTAAATATAATTTTAAGGCTTAGGATAGTTATCGTAAAATAATATATATATGTATATATAAACATTTTTTTGTCTCAATCAGAATTAACCCTTTAACGCGCAGTGTTCCCCCTCTGGGAACACCAAGCTCTGACGTTTTGACTGTTGCCAGTCACGAAGAATAGATTTGATTTCTATAAAAATAGTTGCGGGTGACATAGCTCCACGAGAATCCTTTATTTTTTAGCACGTCATTTCCCGTAAAAAAATTATCACGATTATTTTTAACAGCACGGACATCTGCTGAAGAATGGAAGAATGCGAGAACAGCTGGATAGATTGCCCAATGCTGAAAAAATGGCAGCCGTTACCAACGTTCGGCTTAACTACCAGCAAGCTGGCGGACGATCGAAAAGTTCATCGCGTGCCACAGATCTAGAGACCCTTTTTTGACGGCAGCTGACTGTGCGCACAGCCAGCTGCGTCAAAAAAGGGTCTCTAGATCTGTGGCACGCGATGAACGTTTCGATCGTCCGCGATCTTGCTGGTAGTTAAGTCGAGCGATGGCAACGGCTGCCCTTTTTTCAACATTGGGAAAGGATTGCGCCTGAAAGAGTTAAAACCAACATCATTTTAAATGAATATTTTAACGGCTTCTCTCATAAAACCTGTACATTAATTTATAATTAAAGAACTGAATGAAGTTTTAAAAAAATGTACTGTTGATGGTTTCGTCGTGAAAATTATAACATAGTGTGACGGAGGAGGTTATTCCCAGAACATCGGAAACCGAAATTCGATAACATTCCACAAATACTATGAGAGAAGGAATTCCTTTCGTATTGTGTTATACAGTTTTTGCGAATGCGTTTGTTCTGTACCTTGTCGCCGACCAAATTCCCCAAGTTCCCAGATTCCTCAAGTTTGCTGGGAATGCCCCTCCCTCCGTTATGACATGTTTAATTTTCAATTTTTGACAAATTTTTCAATGTGGAACCATGCAAAGTATTTCAAAGTCTAAAAACAACTTTGTGGTGTATTGCTTCTGAAATATTGCGATTTCAACAATAATTTGCAAAAGTTATTCTCTATAGTTTTCAGTTCATATATTATAATATTTAGAGAAAGTAAGCCAAATATACTCTGTAAGAGTATACTAGTTTCAAGAAACAAGTACAAAATAAAATGGGCTGTATGAAAAGTTAGCATCTGATGTATTAGAATACAAAATATTTACTCTGTATGTTGGCAACTTATCAAATGAGAAATGCTCAAAATATGAGTTCGATTGCGTGTGGTCTAAAATGTCACGTAGTGAAGGATTGACATTTGAGAAATCAATTTTCAATTCATTCAAAGTGCTCCCTCTACTTTTGAAGTGTTATTAGTAATATAACACCTAAACTCTTGACGGAGTTCTAATTAATGGTGCTTAGAATCTACTTGAATGCTGTGTAGTGTTTGTTTTATTTCGCTTTAATTAGCCTCAGGGTGAGAGTAATAATTTAATATTCTGATATCAAACATTCTCAATGAGGTATAAGTTTCAATTAAAAGTATATATATATCGCAAAATATTGATCTTCATATAAGAATTTTAAAGTATTCGACTGGAGTCTGCATTTTTAGTCGCATATAACAAAAAAAAGTGAGAATGAAAATTTAATCAAAGTACAGGATAAAGTGAAATGAATATAGACTTTTTAAAAATGCTTGTTATAAACTCCAATGGACGTAGGCGCATCTGTAACTAATGGATTTTGAGTATGCAAAAATTGGAGAACAAAAGACCATAAAAATACAAGATTAAATTAATCCTAACTTTACTACAGATGTTGAATTTTTACAGGTGTCTCAAAATATCAAATTTCTGTTGTAGAAATTCTAGGAATAGGGAAATATTTGAAGGAAACTTGTAATCGCATGACAGTGCAGAGTTTCGAAAATTTTCTTCCTTACGTTACACAATCAAATTGAAACATTACCTTGGTAATGATGAATAATGAAGCCTAGAGCTGAAGGATTTGAAAGACTGAGGTTAACACGCTTTTATAAAGATATCTAGTCCACCGATTTTCTAAAAATAAATAAAATAGCTTATGAATGTAAAAGAACTATTCATTATGAATTTGTTATAGAAAGATTTTATAGAAGGTAAAAACTCATCTCACAAATAAAGGTGTTTGCAGTTAACTTTATCTCATTAAGTAATGCTTTAAAAATGCACCAGTTGCTGTGTTTTCAGAATATCAGATTCGAATAATTTATCATTTACTATCATTCCACTAGCATTAGTTAATTTAAAAAAAATACTTTTTCCTCCCCTCAAACTTCCACTTTTTCAACATCCATCTATTGGAGAGTAATGGGAATTTAATAAGAAGATGACTTAAGTGAATTAATGAATATTAGGTCAGAAATAATTTTCCCCCACACAATTTATGGCCACTTTGAGAATAGCGAGTCAATAGAAAGATATGAATAATTAATTCTCTTTCACCGAAGAAAGAATAGATATCCGGCCAAGCTAACTTGAATAACTGCCAACAAATTTCTGTCAGTCATCGTTCTTGAAGTAAAGAACGGACAATTTTTCAAAAGAAAAAAGCACGCTTTGTTCCACCGGTACAACATTAAATCAAAAACAAGCCGATTTCTAATACATCAAACTTTATGAAATACTTTCCTCTCTGAAACAAACCCATGCATATTTTGAGCTGGATGCTGTTTAGCGGAAAATTTAGAACTCTTCAGCATAAAAAATTAGATTTGAAGTAGTAAATTAAAAGTTTAAAATCGAAGGTGTCTCCCCTTTATTGAAAATCCATTGCATGTCTCGGGAAAAAAAGTATTCCGTGATATTTTTAAAAATTCAAAAATTCAAAAGTGCAAATTTGTTTTCATTATACAATAAGTTCAGACAATGTACGAAAGGGTGGAATGAGGAGAAAAACGGTTTTAAGGTTAAATTTCACCCTTGAATCCACATTTAACCAGCTCGTTTCCATCACTTCAGGGGCTTCTAAAGGAGATTATTTCATTAATTCCTGTATAGTTCCCATTGTGTTAACTGCCACGCACACTATAAAATAAATTTTTCACATACAAGAGAGTTATGTAATCAATCAAATATGCATGAATCAATCAATGTAATTACTACTGATTTACTTCATGCTGTTTAACTCCACCCGAACTGAAAAGAATGTTTCTCTGACGTAAGGAAGTTATATATTTTTTAACTACACATTTATTTAATTAAAAAGAGAAAGACTGTTTTTAAGAGATGTTTATTTAAAGTAAAAATACACGTTTCACATAGAAAAAAGATAATAAAATAAAGGTTATTCATCATACATAAAGCATCAAAGTATGAGTTAAAATGAGATCCCGTATAACATGATTAAAATGCAGCAAAATCTGTTTTCGGTGTAAATTTATTTCATACAAAATTATAACCAAGAAATTTTTTAACGAGATCACCAGAAGGTTAATAAATCATATATGTCATCCTTATATCTTAAAGTAGTTCTTTTAAGTTCACACTGTTTTCTGTTTCTTCTCCAGTATAGGTCATTTAATATTCAGCTAGACGCGTAGTATCAAATTAAATCTGTTTTTACATTCTTATGAAATATTTTATTCATGTAAACAGACCCAGCATTTATCATAATGACATTATTGTTGTGTGTAAGTTAAAATACAAAGAGCTATATAATATGGCTGTATTTATTTTACCGACATTTCATCGATGATGTAGACAGTTTGACTAATGAAGTGTTACACAAATCGTTCAAGATCATGTTTTCGGCAGTCATATATCAAAAAATTTTTTATTGTGTGTATTTTACGTGGAAAAAATCGTTGCTGAAAGTTTGAAATGTTAAAAGGTATTTAGAAGAAAATTAATAGGTATGTGTTTATTAGATATACATATATATTCATTGAGATGTATTTTTTACAGTGTAATTGTACAAAGCATAAGAATAGGTTTTTAATTCTCTCACTTAAGAATACAGTGTAAAAATAAATAAGTAATATTGTTTAACAAATAAAAATACTATATATATATATATATATTAATCTGCTCGCAATCCTTTAACTCTATTTAATATATTCAATTTTTAAATTTATAAAAACAGCTTTATTAAATTTTACTACTCTATTAACACACAACTTTATGCATCTTTAGTATGTAAAAAAAGTAATGTATTTTTAGTACTTCGAATTATTAGGCATCGAAAAGAATTTTATTGTATCATTGTTTACTGGTCAACCAGACAGTTTAATTCACTAATCGATCACATAAAAAGGAAAAGAACTGTATTAGATAATATTGAAAATATCAGATCAATGTTCTGTTTTTGGATTTTGTGGCAGTGCAATATTTTTATACTACCTCCAAATGTTTTACATGGGAAACAACTTCAACTAGTCAATTATAGAGTCTTAATTCACTATTCCATCACATAGAAAGTTCTCATTTCTAGGCAACAATAGTTCGTACAATACTTTTTACAAGAGTAATTGAATCATCCGTATTTTTAGACGCTAATTTATTATCATCTACTTGTAAAAATTAGCATCTAATTTAAAACCCCTGACGGTTTTTTAATTTTTAGATCTCCGTTTTAGGATTATGTATACTTTTAATAATTTAATAATTACTTTTAACGATAACAATTACTTTCTTATTAACCTCTAATTTAACCCTTTCTACTCGAGAGGTGCCGCTCAGTTTTCATTGGATGTGATTCGAGCGATTGCGATGTTTATTTTGGTTTGTTTTAAACAATATCGCTGCATGAGTCTATCCCTAGCTCATTGTATGTACTATTCTTATGAAATGTAGAATGATTTCGCTTTATAAACTGGGCTTTGGTAATTTCTAATCTCAAATATCCTCGTTACCGTTGGTCGGACTTAGTCATCGGCATTAGTTCGAACTCAATGGTCCCGGCAATAGGAAAATATTTATTTCAAAGTTACTCAACCCAATAAGCATGGAATACGACAAAGAAATCATTTCAAGAAAAAATGAATTCAGTGTTCATACCATACAAACAAAAATATAGAACTTAATGCTTAACAAATGTCCTTCTTTGAAATATGAAGATATGTACAATATTCAAGTTTGAAGCGCAAAATTGTGTCTGGAATCATTTTAAGCTAGCTGTAAAAAAATCACTAAATAAGCGGAAGAGGCTTACATGCTGGTCCGTTGGAGCAAAAATAGCCTCAAGTGCAAAGTGTTAAATGAAATGAAAGTGAAGTTGAATGAGTAATTTAGCATCAACTGTAAGTATTATTATCGCTAATCTTCAAATTTAATATTCAGAAACAATATATGCGGCACAGTACTTATTGTAGAAAAATATATCATTAAATTAAATTATTTTAGTTGATAAGATCTAAAGCTATAAATATGTTGTCTATCCTATTAGTAGAATACAAGATTTCCATGCTATATAAAATTTCTAGGAAATGTAAAGTACTTTTAAGATTTGTTTTAAAAATACGATGCTAATTATGAAGTAATTAACATGCAAAGCTAAAATAGACAAGCTTGTCTTTCTAAAATATAAATATATTTTTTGTAGCTATGTACAAAAGTGATTAAATGAGTCGCGTCTAAACGGAGAAACATAACATGCAAGGAGCAACATGGTATTTATTTATTTTATGATATGAAAATAATTTATTTTTAAATGTTTCATAACATAAATACTACAAGAGATTGAATGAGACAATCTGTATATGCTTTAAGTATTTAAACTGTTTATAAATTCTTTAAAAAATACACCGTATGAAAGTGTAAACTTAGCCGAAGATGTATTGTACTTAAAATTATCATACGAAACCAGCATCTTGGAATATAACTGGTGATATTTTTGAACCCTACTATCTTGCTTGAACTATGTAAATAACAACAACAAAAATAATAATAATTTGTTTTCATGCCTTCGAAGAAATAAATAAATAATGGAAAGCAAAGTTTTGATTTTTTTCGGGACATTTTAACTTACTCTGTAACAGTTTGAAAAAACATTGAATTTGTTAAATATACAGAAATTTTGCAGGATTATAAGCTTACATGGTTTATAAATTTTTTAAATCATAAAAAGGAAAAACATATTATAAATTAGCCCTCACGTGATTTTATTAATTACTTAAGCTCACCGTTCTATTAAGAAATCTTTAATCTGCCGTTTTCTTCCAATGTCTTTATTCTTCTACAAAAAAGTACTTAAACGAAGAAATAACAAAATTTTAAATGTTTTTAGATGCTAACGGGACACCTTCCAACATTTCTCATTAGTTAACAGAGACATTTATTTTTATTGATTCTATCTGATCAATAACTATCAATGTGAAACATGGATAATATTGATTTAATGCCTCAGGAAAATCTCCACCAATTGTAGTTTTCTGTGCTTTTCCCTTATAATGAGTACCTTTAAAGGAACTAGTGAACTTTTCTCGGCAAAAGTAAAGTCTTTACGGTCAAACATAGCCATTATTTTAACAAGCATCGAAATATACTTAAAAAAAACTCTTTTCGTATTTGAGTTTCTTCAGAAATTTTTCTGATATGAATGTTGGCAGGAGTCTTTTTTGTAAAGTTATGGGGAGAGGTTATTAAATATCTACGATTTTAAGACATTTTTGAAATAATGTTTGTGTCAAATAAATTCTAATCAATCCGTTATATTTTACAGGTCTGTAGTATGTTAGATGTTTTGATAACTTTTTGGTTTGTTCGTTTGAATATACTAAATAATAAGAATAAAGCATGTTACATCAGAAGTATTAATTTTTTAATTAATTTTTTTTTTTTTGCATTAATACTATATATTAAATTTTTCAAACTTTGTTGGGTAGAGAATATATAAATGGTTTTTCAAACTCTTTCAGTGACTATTAAATACCACGAGAAGCATTAATACAAAAATATCTTTTGAATAATGCAGCCTATTTTATAAATTGAAAAAAAAACATTCTTATTTAAAAATGTTTTAATCTATTTTATGAAACTTATCATTGAAAACAACACTTTGCGTTTGAAGATGTGAATATTTTATGATATTGGGCTTTTAAGGTGAGACAAAGTGTTATTCGAGTACTAATTTTCACTTCACATTGCCTGACTGTTACAGTCATTGATAAAGCGTTTTTATAGTTTAACTTGTGTTTTTTTTTTTTGTTGGAAAACATGGATTAGTTGAATCACCTTTTTGAATATGAAAAGGTGTAAATTCTCTCCTGGGTGTGATATAATTAACAGCTAATTTTTAAATATAAAGTCATATAGATAAACATAGATATAAAATATCACAATTTGTTAATTGGAAATCTTCTTTGTGGACAGAAATTTGAATTAATATCGAAGACCGAAAGTTACCCATAAAGAAAAAAAAGGTCACTTTTCAAGTTGATGCTATTGGAAGTTTTTTGAAAATAAAGACTCTAAAACAAAAAGCAATGCAGAAGCAGGTATTAGATGTAGATAGAGGGGCAAAAAAAACGTATATTTCACAGTAATGAATTTATAAAATACCAAGCTGATTATATAAATATATATAACAAATAGCTGATTTGAAAAATACCCAAGCTGATTATATAAATCCGAGTAACATATGGCAAAAATTGTATTGTTTCTTTTGTATAGACATTATTCATGCTCGATTCCTATCTTGTGTACTCTTGTATGAATTTTCATTTCACATTTCAATGATAGATATCTGCCACGGTTCTGAAACGTATAAAAATACTTCTTTCACTTTATCTAAATTTTCACAATTTGAGAAATTGCCCGTAGTCACTGACGATAACTGCTAAAAACTTTAGTCGAAGAACCGAATTTACAAATGTACAGTTTTTGGTGAATGATTTTTCAAAGGTCGAACTTCATTTCTGAAGTTTATGGCATAAAAGTTGACAGTATGCCATTAGAAATTTTCCCAAATTTATAATATAGTGCCAAAGTCAATATTTAAAAAAAACGCCCCTCTGAACAAACATCCGGTATAAAAAAGTTAAAAAATATAAAACAGTCCTCCAATTAAAAATTTCTCAGATATTTTGTTATATATATTTCTGTTATAATTGCAAAATACATGCAGCTTTAATATTTATGTAACGTTTGATAGTTTATGCGAGTATTTAAGTGTACAGTACAAAAGTAACTATGGCATAAAAAGAAACTACTGTTTGGAAACATTCTTTTAATTGAGAGTACAGTGCTTAATTTCATATTTTAAGAAGTACCCACACTGATTAAACAATCTAAAACAATCTAAACATATCGATATAAATATTTACTTCGTTAAAAATTCTCAGAGATATAACACCATTACCATTAGGAAAAAAGAACCTGAAGTTCTTGAATCTAAAGCGAAACAAACAAAACAAAACAAAAATAAATAAATATATAAAAAATGCGTACTAAAACGGTACAGACACTTAAATATTTTTAGAATAGAATGCATACTGGAGATAGATAATTATAGAGCATGCATATATTTAGATAAGAAAAAAAATAACGATGCGTTTGCTTATATAAATATTATGATAGTTTTCAACAACTCCAGTTTACTGTTTTTTCTTTTTTTGTAAATATGAGATCGTTTAAAAGCTCTTTAAATGTTTTGTTTTCTTACACATACCTATGCTTATACATGCACCATGTTAAATCGAGTGCTTTACTTTCCTAACTTCTTCTAGGGAAAAGTGAAGTTTGCATCTGAATAACCCTGACTATCTTAAATTAATAGAAATACACTTCTTCTAAATATCAATCCCTAGTTCTCTTGTAAAAATGTAGTGACTTATTCATCATCTAAATTTTTAAAAAAGTGTAAGTACCCCAAACTATAATTTACTTTTTGCATAGCTACATAGTCGAAGAAATATTTTTCGTGTAGAAGAATTAAATTTATTCATGAGGTTTATATTGTACTTGTGCTGAGAAAGTGGTTTCCAGGAGAATAATTATGTTTGAACTTTAAAAAAAAAACTTTTTATTTTAAAGCTGAAGTTGAAAGTTTTTGACACAATGATGGCTTTAATTTAACTTAAATGAAATATAGTCTGAAAACTTTCTTTAAAATGACTAAGGGCTATATTTTTACTTATAAATTGTTTAATATATCTTGAGAAACTACATTTTTCAATAAAAAGTTAAAATTATGCTTCATATCCTCAACTAATAAAAGTAGATACTTATAATAATTTATCATGACCGTTAAAATTTAATACGACTTATCAACAAACAGTTTTACATTTATATTATTGAATCAAACTACAGCAGCTTAAAAAGTACCTTAAAAATGGGATGGTTCATAAACAAATTTTAGAATGCTTTTTGTTCTTCATTCCACTTGAAATAAAACTAACAGGATTTATTATCAAGGCAGCAATGAGGCTCCGCTTTTTTTAGACGATTGGAAACAAACATATGTTAGCTTGAATTGTTTCAGCATGAATTTAAAGACGTAAAAATTGCTGTGGTTCATCTATTTAATGCAATTAAAATGCAGCATGTATTTTTATAAGACTAATCTTTCTCTTCCAAATGGTTATGTTCATCATTTCACTTCAGAGTAGTATCTCTCACTTGAATTTCTTTCTCTCGCTTTTGTATTATGAATATTCTCATTGAAATACATACCAAGGTCAACCAAAATCACGTTTGGTGTATTATGTTTAAATCATTTGAAGAAAGAAAGTGTCTGAATCCTGACATACGAGATCTATTTATTTCGGATTTTTTTTTCGGTTTACATTTTTATTTTTTTTTCTGTAAAATCCCATTATAAATGGCTTTTAAAACTTAGTTTTCTCTTTACAATATATATAAAAACTTTATGCCACACAAACATCTCCCCACTGATATTCCAGTTCCATCACCTTGTCTGAAGCAAGACTGAAACTTTTAAATATGAAATTATAATTTTCAGACATAATGTCAGTTACGATTATACTATCCAATACATTTTTCTTTGCCTACAGACTACGCGATTGCCTTTACCATTTAGTTTCAGTTTTGATAAGTGGCATAAAAATTTCAGGTCGAGTAATTTTTTTTAAAACTTTTAATCAGTGATAATCATATACATGATTCATCCCACATCAGTTCTATTCGCCAGTTATTCTATCTTTAAGTTGTAGATTTTCAAAATTTTATAATAACCAATCATAATATACCGCTAGGTGATTTGAAAATTAGTTTAAAATAATCAGTATATTTTTAATACTTTTTTTTCGTAAATTAACTTTCTACAAATACAAATCAAGAATACTAAGTGTGTCTCTGAATTTCTTGTTGGCAAAGTAACGCACTTGAAAGCGTTACTATTTTTATTTTAGCAGTACAATTAGTTTAAAGTACAATCTTCCAACCTGATGAATCACATAAATGCTTCGTACTACTTTAAAATGCAAGGTTAATAACATATTAGTTAATAATTACTACGCTATATCAGATTATCAACAGAACCTACTCAAAGGACAGTGTGATTGCTTTAAAACTCCTGTTCATCTGTTAAGTTTTGTTCCAGATTGCTTACTCATTGACAGAAAGAACAATAAATCAAAAGTAAGAATTAAATAAATATTATCGAAAAGCAAGAAAAAATTTCAATAACTTTTAAGAAGCAAAATTTCATGCACATTGAATTCTCTAAAATGATAAAGCACATTAAACATTCCCACTCTCATTATTCTTTATTTGAAACCTTTGAAGCAAGAAAAGGCTTCAAAGAATTTCAATATGTTTTTCTTATTCTTTAAAAATAATCTGAAAGTATGTGCATGTAAAGTTGAGTAATTTAAAAGAACATAAAATTTTCGATGACTTCCACTAAAAATATATATCGATAGAATTAATAGTCCATGTGATTTCCTCATACTATTTTGCCATAAAATAGCCAAGTCTTATCAAATATAACTTTGAGTTTATAGTACAATATGATTTAACAGTATAAAACCGTAAAAGAAAAAAAAATATTGATAGTAAATCAATTTTGACACTAAGAAGCAATAAATCTCATAATTTGAAGAAAAAATACCCATCCAATTGTTTCATATATCATATACTTTAATGTTTCCTGATATTTTATGGAAAACAGAGAATGAAATGGAACACTGAAAGAATATAAAAAAGAAATTTATAAGACTGAGGAAAATTTAATAAAACATATTAATTGTTTTTCAGATGCGTGATATCAAAAACAATGTATCGAAGATTTCATAATTTATAAATCCATTTCGACATCAATTTGCACATAATTTTTGAAGAGATTTAAATTGAATAGATTGTTAATATAGGTGAATAAAGATCGTGATTGAATGCAATTACACTTTGTGAGTTTTATAATGACATCAATCGAAAGAAGATCAATAGGAGAGTTTTTTTTCGGATTTAAGCCCTCATTGACGGACATAATTAATCCTTTAACTGCCACGGGCGTATATATATGCTTTGCGCAGTCGATACTTAATTGTCCTGGTCGTATATATACGCCATTCTCAAATAATTTCCTCAGAAATTTGTAGATAGTAGTATAAATACTCTCAGCTTTCGGAATGCAATAATTTCTCCCAAGATCCGTGCATTTTCTTTGAATTTTGGAGGGAGATTTCTTGATATGACTGTTAAGGGGTTAAGTTAATCATTTTATTGTATTTGTGTTATGCTCAGTACAGCTTGTAATTCTACGATAAGCATTAATAGATAATGGCAGACCGTATGATTACGGTCTCACACGTGATCATCGGGGAAATAACATTTGCACTTAAGGATACATTTCCCAAAAGCAGAATATGCCGGTTGTTTCCGCTTAGACTGGACTGCATGAAACATTTCAAAACATTAGTTTAATCGCTAGTACCTAGACTAACATGTTTAGTACTTTATGTCATGAAAATGCTTGCATGTTTGATCTGACAGTTTGCGTCAATGAGATCAATACAGTTTTGCGTCATATTTTCAAAAAAATTCGTTCGAGTCAGTGATTCGGAGGTCAAATCGATACTGTCACTGATAAAGGGGCGGATATTACTAAGCCTGTATACCGTTCCATTCACTGATTTCTGTCACCTGTTGCTCTTCTATAAATCGATTCATGATGTATCAGAAAACAATGCAAGAAGACAGTTATGGTTCAGTTACAAGGACAACGGCATCAGAATAAGCATGCAGTTCAAGCTTTTAATGCTAATGGAAATTTTGTTACTGTATTTAGCATGAGCTTTGTCATTCTTTGTGTAAACAGTTGAGATGATTTATTTAAACCCACATTTATGGTCTGTTTTAGGCTATCTTTGAATTTAACATATCGTGCGAGCAAATTTTGTGCAACTCTTTCAAATTTTCTAGCGCGTAATTTCTCATGTGCATTTGTACTTTTCTACACGTGTTTGTCAAATACAAACTAATGACCATCACCAGGGCTAGTGGTTAAGGTTGTAAAGACCCTAAAGCCATATTGAAACGACATTTTATTTCGGGGTTTTGAGGTTACCTTATCTTTCAAATTTCAAGCTCTTCATCCTTTAGATGCCCTCATAACCAGGAGAGTTACAATATTTTTAAAAGCTACTTGATACATACATTATTACAATTTTATCATTTGAAGCTTTTTGGAAGCTTTTTTAGTTTTAAAACTTAAAGCTGAAACAAAAGAACATCATTTTGCACTTGCACTGAAATATTAATTCCAATTTATGTAATTCCATGCAATGTGTGGCTCTGCTATATATTATTTCTGAAGCGACGCAATTGTTCTACAGGTTTTGAAATTGCAATTTGAATAGAGTACAACGTGTTTACAAGTATATAAAGATCAGAAGGGATTAAAAAATTGTTGCTCCGATCCTGAATTTGGTTTACGCGATTTGTCACATTAAAATAATAATACGGGATTTTCAAATTAGCCAGTAGTCTTCATACCAAACTTCCATTTTATATATGAGATAAAGTTGCTAATTTCTTTGAGTGGTTTCAGAGTAGCCTGTTCGTGAATGTAAAGCCAAACAGCATTATTCAGCTTAATAGATATTAATTTTTGATAGTTTAACTATTTCAGCATTTTTATAACGCGGAATGTTTTTTTTTTTGTTTCAGGAATATGTGCTTACAATAAACATACGCATTACTGTTTTTGCAAGAATTTGGCTCAATTATCAAAGTGGCGGCAGCAAAAGAATTAGATTATAACTCACAAGGTAAGTGGTACTATAGAGAAAAATTCCCCACACATGGATCTAAAAATAAATTAAGTACACTTGATTTTGAAAACAGGTAAAGACAATTTTCAGTTTTTAGGTATTTCTTAGAGTTCACGATTAATCATTTTAAACGTCAAGAAGGAAGAAACATTGTCTGTTGCTTTCGAGATAAAAAAAAATGAAAAGTGAATAATGTTTCTTTAAGCCATTCTGCTGATTTTTTTCTTTTTAAAAACGAAGGGCACAAAACACTTGGAGAATATGTTCAGATATATATAAAATATTTTTAAACTATACACAAAACGTAACAATTTCAATAAATATTACAGAAAATGAATGATAAAAATAATCGAGTTTTAACGATATTTTCTGCTTTATATGACATACAAACAAAACACTATAATTTTTTCCCGTAAATGCTCGTGAATGTATTTTTATGTATTAATAGGAATAGTTACGACCGTATATTATAATATAATATATATATTAGGATGACGCAAAAAAGACTATTTTTTGTGTCGTGTGAAAAAATGTTAGTTTTTGATGTTTCAAGAGCCCCCTCCAAAGGACAGATCAAAAAACATTTTTTTAAGAGGTCGCTCAATTTTTTTTTAAATTTCAAAAATCATCAAAAATCGAATTTAATTTCTCGTTACGGTATAATTTTATAGACAAAAGAAAAAGTTTCTGAAAGTTTCAGTTCAAAATTTAAATTTTGAAAGGTCGCTCACATTTATTTTTATTTATTAGTGCATTACTTTAGATTTTTTCGAGCGAGCTTTTAATATTCAAATTAAAATTCCATACATTTTTTTTCTTTTATTTAGTACAATAATCGATAAAAATGTACTACGAGATGAACTAAAAATCAATAAAACCTGTTAAAATTTAAAATTTGGTTTTAGAATTAATAGCAAAGCTTATTGAAATATTGTTAAAATGTAGTTGATTCAGTAAAATAATTAAATTGAAAATAAATTCTGTGTTCTATATTGTGCTTGATTTTTAGTTCATCTCGTGGTGTATTTTTATCGATTATTCTACTAAATAAAAGAAAAAAAATGTATGGAAATTTAATTTGAATATTAAAAGGTCGCTCGGAAAATCTAAAGTAAAGCACTAATAAATTTTAAAAAATTGTGAGCGACCTGTTAAAATTTAAATTTTGAACTGAAACTTTCAGAAACATTTTTTGGTCTATAAAATTATACCGTAACGAGAAAAAAAATAAAAAGAAAAAAAATCGATTTTTGACGGTTTTGGAAATTAAAAAAAAATTTGGAGCGACCTCTTAAACATTTTTTTGAGCTGTCCTTTGAAGGGGGATCTTAAAGCATCAAAAACTAACATTTTTTCACACGAGATTAAAAAAAATTGTCGTTTCTTTGCGTCACCCTAATATATATTAATGTTCAAAAAATCGTTCATGAACTAAAAGTTCTGAAATATCAACCACAAAAAAATTTTAAACTTCATTCTTGTAAAGAAATATTTGTATTTAAATGATTATTTTTTTCGCAAAATTATTTATGAAAATACTAAAAATGCTCTTACTTTAATTGAAAAATTATGACGTTAATTATTAATTAAAAACTATTATTCAAAAATTATATGTAAAGGTATTATAATTCGTTAAATAAGAATATTTTAAATCTCCAAACAAATGTTTTGATTTTGTTTTATCTATTGTTTGTAGAAATACTAGCTACAATATTTAGTTTTCAAAACTAATTTTAAAATTGCTATGCAGTTATTTTGCCGAATTCAGATTTCAAAATGAGTAAAAAAACAAAGTAGTGATATACACAACAAATGTTATATCATTCGGCTTACATCGCAAAGCAATGGGAATTTATGATTGAATGAATAAATCTCCATTAACGATTAAACTTTCGTTTCTAATTTTTAAATTTTAACAATAAAGCAGAGAGGCTCATAAAAATACTAAAATATAGGAAAACACTTGATGAGAAATTGTTGCTAAACAACTTCCTTCTGCAGTTATTAAAAGTAAAAATTTTGGTTCTTTTCGGATTTTTAAAAATTTTATTTTATTATTAGGGCAAGTAGATGAATGTAATGATTGCACACATATTATGTCTTTCGAAAAAGTATTTTTTAAGTGGCGACATGCTATTTCTTAACTTCGCCGTTTCTAATATTTAAGCAATAACGACTGTGGAAATTAGACCAAAAACGTCATTATTACTTTTTAAAAAGTGATTAGCATATGAGAGCAGAATATTAATGCGTAATAAGTTTCAAAAATGATTATTCCCCAAGTAAAATCCATTACAATTGAATTTGGGTATTGAAAAGTTAATAACAAAAACATGTTTGAAATAAAAACCTCTATCCCCAAATTCTTAAAACTCTATATTTATCAGATTTTCAACAACATCTAAAGCATAGGAGTTTTACCGAAATGCCGTGAAGAATACACAGAAATTTTGAGAATAATAAGGCTATGCTTCACATTAGTTCTGTGTTATTAAAAATAGGTTACACAGTAATCACCATATGATAATATGTTATGAAAGTAGTAATATTGCTGTCCTGCATTGTATTCAAATGATAAATATGAAGCGACACAGAAAGCAGCGTAATTTATTAAAATGAATTTCTAGAGAAAAATTTACTTAAGTCTTATGTAGATCCTTTATAAATTCAAAGGAACTACGCCTAAACTGTATTAAAGTTTTCACCTTACAACCAAAATAAATTAAGCTCTGGTGTATAAAGTTACATGGCTTTTGAAAACTTACTTAACATGCCTTTGTAAATATATAAAAGCACATGTCAAAGGATTATTGATAGATAACCATTATACGTAATATTTCAAAGTCCATATCTATTAAAATTCTTTCGGAAAAAAAGAGAAAATCTTTCCCTTTTAATCAGAGGATTAAGGTCTTTTCAGTATTTTGAAAATATTAAATACTGAAATGAGTTAATTTAAATTTTGAAAAATTTCGCTGTTAATCATTTAATATCTTTTTAATTATTTTTCACTTCTGAGAATTACTGTAACTCTTATTGTTAAATCTTTTCAAAATTTCCTGTACTCTTCAGAAAAGCTTTTATAGGTTGCATAATTAAAAAAAGTTTATCTCTAGGTTAAAAATGTAAGTTAATGAAGATCCTTAAAATTATTTCGTTTGACAATAATATATATATTTGTAACGTAGTTCTTGTCCATAAAAATAATTTTTCGTAGAAAAACATATATTGTCATATACACACATATCATTTCATAATTTATCGTAGATTTATGTTTTATTTCTCACACCAAATACATTTTTTCATGTAGCGCAGTTTGTAAAAATGCACTTATTTTTCGAGAATAGTATCAAAATTATCTGCTTTGAACAGTAATAAAGTTCCGTTTTGTGGGAAAAAAAATGGGATTTCAATGCACTAACATTCAAAGATTTCGTCTGAAATGTTTGTGAACTCAGATATATTCAATTTTCGGGGTGCCAAACTTCAAAAATATTTTAACCTTAAAATTCAAACGTAGCAATTTTAGAGGTTGTGGAATAAAAAAAAATAATTAAAAGCAGAATCGATATGAAATGCTTAAAAATAAAATTTTACTTCTCCTTTTCAAATTTTTAATTTTTATTTAATTTATCTTTTGCTACTAAATAATTAATAATAATTTCATTCTACATTAAATCTTTTCAGAACGGGAAAATTTCTTTTATTATTATCTCTAAAGACAGGGAAGTTCCACTTGTGTGTTCTCTTTTTCACTCCTTCTCTGCTAAATATGCCCTTTATCTAACAATAGGTAATGAACGAATCTTTTCCATCCATGAAATTATGGAAAACTCTCGTTCACCTTACAACCTAATTCAGTAGTGAATTAATAACAATAGGTAATGAACGAATCTTTTCCATTCATGAAATTATGGAAAACTCTCGTTCACCTTACAACCTAATTCAGTAGTGAATTAATAACAATAGGTAATGATCGAATCTTTTCCATCCACCCAGTACGGCAGGGTTTATTGATTTTGCTATATCTCTCCGAAAGAACGAAACAAGTTAAAAATTACGGGCGGGGAAAGGCAGGGTTTGGTCGACATTCAAACTCATCCCGTCCTTTTAGACGGTCTCTTACCTGGTTTAAGAATGGACCACCCGTCATGAAAAGGTTAAAGTGAATTAAAATAATATCCAAAGAAACCGAATTTTTTTACATTGCCACATTTAATTTTGCTTATAGCCAATAATAAGAAAATTCTAGTTTTAATGTGTTTTAGAATTATCACACATTTACTTAACTAACGCTGTACTGCTTAAAGACATTGAAACAAATTTACTCCAGCTACTGCTGTACTACGTATAATGGAAGTACCGGTTGTTTCACGAAGAACACCCTTACTTTGAAATTGAATAACTAAAAACGGTGTTAGATAGAAGCATAAAACAAGTGATATGTTAATTTAAAAAACGTAAGCATTTTATACAGGAGGCACAAAAATTGCATCAATAGATGGCGTTATAAGCGGTAATACAGACGCTAGAAAGAGAGCTTAGACACCGAGAACAATCACGTCAAAAAGTGATTTATTAGGCTCATATTCCACACAACCCGCCCGGGGCGTATCCAGGAAAAAATTTCGGAGGTTGAGGTAGGGGGTGAGGTCAAGAGATCATTATTTTTATTTTCAACGGTCGGGTACTTGTCGATTAGGCATTGTCCACTGCAGCTGCCCGAAGGTATTATGACCATCTTATTATGGGGCATCCAATGGGCGGACAGCGTTACCCCCTATGAAGGGACGGACGAGTTAACATCCATGTCCAAGCCGGTATTTGAAACCGGACCCAACGCCTGATAGAATGGTTCCTAAGCCACTACACCATCTGGTTGGCGGTCGAGAGAATAGGAAAGTCGATTCATGCCTCTTCCCATAGATGTCAAATAGTTCGTCACAACTACTCTATCATTCAATTATTCGTCCAGGAAGTGTAAAACGTATTGTGTAATATGTAGGGGAGCCCCATCTTCTATAAACCATCTCGTACTCACTCGATCATCCAAAGTTTGTTGAGTGGTAAAATTGTTTCACGAGTCATTTTTTCTCGAAAGAATAAAGGTCCAATGGTGCCTTTGCAAGAGACTGCAGCCCAAACAGTAAGTTTTGGGCAATGGATGTCATGTGTGCGACAAATGAAGATTTTCTTAGATCTGTATTACCGCTTGCATCACCATCTATCGGTGCAATTTGAAACTAAAAATTTGTGGCTTCTGTATCAAATACTTAAGATTTTTTGATAAGCATACCACTGGTTTCATGCTTCTATCAATTACAGTTTTTAGTTTTTTATTTTCAAAGTTAGGGGTCCTTCGTGAAACACCCTGTAGGGTTCTTTTCGGCTTATTCGTATACGATTGTATGCTGGCAAAGAGAAAAAAATGTATGTAAAATAATTTCATCAAGCTATCACTTATACATTTTGAACCAATATGTTAACTCCAATCTTTCACACAAGTTAAATATATTTATATATTTCTATTTTTTGTCCTTCTAGGAATGGCAATGGTTCCCACATCCACAGCAACTCAAGATTGGGTTGAAGGTACCCCTCCAACAGGAGGAGCTTCCTTAACTGGAAACAGTGTGTCAGGTGATGTTATACATCACCCTTACAGAATAGGAATCTACGGTTGGCGAAAGAGATGTTTGTATTTTTTAGTCATCATCCTTTTTTCTATGGTGATTATAAATTTAGCCTTAACTATATGGATCATCAGGGTTATGGATTTTTCTATCGTAAGTAATCAGAGTAAGTTATGTTTAATAAGTGTTCAGATTGTTTTACGTGAATGAAAGTACGTAGATGGTTCAAAAAGTATAATAACAAAAGCAATCACGGGTGCATGTATTCTCCGCTTGTATGAAATTTCATATCTAGATACAACAGACAGTAGCAGTAAACAAATGCTATTGGATGACACTTGGTTGACTACTGTGCTCCCGATGGAAAATATTGGAACATCTTCTCTACAACCCGGATCTCACACCCACTGATTTAGGGCCGTTGAAGAAGCACCTGACAGGGCGTCATTTGCGTCATTCTGGTCGCTGTCGTTGTGTGGCTCAGAGGCAAGGGCCCAGAGTTCTTCAACGCCGGTTTTGACAGATTGGTATAAAGATGGTACAAATGCCTCGATCCATTGTTATGTTTGTGAATGTCGTGGATTTCATGAATAAACTTTTCAGTTACAGGACTTGTTACCTTATTTTTTGAACCACGCTCGTACATAAAAGAAATGCATTATAATTTCCTCGCACTTTAAAAATGTCTATGCTTCATACTTTCGTAAATAAGGCTGGCGAACTTAGGTTTTAAAAACACAGCTAAGCAAAACATTTGTTCAATTTATAAAGTAAAAAATTATAAATAATTTATAACGATACAAAAATTTATTTATTAAGCCAAGCATGAAAGCATGGAAAAGTGAGAGATATTACATGAATTAAAACTAGTTTTAAGACTTTATTGCTAAAACTAGATTCTACATTAACTTAACACTAGATATTTTTAATAGTAACGTTTAATTTTATAGTTTAAATACGAAAGTTTTTAAATTTATTTTTTAGATACAAACTTGCCACTCGGGTACGAATTTACTTCGCAGAAGAGGAATATACAGAGATGGATAGTTTCCATGATTAACTTTAAGCGTGCGTTCTTTTGTGACCCTTCCATCGTATTTAAAAAAAAAAAAAAAATGAAAGTAGACTTGAGGCATGCGTAAGCACGTAGAAGGCTTTAGTAAGAAGAAAGCAGCAGTAAAATGAATCACTATATTAAAATTTTAATAAATTTAAACATAAACAATACTTTGTTAAATTGCCTACAGAAAACTTTTATAGAAAGTTATTATTAAAAGATTTATTCATACAATAACATTTGAACAAAAATTAGTAAGCACGATTAAAACTGCCTAAGTAAAATATGTATAAACTTTAAAAATCAAATTTCTTCAATTTTCTATTCACTCAAATTACGGATTCGCAGTTTGTTTTTATACTGACGTGAAGTGACTTATTAATATTGTTTTCTCTCTTAGTAGACATAATTTAGTGTCAACTTTTTGATCAAGTTTTGCAACAAGTGATAAAAATCTGTGGAAAATTTGTGTCAAATAGACTCGCACACTATTGGGAAAAAAAATCAATGTTCAAAGGAAAAATAACGCTGACTATAATTACATGTTTTTACCGAAAGAGAGAGAGTATTGACAGATTTGTCAATATCTTATCGTAAGTGGAATAAAAATGTAAATCCGGAGTCTGTCATTTTTTTCTATCTTTTATGAAATAAAATAAAAAGATATATAATTTTTCTTCTAAATAAATTGAGATTTAACAGCCCTCAAGAATTTTGCTTATTTTCATATATCGATAAGTTTGGGAAAACTTGAGAGAATAATAATCTTGGGAATTTTTTTTTTTTATAAAGAACATTTATTTTTGTTTAAAGAGTATGAAATAATAATATGCCGAAAACGAGTTTCAAGAAATAGGCAATTTTGAGACTAATTATACTTAAAATTACACAATAATTGTGTATACTATCAGATACAGTTAAAAGACTGTATGTAAAAATTATTGATTATTTTTTTGCGACCAAACTCAATTTCATTTATTTTGATATTTGTTGATTTGTCTATTTTATGCATGCATTTGTTCGTGTGTAATTTAATGTACTATAATATTATGACTTTTACAAATATCTCATAGAAAACAAATATTTTCTTGTTTCATTTTGTTCCACTATATTTATAATTTTCATGAGAATCCTAGACGCAAATTTGGCTGATTATCGTTATCTTTATGAATATTTAAAGCTTATAAACTACCATTAAATGCAGTTGAACCCACTTAATGGAATAGCCAATTTGCCACAAAAATGTATTCTAATAAGCGGGATAATCCGTTATCCAGGATCCCATTGACTAACATATTTGGTACAGTGAAAATTTATTACAATAAGCGTGATATTCCTTTAACCGATATTCTATTAAGCGGGTTTGACTGTATTATGTAAAGTTCAATGCGAAATGTTTTTAAATATGTGTATAATATGATCAGACATTTTTTTGAAATAAGTTTTCATATCAGTTCCTCTTTTCAGAATGGCATGGGACGCTTAAGGATATTCAAAGACGGTATTCGCCTTGATGGCCAGTCCCACTTCAGGCATGGCATTTATGCTGCCCAAATACAGTCAAGAAAGGTAATTCTTATTACAGTTATTTTAAACAGCAGTACAGTCTCAATTAGTTGAGTTCCCATTTAGTCATCGTATCCGGTGATTTCTGAATTGCAGAGGATATCTGGATGCAACTTTTTGGCACGAAGTGGATGAATTCAACGCACGCTAACACAAATGTTAGGTGCAAATTGAAGTTCACAGTTAACGATAAATTGCCAACTTGTTTTCGAAATTGTTGGCACTCCAATGAAAGTAACAAGACTGCGATATGAAAAAAAAATGTACCTGATACATCATGCGAATTCACTAGAAGTTGAAGAGTAATACGGCTCTAAAGAATTAACGGAAATATACAGAGCATAAATCTGTCTCATGTCTGACTTATTTTATGCCTGTTTTAAAAATTAAGTAAGTTGCTTTGAAATATTTTTGATAAAATGGATCATATGATTTTTATATAACCTCACACGTTGTTAGGCAAAATGAAAATTATAGTAAGAATCTAAATTTGGTTTAGATGATTTGCTTTATTAATTAATCTGAAAGAGAAGCATTCATATTTTCATTAAATCAATTTAATGTCTAAATTAATCAAGGTATATACTTTTGCTATTCTAATTGAGACTTTACTGTCATTTCAAAATATTTCTTTTATTTTTACTCAGGGTGCCTGCTAACGTCTTTCCCCCATCCTTTCAATTTAAAGCGGCTTCAGCTTTACTCATAAAATTGGTGTCTAGGTATAGTAAAGGTTATGGGGTACCAGATAAAAACATTTATGGCACCACTTGTTAGAGATTGGAGGAAGGAGTTACAGAGTAACAGCATCATCGATTCCGCACGTAAAAACACTATGGACATAAATGTTCAAATCAAAAAGCTTAAAACGCGCGTTTGTTTGTTTTTTCGTAATTTCCGAAACTTCGTTCATCTGACATGACTTCAATAAAATTTTCCTGTGAGCATACCGCAAACAGCAGGAGGTGTATATTACTCATCTGATAACATTCAGGGTACTTCAAGGCAGCATTCATTTTTTCACCCTTTCACCGTTATCGACGTAGGAACGCTAACTTCCCTCTTTCCTACCAGGTGGTCAGCGGTTTCATCAAGCAGCGCAAAGCTGCTTTACTGCACCTAGACAACACTTTTGTAACTGCAATTGCAGTCGTTCGGCAGTTAAAGGGGAAGGACAAAATTTAGTGGGTACCAGTATATTATGTACTTATATAAAAATTACTATGAAACTTTTTTACAAATTTTAAATCCGAAAATTGTAGAAAACTTATATAATTTGTAAGTTGTATTTATAACTGAATGCAGTAAAGCACTTCTTATTAGTGTCAGTGTGGTAATCATCATAAAGAGTGGTTATGAGCTAAGACTTTTAGATCAATTTAGAATAGTGTGATGGATGTAGTTGCCGGTAAACCGCCAAAGACGATGCTTAATAATATATAGAATATCAACGACAAATAGCATTCCATTTAAATAAATTTATAAAAACATAAAAATATATTTAATGATTTTGCATTAAAATTTACATAAAATAACCAAGTAAAGAGCTTACTGTTTTAACCACACGATTAGCAGGAAGAATAAAAAATAAAAATTGCATAACTAGTCTGAGAAGTCTAAATGATGTGATTTGATTTTTCAGTTTTTGTTATGACTGCCTTTGAAACTTCCAGCATTATTAGAAAGAAATCGAATCTAGTCTTTCAAGATTCGCAAAATATTAACTTTTTTATGGTTTATGAGAACTTTCTATCTCTTTTCTAAAGTAAAAAGAAACGTTCTCTAGAAGAAAAGAATCTTTATCTAAAGGTGCAGTTTTAGTTCAGTGTCTTCAATTTCATCCAGTATCATAAAAGCTTTTTTCCTTATATTTTACGCATTCGTCATCAGCATATCATTACTTCAAAGAACTCAGCCAAATAAATCTTCATTTCCGAACAGAGGTCTGAGGTTTACATAGTTGTATTTTTTACCTTTTCCAGATTTCTGAAATATTTTTATTATGTTTTTCTCATTCGACCTTAAAATTTAGATTTTTCTTAATTTTCAAAAACTCTGCTACTTTAGCTAAGGAAATACTATTCATATATATATTCACTATTCAATTTCTTTACTGATTCCTGAATAAGTTTTACGCATTAAACAATTGTTATTATGTAAATACTGATTCATAAATAATTTTTAAATTATTAAGATGATAGAAACTATTTAATAAGTATTTGTTCATGAGAGAGTGGATTTTTCAAGAATAGTACTTATATGTTCTGTAAAGGTATACTTATAAATACTAAATTAAAACCCTTCAATGAGCATATAGTATATTTAAAAAAATATTTTATTATGATAAAGATATTTAAAAGTTTATAATGTATTAAATCTTGAAAAACTCGTGTATTGTGCAATAATTTTGCGAAAAGGTAGGGTTAACAAAACAAAAAATGTTTATTTATTTGTTTTGTTAACATTAAAAGATGTGTGATATCATTAAATGATGACAATATTGCTAACAGCTGTAAATCTCTTTATTTTAAATCCACGCTAGGGAATGGATATTCAATCTTTCATGTTGTTCTAGAGGCGATAATTTTTTGAGGTTAAGGTATATACCGTTATAAAACAGAATAAAAAAGAAGCTTTCTGACCCCATATTTAAAACCTCTTCATGCATAAATAAATAATTTTCATAATTTAATGATAATTTTTCAATTCTTCTGGTAAAATACATTTTATACTGTAATCAGTGTCGTTTTATCATTAGCGCCAGCTTTTATTCTAAAAAATACACGAATTTTATAATACTTGAAAATTATCAATTTAAAATTTCCTAAAAAACGCCAGATACATTTTCTGCCTCGAAGTTTGGCGTCTTTATCCATGAATGAAGTTTGTTTGATAGGATAGGACACCTCGTGTCACTCAGTGTTTAGGTTAGTGCTACATACGTCCTTCCTGGAGTTCCCCGCCGAAACCTCATCAGAAAGTGGAACTGTTATAGCGACCGCCCAGAGAACTTTGAAAATCAAGGATTTAATGTGCACCGCATGTGCACGGTGGTCTTTAGTGATTCGTCGGAATCGAACCCTCAACCTTCTGGTTACAACGCCAACACCTTAACCACTGGGCTACTACAAATTTAAAAAAAAATCATATAAATAATTTCTAATCCATAAATAATAGCAAAACGACTTGCTAAAAATTGTCAAAAAAGTGCAATTCTTGCTAAGTACCTTTAAGAAAAATTCCATCTATTCCGCCAGTGTCCCCCCCCCTCCACTACACACATACTTTAAAAAAGAATACCTTCCTAGGTGTCTTGGGAACGCACTTCAGCCAATAGGGGAGGAACGCATTGGCTGAAGTTCTTTGCTACCTTCCTTCCGGAATAGAGAGTCCGGAGAGATTTTTAACCTGTTATCTTTTCAGAAAAGAAATCATATAAGAAAATCTAATTAACATTTGTGCAAGGTTCAGAATTTGGAAGAGGGAGAAATAAATGCTTCATCAACGGTAAAAAGATGGAAAATTTTTGCCAGTTAGATTTTTCGATGCGACACTTTCAATTTGAAATTGCGAAAATTTACCTTCCTCACAAAAAATTTTAAAAATCTGAAAATTTAAGTACAATTATGCAACAGAGTTTATTTGAAAAAGAAAACTCCGACGAAAACTGGACAAAACATAAAAGAGCCAAAAGAACTATTAATCCGATTAATTTTGTCTTTTCGATATTGACTTTCTCTTGTTCTATTTAGTCAGGGTACCAAATTTGGTCCAAATCTGAAAAACGGTCTAGACGCCTATAGCGAACAAACAGACAGACAAGATTCCTCTTTTATATGCATAGATATATATATATATATATATAAGAGGATTCTTGTAGATATATATCTTTAGATACCCTTTTTTATATATGTAGATATATGTATCAGCTACAGATAAAAGATGCACAGGAAAAAAAAAATTCTCTTTTACCTTGAGACAAACAAAAAGTAATTATTCTATAAATGTTCTGTATTATTCTACATATAAGGGTTGGGAATTTTTTTTTTATGTAAGAGTCACAAATTGTGTATTTTAGGCGATCTAGAGTCTTTTTATGAAAGAAACCATAGTTAAATCATAGTTGATAAGAACACACAACATGTTTGTATTTTTCTTAATTTTATTAAAATTGAAATGAAAGAAAAATTGTATGAACAAAAGTAATATTGATTTTTGATAATTTCTAAAGTTTAAAGCCAACCTAGAAAATACTTTAACGTGATTGAATTAGGTTTGAGTACCACTCAAATCCAAATATTACTTTGACAACTTCTGTCAGATCCTACCTTACATTTGACCTAATGTTTAAATTCGATACGTCTAATAAAAAAGTAAAAAGAATTAACTTTAAGCTTCAACTCATAAAATATCAATTGTATTTCACTAAACTTCATCTCAATTAACTCAATTGGCTAAATATAAACTGAACGTTAGCGACACTGTTTGGATTATGACACTTATTTATGAGATACAAAAATCTTATTTAAAAATAGCACAAGTCGTGAAAATAAATTTTCTTTTCATGGAAAACTAAAAGAGAAATTTTGTTTCTATTTGAACTAATAGATTTGAAAATATCATCTAATACTGATACAAAGAGCAGTAAGATGTTCAATCTGCGCTTTGTTCCAATCAATTTTCTAATAACGGAGCTAAATATTGATAGAGTCCCCGTTTCAAAACTCACTCAATTTTAATTTTAGAGGAATGAAATTACATATCTGAAGTAACTAGGAAGCAAGATAATGCACCTGTCCATTCGAGTAACACTACAAAAAATTGGTTCCAAGTCAACAATGTTGATGTTTTGAAATGGCCAGCTCCAGATCTCAACCCAATAGAGAACTTAAAGTGTGACTTAGCCAGTAGAGTTCATGCAAACGGGAGACATTTTACATTATCAGTAGAGCTGAAATCTACTATCGCAGACGAATGGTATAAGACAGACCCCGAGCTTTGTCAAAAACTAGTTTCATAAATGAAGAAAAGAATATTTTAACCTCTTCCCGACGGGGAGATTTTGGCCGTGCTGTTTCAGAAGGACGGGAGCATCGTAAACATGCTTTCCCCCATTTCAGTGACTCTTAGCTGAAGCTGCTATTTGTGCAACAATCATTGATGGATTACCCTTTCCCGCCCCCGAAGTAAAACGAACTTCTTGAACCAGGGGAATTCCGTTTACGTCAATATTATCCTTTTCAGGAACTGGGGTGCAAGTGAATTGATGGATGAATGTTGACATCTCTCCCCGCCGGTCCAGTACAGGTGAACCATTACAGAGGGGGGGAAAGTATTACTTGGTCGAAATATGAGCCATGGTGTCCTTTAAGGTGTTCTACGGCTACCCTTTAAGGTGTTCTACCATTCTTTAAGGTGTTCTACGGCTTGGTTGAAAAATCAACCGCCCGTCTTCAAAGGGATACGTAATTCGAAGAAACAGCTGCTAGACAAGTTTCTAAAAGCTTGTTTTTTCTGTGTCTTACATGTCATTTTCTATGCTGGCCCTTAAAGTTTTTACTCAGGCTTAAATATTGTTCTGTGTGTTCTACAATATTTTCTAATAATAAAATATTTATAAAAGGAATTTTGCTGCGCTTTTTACATGTATTAAAGGTTAATATTAATCATCAACCAAATGATATTTATACCTTCATTTTAAGATTTTTTTTCCATTTTCTCAAAATTTTTTACTGACCTTAAAGCTTTTACTCCGGCTGTACATGAATTCAAATGTTACCATTCATTGCTAGAGAAAAAAAAAATGTAATTTGTTCCTTATACGACCCCTAACACCCGATCATCCAACGTGATTCTTTAATTTTAACAGCCATTGAGAAGTGGCTTAAGTCAGAATAAAACTTATCTTCATACCTCTGACAATTTTTAGAATACATTTTTCAAATTTCGTACATCACCTCATTAGTGTATGGCGCACAATTTAAAAATTGGGAATTTTTTTTGTACGGGGGTGGTATACAAATTTAAAATGTATATTTTTTTTAAATGAAGAAAAGTAAATTATTTTTAACGTAGTCTTTTTCCTACCTTATTTTGAACATTTCTTCAATTTACATTGTTTACTTATCTCTATTAGATAATGAATTAAACCGTCTTACCAACTTTTTGGGACACCCTGTATGTCTATTTATCTATATCTATATTTAAATACATATATGTATGTACGGTATCGTCGCAATGCAAGAGTTTCATTTGGAAAATTATTGAAAAAACAATCGTACCTTAAATGAAGTATTGAAAGAAGCGCATGTATTACGCATTATATACATTTCTGAGGTAAAGCAATAATGAGAATTTGTTACTTTTTTACTCAACGACTTTTTACAGAAAATTTCTTTTCTTTCCTTTAACAAGCGTAGCTGTAGAGTTTTTAAAGAAGTGTTTGCAAATTCAATTTAACACTGAAAACGAAAGAAAAAAAAACCCTCTCGATTATTATAACTGTGCCTGCCTTTTTTCAAAGCAAATATTGACTCTGTCGTCGCATCTATTTTAAGATGTCTCTCATGTTTATCGTATTTTCGGGCAAAGATAAAAATATACCTCATCTTAGGTTTAAAACACATGTTTCCAAAGCGTTATTTTGTGTTTTTTACGGGATGAAAATTTATGCTGTTTACCCCGTCGTAAAAAATATTTTTCAGCCATGAGAGAAATATATTTTAACTCTTTTAGTTAATTTGTTTACTCAGTATACTGAAAGTTTTCACCTAATAAAAATACAAATAATTTGTATTGCATAAATCTTTCAAAATTATTTCACTTCGTAAACTATCTTTCTGTTAACTCTTTTAGATGCAACCTGCAGTTTATTTGTTCTGACTTCGGTTATTCTAAACTTTCCAACAAAGTTTAAAAGGAAATAAATAAATGTAGGTCTGAGAGAGAGAAAAAATAAAATAAAAAAGATCAACATGTATATATTAGGCGGACTGTAAAATAATGTTTTTTCCTATGCCACAATTTCGTCTATCCAAAAGTACTGAAGCTAATAATATGAAATTTGGCATGTATGAGCGTTTTAAAAATAGGTGCTAGATTGGACATCATTTTCCAAAATTCATAATGGATGGGTTGTAGGGGGGGTAAAGAATTTTTACGCACATCACGCACGATCTCAAAGAAAAAATGGTGATATCTATAAAATTCTTGCTGCAAAATACAACACTCACGAATACCTGAAAATCAATTTCAGGACATTTTTAATATCCTACTCCAAAGTGGGTATACGTGTAAAAGGGGGTGGGCGGCCATCTTTCTTGAAAAAAAATATTAGCTATATATTATTTATTTACCGTCAGTCTTATTTCAAAATGTAAGAAATGTGAATCCTAGTGCTAGGCACAGCCGGGTAGTGCTCTGGTAGTGCTAGTACTGCTGGTTAGCTGGTAATGGTTTCAGGTTGTTCTTTCAGGATGATAAGCTGTGTGGAAATTTCCCAAAAGATGAAGAAGAAAATATCTAGAATATCTTCTGTGTGCACAGTAACAAGAATATTTTTTTTCAGCACTGAAAAAGCTTGTTATTGCGTTATATATCTAAAAAGAAGCTGAAATTGTGTAAAGATTTTACAATATGTTCAGACTTCTGAAGTTGCAAATGAAAATGTTGCCCAACTTTTGAATTTTCCTCTTTTATAAAGCATAAAAAACCTAGAACCAATCCGTAACTTCTACAAAATGCTTTAATTTTTATGAACCATATTGCCGGCATTTGTAAAAACTATACCGTACGTTTCTTTGATATGGGATTGTATACTTGGAAACTACGATAAACTTTGAATATCATTTTAAATAGCAACTTAGCTATTTAAAATTGCAAAATTTTAAAAGATTTGAACGACAAAAAATAGTGTAAAAAATTTAAGCAACGATGAATATTTGAGGAGAAGTAAGCATTTACAGCAAAGGATTTTTATATGAATATGCACAAAAAGTAGGGAATTGCCATTCACGGCTTAGATATAGCTATATATGCATATAAAATGAATGCATTAATATTCTGAGAAAATGTATAATTTAATTTATTTCAGTAATATAATCATCTATAGAAATAGCCGACCCTTAAACATTTTTCTATTTGGAGTTAACTTCTGTTGTTGTTGTTGTTGTTGTCGTGTCCATGGATAGACCATGGAAAGAGGGGTGGCCGGGCCCCCGAGGGGGTTGGACTTCTACTTGTTGGTCCCTAATTTTCAACCGATTCCAGATGAAGGACCAACCACCACCTGAAATCGGCACCCCAGAGGTATCGGAGTTAAATTCTAAAAACTGCTTTTGAAAGAACACTCCATACCTCCTAAAATAATGTTAGTAAATAATTAAATATTTAGTGCACTTGACTCAGTCTGCTGTGATTTACACATACAACTATACCACCACGTGCTGCTATTAGAAAATGAAACTAATGCACTTTTGAATAAATAGACTAGTCTTTACATATTTATATGACTAAAAATTCAATATTTCGCCTTTCTAATCAAATAGTATGGATAACGCAACTTAGCTATAGTGTGAAAGATGGACGAATAAAAACTTTTTATTTATAACTTTTTAATTCTCCGGCGTAATGTTTATTTCCCATAATTCTCTGCATAGATTATCCAGACATGTCTCAGTTATCTATTTTTCTCTCAGTTATGGGAATTATGCATGTAAATTGTATGTTTTAATAAAATATGTCGCTCAAGAAATCGATTTTCATATCAAAACTGGAGTCTCACGTTTGGAGTACCACACTCGTATAATTCAAAATGGCAGATTGTCTCAAGTATAAAGAAATCCCTAGCAAGTTGCACAGTTAAACGTTTTAGCTTAACTCGCACGGCGTGTCTGAATCATATCTTTTAATGAACTTTTCTATAATATTCCAATCTCTAACACAGATAAAAATTTTGCATATTAAAATGCCTTAGTTAACAATGCATGCATCAAGCATTGAATGCGTAATTTTTATAGCAATTCCTTCAGATCATTCAGTTTTCTATAATGAACCATGCTGACTATTTTGCATGTCTACTGGCTAGCATTCTTGTATACAGTCCGGGTACACAAACCCCACTCCGCTTTTTCAACAAAAGCTTCACGATTGCAGAACTTAACTTTGCAAAAATATATTTCCTCATCAATTATATCAAAATATAAATAAATAAAATCATTAAATTAAAATTTACGAAATTTTTGCAGTGTTCTGAAGAATTTGGTTTAAAACTTAAGGGATTCTGATTAAAAAAATTGAAATAGCAGACCATTATTCTGTGAAAAAGATATAATAGCAAAATAAAAATAAGTAAAATTACACTCTTAAAATGAATTAAGAAAATTAAATTATTTTATTTTTTGAGACCCAAGAAAAGTGATTTTTTTTTATGGATAAAAATAAAAGAGTGATGCCCCTATTCTCGTTATTCAGAGTAGGGGATATTTTACTTAAATCAGAGCTTGAATCTATCTCGAAAATTAAGCTAATTAACAAATCAAGCTTTTAATGCTTCCTTTATTCGATAGCATAACTTCTCAAAAATAAAAATGAGCCTTTTTCATTATTCAATGCAATTTCAGATTTATTTATGCCTAATTCTATTAAGTTTTATTTCTGAAGTGTTGAATTTCTCGAAAACTTTTTTTTTACTTTGTACTCTCCCGAGATGAAAATAATATGCATTCGATATTAGATAGATATGGGATAGCACTCACTTAATTTCTAGAAGCGACGTGATAAAAAGCAAATGTAATCCAGCTCTTTTAATTTAAAAACGACATTGAAAAAGAAATAACCAAATAGCATTAAAACGTTGTTCTAAAATGTCTAAATAATTACGAGAACTTTTATCGTTGGTTAATTTTTAATACCGGGTGGTTATAAAGAAAACTCTACCGATAAATAAGCCTATACCAGCCTTTTCGGTCAACCCATACAAAATTAATTTTAGATATTGGCATTTGAAGGCATGTGTTTGAGATTGGGATAATTTAGAACGATAGAATTCTCACAGTTACGATAACAGTGAAAACATTAAATTTTTCCACTGGCAACAACTTCTTTCTTCTGCGAAAATTAATCAGTGCAGTGAAAAACCTGGCATAGGAACCATACGTATTTGACAAAAGCTGTCGGCGTGAGACATTTGGAAAGATCACTGTCAGCGCGAGAGAGAAGAGGGAACTTTGATAATTCAAATTTTTCAAGCGCCCTACTGTCATTTTAGCCTTTGTAGTGAGCATTCCAGTCAATTATTCGAATTGTGTCCGTAGTCCTTTACAATGGTCTTTTTCGTAAGTGTTTCACAGCACCAATTTTCGCCAATCGTGTATCGTTTCAACACCACATATGTTTTTTCGATGCGCTCATCAATATTCGAAGGAAAAACAAGAGTGTTGCCATCGGAAAATCTCGAGTTTTTATTCACTCTATCAGCAACTGTGAAGGCTCTAAATTTTATCAATTTCCAGTGCATGCCTTCATACATCAGTATCTAATATTTCTTTTCCATAGGTTGACTGGATAGGCAGGGGTCGATGCAGAAGAAAATTGGGTCCGTTTTGCGGATGCTTCACAAAATTACAATTGATTAAAACGGCCCTTTCACAAAAATCCAATCGATTATAACGGCCCTTTGCTGGCATTTTATTCTGTTTTATCAATTATTTGAACAAAAATATTTTCATCAGTTACTTTTACTAAAAATTGGTATAAAAATTAACAAAAATAAGTGTTGAAATTCACTAAAATAAGCAATTTTCACAAAAATGGGACCCTTGAAACAATTGCTGGATCGACCCCTGATAGGCAGGTAGCAGTTCATTTATCGGGATAGTTTATTTCATAATCACCTTGTATATATTTTTGCAGAGCCCAGAGCCTATCCGCGCATGTCCTTTAAAAGATCCAGATCATTTTACCAATATCCTGCTTCAGAAAAGAAAATTAATCTAAATCCTTTCTTATTCAAAACCTCACCAAACCGAGAATATGTCCCTATTGCTTCAATAATTAATATTTTAAAATATATATTTTGTTCCCTGGCATAGATTAAAAATAATGACTATTTTTCTGAAGGTTAAATTCATCGTTGTACAGCAAACTAATACGTCTGTTCATACCTGCTCTCACATCTTTTCATTTAACTAGAGATTTCGCCGAAAGTGCTGAGTGAGTTAGCACAACCCATATTTTAAAACCAAAAATAGCTCCCATAAAGCAGAGCGTGATTCATCTCATTATAAGTGGATCCAGATGAAATTCTGCCTTGTTCAACAGCTAAAATATACTTAGAGCTATATTAGTCAAGAATTTTCGTTCAGTTGCTAACTAATGGGTCTAAACCCAATTACAGTTCCTAAGTGAATAACAGCTGTCTGAAAAGCTATACAGTGTGTCCCAAAAAGGTGATATAGTAGGCCTTAAATCTTTATCTGTTAGAGATAATTTGGAAATGTAAATTTTTAAAAAAATGTTCAAAATAAGGTAGGAGAAAAAAACTATGTTAAGAAAAATTTCCTCTCGTAAAATTTCAAAGTCACAGGAATAATATTTTCTTAAAGGTAGTCTTTTTTTTCTGAACTTAGTTTGAACATTTTTTCAATTTACATAATGCACTTAAAAAGACAGATAAAGAAATAACGCATGTTACCGTCTTCTTGGAACACCCTGGATAAATCACTGTTAATGAGTATTTAATTAAATGCGCGTATATATTGCATTATTTATCAGATAGCTGTTTAAATTGCTTACTTTCCTTGTGGCTAAAATGAAACATTTGGATGCTTTCCCAAATTACAAGTAACTACTTCACGACTTGAGGTTACAAATAGTACAGTTTTTTTTTCAGCAAATTTTAAACTGTAGTAACTTTATAAATTTATTGAAGCTTGAACATTTTATGCTAAACAGTGTCGGAGATATGAAAATAAATATCTGTTGACTTAAACCATCTTTCAGCGGTTCTCGAAATTGAAAACATCGCGTCAGATGATCGTATTTCAAAGGTCGTATACAAACTACGACTGAAAACTATGATTGCATAAATACAAAATACTTTTGCTTTAATTCGTATTATATAGACCTTTGCCAACTTTGGTATAATATATTTGCTTAAGGCTTTTTATGATGGAATGCTAAAACTTTGTACATCCCCTAATTAATGCAAGGGAGACATTTTACTAATTGAGAAGTTTTTGAGCTGGGAGGGGGCGCAAAATAAAAATTTTTATTTTGCATTTATTTAGATTTAGTCTCTTGAAATTTAATCGGCACCCATAAAATTCTGTACCTTTTAGAAGTAACTTTGTTACTTATTGTATATGTCTGTGAACAATGTTTAATAAATAAAAGCCTAGGTCAGTGTTTATGGGATACCCTGTATAGACGCTTTAAAAGATCAACATTACGTGATATTATGTTAATGAAGTAATTATGATTTGACACTTTCTCAATCACATGTTGCTAAACAATCAGCCAAAGTGCAATTCGAAAAAGAGACTTGGTAAATATTTTTCGGGTTTTAATAACAATAAAATTATGAGTGATTTTTTAACAGGCTTTTATTAATTTCACCTGTATGTTTGTTTGTTTGTAACCGACTCCTTTGAACTCGGTTTTGACCCACTTTAAACGGTCAGATTTAATTTAAACTTTGTAGACTTATCAAGGACCGATGACAATACAATAATTTGATAAGTTTATCCCACTATCGGGATTAGGATCGTCAGGATTAGTAATTTTCTTAGAGATCCTTTGCGTGAGAGCGAGAGAGATGGAGCAAGCACGCGGTCTGCGCATGCGTACCATTTCGGCATTCGGCTCAGTACAATGGAGTAGAACCTCTCTCGCTATTCGTAACTGTATTCAATGGTATGTTTGGGTAGTTACGTTTTTGAAATCCAGATGGCAAATCTAAAAATTTTAACTCAATATTGTTACATGGATGTTTGTGTTTGTTGTAGTAGTTACGAAACTTGTTTGTTGATTAGAGACTATTTTTCCCTTTTAGTGAAGAAGGTAGCATTTAACTGCAGGTTAATTAATACTTTGGTGCACAGCAGGGGCGTAGCCAGAGGGGGGAGCTGAGGGGGCTGCTCCTTCCCCCCCGAAATGGACCCTTTATTTAGCTTACAATTTGATGTCCAGCCCACCCCGAAATAAAATGTTGGCTACGCCACTGGTGCACAGTGAAAATAAATTATCCGACAGTTTGTTCTTTCCAACTTAGTGTTCCTTAGTGTCTTATGAGAGATATCGAAAATTAAAAATAAATGTTAAATAAATACAGTTTAAAAAACTAAAAAACACGTTTTTATAGCAAATCGAACTAAAAAGTGAAAAAATAAAAATACAGTTTAAAAAAACTAAAAAACACGCTTTAGTGATAACTTGAACTAACTAAAAAGTGAAAAATAATTCTTAATATAGAAATAAATTAATGAACGAAAAATAGTATTATTGTGAAAAAAGCGTGGGGTGCTCCATATATCAGTTCTTGAGAATATTCGATCGGTACGATTAGTACAAAAATGATACAAAAACTATAGCACAAAGCGACCCACACTTTTTTCATAATAATACTATTTTTCGTTCATTAATTTATTTCTATATTAAGAATTATTTTTCACTTTTTAGTTAGTTCAATTTATCACTAAAGCGTGCTTTTAGTTTTTTAAATTATATTTTTTAATGATAAAATGTACATTACATTCTCCACCTTGATATCATTTTATAAATTTTTGACACTGCCCATAATTATGCAGCTCTTTGTACTGCTCATAATGATAAATTCGCTTCTTCAAAATAAGATGAGTCCTAGTTTTACTTTTCAAAGATATCCTACCAACGACAATGCCATTCTGTAAGCTCATTATTTATAGTGCTGATAAACATAAATTAACGCGAGGAAAACGAAGAAAAGAGAATTTTCGTGTCTTTTAGAAGTCCTAGCAATAGCTCTGCCATTTGGAATGCTTAATATTTAGTGTGTTGATGAAATTCCTTTAAATTTTAGAAGGTAGAAAAAATGATGGCTTCAAACACGAAATTAAGTTTCATAAGTTCATACTACTTAAACAGTTTGTTTCGAATTCGAACATTTATACGATGAATTATATTGCGTAAAAATAGTCCAAAGATAAGGCGTGAATAACGATTATGCTTTCAGAGAGAAGTTGCGAATAACATCATGGTTACTTTAAAGATTTATCTTAATGAATGTATTGAGATTTAACTGATTCACAAAAACTTGATTACACTTGGTAAAATTATGCAAAATGACTATCAAATGACTAATAAAATAAATTTAAATGGTGTAAAAAGTGTTTATAATTAAAATTTTATTTTTAAACTTTTACAAAATGAAAACACTGTTCAAAAACATTCCAAACTTTGAAATATTGAAAAAGAGTTCATATTATTTTAGTAGACTTGCTGTAGAAAAAAATATCGGGAAAATCATCCTGAACACCAGGATATGCGGTGTTCAGGACATCTGGAGAAGAAAATGTCACTACCTGCGTTGTTCGGGGCAAGATATTTTTATTTGAATTTACAATCGTTGTCCCTAGCTTACAGAAGTTACTACAAAAAAGTTTTTATGTATAACTGTATTGTCTTTTTCTCTACAGTTGTAAGTTTGATAGTTTTTCAATTTATATAAGCTTTAAAGGGGAATCACGTATGCAAACGTTCTTCTAAACCTTTATGCACTGGAATATAAGTTATTTCTTGAAGCAATTCACTTAAACGCAACTTCTTTTTATTTCCCAATATTACTCTCAATAAGAAACTGATTTACAGAAATTCACGCAAAATAATATCAGAGAAGCAAAGGTAAGGTTAGATTTCGTTTTGGGTCAAGTCACTGTCAGAAGAAATTGAGAGTGAGGTAAGACGTACTTATTGTTTTAATTTTTTTTTCTTAATATTAAATACAAAAGACATATCTTTGATACAAGTGTCAAAATTTATTAGAGAAATAGCACATTATTTTAACAGTGGAAATGGTTTTTCTTTCGTTTATTTTAATGACAATCACTCAAAAAAGTGTTCTAATAATAGTTAAAGAATATTTTTTTGTTTGTTTCAATAAAAGTAAATTATATGTTCATGTTTATTTTATGCTAACACTTCTATTCTGCTGTGCGTGTAACAATTTATCACAGCACAATGCCATATATTTAGAAAAACCTAAAATACGAACTTTTTTTTTAATATTTGGCCCTAAAACTTGGAATTACTTCTAATTTAGGATCAAGCTCTGAAAATAGAGTCTTCCCGAAACATTACAATCAATGCAAGAAATAAAGACGGTAAAATTACGAATAGACTGTCTTTAGGTAAGTAAAGAATATTTTATATTTTAAGTATTTAGCATAGTTTCTCTTAATATTTCAACACTGTTTACTTTAAAATCCTGTCAGACGCTTGATACTACAAAGGTAAACACTGTTTTTTGTTTTTCGTAAAAAAAGCTTCTTATGAAAGTTTCGATAAAATTAAATCAATCATAAAACTAGTCTCTGAAAAGCAAGTTATTTTCTATAAATTTAATATTACAGTGCAATGTTTACTTGGCTCACTATTATGTGCTGTGTTCATACAATATCATCCCCGTTTACATCTTTGGCTAAATTCCACTTTCACCTGAGGCATGGTTTTACCTTTTCACACTGTTGATTCTTGGCGGATGTTATGTTATAAACGATGCTTTTATGCTTCTGGGACAAAAAAAAAATTCTTTCAAAGTTTAAATGATTTTTTACTGCAGCACGACATTATAGGCTTTCTTCGGATAAGTTGTATAACATAGTTTTGTAGCTGGAAATTTCATTAAACATCTGTCGATGCTCATGACAGACTGTCATTCCTAAAGATAAAATATGCGATAATAAATAAATAAATATTTCCCCGAAGTTTATTTTCTTTTCTCTTTCAGCTACGTAAGCAATTGGTTTAATATCTTAAAAGAATTACTTAAATTATTCGAATGGTTATTTAAGTAATATTTCGAATTATTTAATCATTGAATGATTATTTTCATCATAAATTAAATCATGAATATTTAATCATTTAATAATGTTTAATATTTTAAATAATGATGTACAAAACATGGGAGGCTAGATATATGAAAGCTTCCACGAAATGTATTTTCTTTTCTCTTACAGCTCCGCAAACAATTAGTTCAACGTCTTAAGCGAATTATTCAAATTATTTAAATTATTTCCAAAGTAAATTTTAGCGTTTCAAACATATTACTCTGAAGTTTATTTGTTTATGATATAAATATTAGTTTTTAAATTTAGAATAAAGGTATTTTTTCTTAGCGGTATAAAAATACAGAGAGTACTTAGAATGGTTAAACGTTAGAAACTAAAAGCTGTTTCGGTTAAAAAATAATTTATTTCTGTAACGGAGAGATAATTGGAGATTTAAAGTAGATAAGAAAGACACTTTACGAAAAATAGCAGCGTTTTAGGAGCTTATTCAATGCCTTCTTTTTTATATTACGAACTATTCTGTTTGAAACATATTAAGTTACGCTACCAAATTCAACTGCGATCGAGATCAAGTATTTATAACTATCTATCTCGGAATTGAAATCTTCATGCGTTTATTTTCGTTTGGCCGATTTTAATTTAAATTATCCTCAAAAATATCTAGTGAACAGTAAATATTATTTGCGTATAATATGAAATTTATTGCGACATAGAGCTTACTTTTCATTCCTGTTCAAAATGGAATAGAATTGTGCTACTGATTATAAATGTTCCGGTGAAATTATTAAATATGTTCTACGATAGTTAAATTATATGTAAGTTTTTAAAACGATTGTTAAAATTCTGTGTTATATTAAAATTGTTTTGAATATTAAGTAGTTAATATTAATAAAGAACTTTGTAATTTCATTTCCGTGCTGGGAGATACGTGATTATTTGCGGCTGAAGAAGGGTAGATTCTCTGTACCATCCAAAATTTTCAAACTATACTATTTTATACATATGTGTGTGAGTTGTTTTTTAACCTTTGAACACGAAATTTTTTTGTGTTCTTTTAAGTGAGACGTTAAGTGAGCTTTTATGTACTTTATGGTTGAAATATATCTGTATAGTTAAAACATCATTTTGACTACACTGCTAGACTTTTTTCTTCCTAAAAAAGGAAAATAAACCCTAATTTTCACGCACGCTCACACACATACCTCATATATAATGATTTCGTATTGCAATCATTAAGATCAATTTTTATTTTTCAATCTTCAGAGTCAATTTAATTATCGATTAATTGCAATCTTAGATCAAAGCTCTTATGCATAAGGGTTTTCCTTTATCAGTTTGCTTGAACCTAGCGGAAAGTTCGTTGAACAGCATTTTTAATATTTATGCGACATCATGCAGTCGAACTAGTTTAGAAAGAAGTAAAACAAACCTTTCTGTTTAAAATTAGAAAACAATGAAAATAGTTATAAATCAGTTATTGTTGGCACTTGAAGAAAAGGGAAGAAAATCAAAAGAATTATAGAACTTTGGTGCGAAAAAATCAACAAATCTCAAAGTACACAGGGTGGTCCGAAAAACACGAAGAGCTTAACTGTGAATAACTTTTTAATTATAAATACTTTACATTGATAGTTTACTGAATAAAGACGGGGGATTGTTTAAACCTTTGTGCGTAATATAATGTCAGGTAGGTATGGTCATTATGAGCCCTCTACCCCCCCCCCCCCCAAAGACATCTCACTCGTTATCGCAGATTTTACGATCCGCACATGTGTGTTCCTAATGATAAATAAAATGCCCATTTCCGGATATAAAACCTTCGTATTTTTTGCCCACCTTGTACTATTTCATTTTATTTCTCATTCCCTCCCACTTTTTATGCTTTTATTCTTGATGAACAAAAATTGCATAGAATTCAGTGTGTAAGGTATTCCGTGGAAATTAATACATTCTTTCATACAACATTTTGTTAAGATGTAAGCTTTCGATTCATATATTTATATACAGCAATCTGGAAACATATATTTGCCTAGCTGGAGAACTTCGCATTAAAATGGTGTATATCAGCGTATTTTAAAAGAAAGTTATCAAGTTTATTTTCAGAAAAGGGTGGTTTTTTTTTTTTTTTTTGCTTACATATTTATGAACAACCATACATCAACTTTATTCTCTACAAGTAGCTGCCACGTGATTTAGCTTTCACCACTGATATCCAACATGAAACTGACAGCTGAAATTTTAAAGAAAAAGTTTGGCAAATGCATTTTATATATAATATTAAACTGGGAAATTGAAATATTATGAGGGGAATAAAATAAGGTATTGAAGTGTGGCATTGCTATCTATGGCATTGCTATAAGAAAATATTATGTACTATTTTTTTTTCTTTCTCTCTCTTTTTAATTGTTTTGTGAGATCTTTCTAATTTATAAACATTTTATATTTTACAAAAAAAATATATATAATACACGAATATTAGCCTTCCGGTACTGGACTATTTTTCAAGCACAGTACTTATTTAAACACTAGGATTATACAAAAATAATCCATAGAAGTAGGGAAAACTTGGTGCATATTACGTATCGAACAGATTTTTTTTCCAATTGTGGCGTTTGCCGTTGATAGGCCTTTGCCACTACTTGTCTGGACGCACTGTTCACTTTATTATGGAGGCACCTAATAGGTGTACAGGCGTTCCCTCCTATGAAGGGACGTACGAAATGACGCCCATGCCCGGAATAGAACCCGGACCCGTTTTGTGGTAGAATGTTTCTCTCAACACTACACAACCCGGAAGCCTGAGCTGCAAATTTTTAACAACAAAAAACTTAATCAATAGATTCATGTTTGTCACAATTTAAATCAAGAATTTCATAGATAACTTGTTTCTCTTTCAAGAAAGATGTATTAGGTACAGGGGCGGATGCAGAAAAACCATCTGGGGGAGGGCTTCGTTTTCCATTAGGATGATACATTGTTCTCCCAATATATAACTGGATTTCGTATATCACAACTAAATAAGTATGTTGTCAGATGCCAGCCTCTATACCAATGAAGTTAAGGCCGATGTTGATAAGCCACGTTTTCTATGAATTTTAATAGACGACGGGTCACTGATATGAGAAAAAATCTTCCTTTGCTCTCTCCATTGCGTGGGCGGAAAGGATTTGCAGTTTAACACATTGATCTTTCGTTGGTTGATCCAGACTGGTCAGTGAAAAGTCGTAAAATAAAATTCGCCAGAAGACAGTCGCCTTACCCCCTGTAGTGACAGTAAGACGTGGCTTATCAGCAACGGCCTCTATTCATGTTGTTGTAGCGGGCTCTCCCCATCAACATTTTAGTGTGTACAGAGTTGAATTGTTAAATGCATTATTTAAACCATTTCACAGCCACCGAGAAATATCTAGTGTTCACAGCATAAATTTTTGACTTTTAGGATTGTAATAGGTTTTTCAGATTAAGTAATTCACATCCTTTTGTGTGAGGACTCTAGTAAGCCAAACTCAATCGCTATTTACAACTATTACCACTATTAGCTGCTATTTACAACTTCGGCTTTCTTTTTAAAAACGGAACACAGGGGGGGGGCGATATCATAAGTTACCCTTCGTTGGGGGAGGCACACTGCTGAAAGGTTGGGAACCACTTCTGTAATACAACACCCGCTGCCAGAATTCATTTGTCTAACAATTTCAAAATAATGATATCAATATTTTAAGGATTTATAAATTTCATTGCGTTGTATATCAGACAAAAAAGGGGGATGTGTAGAATACAGGGTGTTCATAAATACAGTTTAGTTGTTCAGTGGGCAATACGACAATAACTACAGTGGTCAGAATGCAACCAAATTTAATGAGATCATGTGAGAGAGAGATTTTCATGGAAAAAGATAGAAAAATCGCCACCAGGTGATGCGAATAAAACAGGAGAATAACTGTTCTCAATGAGTTGCGTGTGGTGCCCTGTCTTTCTCCCTTCTTTTTCCTTTTTTAGTGTTTTTTTTTTTTTTAGTTTTATTTTTCTTCTTCCTCTTTTTCTATATTTATGTGTATCTTCGTGTTGTACCTTTCTTTCTGCGTTTTGTTTTTATGTTTGTGTAAAATTTTTGTGTCTCGGATCGTGTCGTCGGAACGAATGGGGTAAAAGACTGCTTAGACCTCCGAAATATCACCCTCAAACTTTTTGGGGTGGAAGAAACAAAGAAACAATCAAACCATTCTCACACGAAGAAAATAATAAAGAGATCGTGAAGCACTTGCTTGAAATAGCTACAGGGTGGGAGAATTTAAATATCAGCACACAACGCCACTCGGTGTTGATTTTTCAAACTATTTTCTTTCCACGCAAACCTCTCGCCCATGGTCTCATTAAGGTTTCCTGCAAATTTTGTTTACATTCTGACCTGTAGTTTTCTTTGTACTGAATAAAGAAACTTTAATTATGAGCATCCCGTTTTACTCAATTTTGCAGAAGAGAGAAGCACTTTGTATATCACCATGGACTTGAAAATTATTTTATGCTTTAACATTTCTTCATAGATAGAGAAAGGCTTAATTACATTGTTAAACTTAACAGTCGCACAGAGTTTCGTCATAGCTCTTGCATACAGAGCGCATTTCTTACACATTAATGTTTGAATTGGTGGCGTAACATATAAATTTCCATTAGCGCTTTCAATGTTATCTGTGAGATCAGTATTTTAAAGGAATTAAAAAAGCTGTTAAAACAGTAAAAGAAAATTAATACATTAACGAAAGATATTGAATTCTACTGACATTACTTAGAATGCATGGAAAAATTAATCATATCTGTTTATCAGATAAGCTTTTACTGAGTGAATTGCAACAGGGGATGATTAAAACCATTTACACGCTCTTTATTTGCATTTTGTTCGGTTTATTAAGCAATAACGTTTTCCTTTAATTAAAATTTAGAGCAATCTGCGCAAGTGGCAGGTAAAAACTGCAGTGTTCTGGAGTTTAAGCTTCTTATTCATTTTTAAAAATAATGGATTAAATATATCAGTGTACTTGCATTTCTGACACCCTTATGTTTAATGACAAAAATGTTTAGAATTTATAAAGAAGATATGAAATAAATTTTCTAAAAAAGATAAATTTACTTTCTTTATTATGTATGCGTAAGAATTTAAAATTTTCTTAATGCAAAATACATAATTCTATGTTTCTGTGTTTTTGTTACGGAAGTATTACAAAATATTTCTTATTTTCAGCAGCATAATCTTTGGTGGCAATTTGGAACGGCATGGCACTTTGAATAGAAAAGAAAATCATTAAAAGTAGGGATGGACGCGAGACGACTTTTTTGCGAGACGAGACAGAGATTTACGGCTTTTTTGCGAGACGAGACACACATTTTTAACATTACGATATAGGGATTTTTGCGAGACGAGACAAGCTTTTAGGCTATTTTGCGAGACGCGAGACGCTTATTTTTCGTCTCGCGTCCATCCCTAATTAAAAGTATGTCATGCCTTTCCAGTAACATTAAAGAATATAAGAATAGAAAGTATCCTGATCGACTTTGCACGGATTACTGAAGCTAATTAAATTCATTGAGATCCAATCCTTATATATGGTCGTAGTCAAGAAATAGATAACTTTTAAAACATGGCTATCACAGAGAAAATTTATATAAATATATTTAAAAGAATCACTTAATTTTTTTCCCATTAACTTATGGCTGCATACATCGCATTGAAATACAATTAAAACTCTGAGATTGAAATGCGCCTAGACATTTAAATAAGTAAATTAGGTGTGAACTCTTAAAATGAGTTTAATTTTTTTTTTCATTGAACATTTTCCTTTCTGTTTATATATGCTATTAATGTAAACTCAGGTAAAATTCTGTATAATGTTGTATGTATTTAATAGTAGCATTGTATTTAAACTTTTTTCCAATGTTTCAACAAATATTACTGTTAATCATTTCAGGTCCTCATTCAATGATATCTTATGCGGAAAAATTCACAATTAAAAATAAGAAGGGAGATATTTTATTTCAAGCTGATGAAAATGAAGTAGCTATTTCTGCACAGCACTTAAGAGTTACAGGTAAATGTAAATATAGTTTGAGCGATATATGTAATGCATAATTTCAATTGAAAATAAAACTGACACTGTCTGAAAAAATCTAAATGCATAATATGTTATTAATGTAAACTCAGAAATCATTGAAAGGATACCTGAAAGTATCTAAAGTATCTGATATTAATATCAATTTCAACGCCAAAGTGATTAAGAGGAAATTCTGCAATTCGATTATACTTGTTTGATAAATATGTAACAAGTTATTTAAATTATAATAATATATCTAGATTTTCATTGCAGCTTAGAAATATTAAAATTACTCTTCTGAAACAAATGTGTATTCCATACAGAAGTGCTTTATTGCATCCTTACATTAATCTATGACAATGGCTAAACTTTACTGTAGAAAAAAGCGATTAAAGCATACAGTTGGAATAGCTTGCAGATCATTTATAAAATGACAACTAACAATAAAAAAATTCTAGTTACTATAGTTTATATTTATGTATATGCAATGCTTAATTGTGAAAACAACTCAAGTCAAACAAATTACAATTAGTTTAGTTTTTTACAGTTTATTACTTTATTTAATAATGAATAACGTTCACATTAGTTATATTCAATTTTAACTTAATAACAGCATAATTAAAATGTACATTAAAATAATTACTCTTCTCTGATTTGTTATAGGTTCAGGAGGAATACGGTTTGATGGCTCCGTTCAAACGCCTTTTGTTAGATCTGAACCATTTCAGCAGTTAAAGTGAGATTTACTTAAAATTTATTATTAGCTCTGATATCGTCTTTTATAGATACTTTAGATCGCGTATTTTTAATCTCTTATTACAAGCATCTTTTTATTTGAATAATGTTTGATAAGTTAAAATCAGTCGAAAAGGAATATTAAAGGTTTTTTAATTCTTGTATTTAAAACTGAAAAATTATCTGCATCTTAATAACAGTTTTCTTTCTATGAAAGAATGATCCATGCTGTATGAAACTGCAGGGGCATCTGAAAAAGCCCGAAAAAATTATCAAAGTTTACAAAATATTTTTACAAATCTTATTGACTGATATTTTCACCTTTTAAAATATCAGTCACTCTAACAGCATACATTGAAGACGAGCATATAGCTCCGGATATATTTACGAGAAATATTTTTAAGTGAGGATGAGAAGACACTGGATCGACTTAACATCAAGACGTTGGATCTTCAATTATCATCATTCATAGAGAATGTGTAACACAAAGAATAAATCTTCCCGACTAGCAAAATTTTCAATTTCCTAAAATCGTCTTTCTGTTCGTTTACGCCTTCGTGTTTGTTGTACTAACTATCTCAAAACAAGTTATCAGTATCACAGTAGTGTGTTTGAAGTTCTTCCACTCTAAAAAATAAAGGAACAACTACTGGAAACTTTCCGTAAAATTTTACGGAAATTCTCCTTTTATATTTGAATACAAGACAATTTCCGTACATCAAAGGTCAGTGCCTCTCTGGAACATAATTTCTACTGGAGTTTACAGGAACAAATTCAGTAAATATACGGAAATAGTACTGGCGTTTCTGCAGCCAGTACTTTTTCCGTATTTTCACTGAAATTATTTTTACAGTGTATTATATCTAAAATTCCATTGCTATACAACAAACCTGACTTTCGTTCTGCTATTTACAACTAGAGTGGTTTACTTCTCTCTATGAAAGTGTTTCAGCCAGTAGTATGCAGGATCAGACAGTTGCTTTCAAATATAATTGTGAGAAAATTTTGCAGCTTATTCACCGCAACATTAAACTGTTAAATATGTTTTTTTAACATTCTCACGGGATACATATTCATAAAACTGATGTACACGGCGACAAAAACTTGATTACGAAGGCTTTTAGAAATACCAATAATGGCTATAAAGTATCCAATATTCCTATACATGGTGGATTTCCTCTAATTAGACAGAAAGAGACCACATACAAGTCTGCTGGTAGGTGCATTGAAGTAAAAAACACTGTCGTAGCGATCTGCAGACACTATTTTTTTCCGCTTTATGCTGGCTAAAAGGAACATGCGTCGCAAGTCTGAAAAAATAATTTATTTTCTGACATTTCTGAAAGGCCTACAAGGAAACTAAACGCACATTAAATAATATCTGATGTGGGCAACACACGACTTCCTTGCACGTCTATTAAATCAAAAATATTTTCAGCGCACTTCATCTAAACTTATTTTGTTTGAAAGTGATAAAATACTGCAGTAATATATACTAAGGTTTAGCGATTTCTATAGCCCCAAGCTGGGTTCAATTTGAAAGATTAGCTTCTAACACTTAATTTAGCGATCTTTCACCAAAAGCCGATAAGTTTGAGCTAGTTTGAGAGATTTTGGAGATAGCCAAAGTAGTAATTGACCAGGCTTTCAACGAATTGAAAGTATCCATACACCTTAATGCATTTAATGTCATTTGGTGGAGCCTGTAAATAAATTACCCTGTCGATTGCAATCAAAAAGAGATGCACAGTTAAATGTTATGATAGTTCTAAATACAAAATTTCAACATTCTACCGTTAAAATTGAGTTATGCAAAATGCGAAATTATTTTTGGCGCCAAATTTGGCGATATTTCAGCATAACTCTCCAAGGTCGACGACAAATGGTGAGATTTTGGGCATGAATCAAACAATTACAGACTTACGTTGAATTTGGCAATATTTCGCAAAAATTAACCAAGGACTGACTATCGCCAAGCTTGGTGATATTTCGTCAAAATTCTCATGATCGATGACAAATGGCGATATTTTGGGCATGTACCGAACAATAGACTACAGATGTAATACATTGAACATGTCTACAGACACTAATGTATTGAAATTCTTTTGGGTGGTCCTGTAAATAAACTCTCCAGTAGATTGGAACCAAAAATCGAGATGCACAACTAGATGTTACAACAATCTTATATTTGAAATTTCAATATTCTACGACTAATAATTTTTTAGATTTGAGAGTTAAATACATACACACGTACACGAGACGTCGTCAAGCTTGGCGACTTTTCGCGTAATTCTTGAGGGAGGCACGTGACTGTGGTCGGACCATTACCTAACTATATGCTAGGACGGTATTGTGCTTAAAATGAATGAATGTCTCTAAAATTGCCATTAATCGCTAGCTACACATGCTGAAACATTTGTGAATTGCAAAATGAAATCGTTGCCTAAATTTGTAACCGCAACACCGGTGACAGAAATACTCTTTCAGCTGTAACCCGCCATGTCTATTAAAACAAATTATTTAAAAATATTATTTCAATTAGGGTTTGAAACTTATTTTATTTGGTTTACAATACTTACTAAATTGGTGTTTTACATATTTTAATGTTTAAAAATTTTAAATATAGGCTTGAATCACCGACTAGAACGCTCAACATTAAAGCTCCAGAAGGCATTGGAATTGAGTCTAGAGCTGGCGATATAAGCGCATCTTGTCTTAAAGATCTAAAATTACAGTCTAAGGAAGGAAGTGTGAGTTTCTTAAACATTTAATTATTTACTTTTTCACTGAATCCTGAAAAAAGTATCATTAGTTAAAAAAATTCTTAAGTATATTACCCATTTTAGTATGATCTGTTTAGCTTGGTAGGAACATGCGTGTAATTACAACTTTATTTTTACTGTATCCTATAGCTGATAATACATTTTTTATAAAAGCCCACTCTTAATAATGTAAGTGAGCCATTTTAAGTTGTAATGGAAGTGGTATATTTTGTTAATTTTGTAATTATTATCAAAAAATATGACTCAATAATTTTGAAAAACCACCAAAGGTTTCTTTCTTTCTTTCTTTCTTTTTTTTCAAATTTCGTGCATTGCATTTAAGGCGGAATGCCCAGCTGAAATTGCTACAGCGACTGTTTACTGTACCACATTATGTTGCTATTGAAATTTTGCAATAATAATTTCTGACAGAATACCTTTCTTTCCTCCCACAGACGGGCATATTTTGTGCGATTTCTATTTCTGTTTTCTCCGAGAAATGAGCCTGGTTTGATTTCCGTGAGGTAACTAAACGTGTTAGAGTAATCGTGTTCAAAGAAACGGGAATCTATTTGCTAACAATAATCTCTAGGGACAAAACGTAGAAAGAGTGAAAGAGATTCACAAAAAAAAAGGAAGCAAACATTTTAGCATCTGTAGTTCCGAAGCCGAACTCTATTCCTGTTTAATTGCCGGTACGACGGTTGTACTAGTCGGTTACAAAAGATTACCTTGTATGGATGATGCTCCTCTAAATAAATGTTTCATTTTTAAATGAAAATCGAATTCTTCATCAATTGACCAAAATATAATTATTATTTTTGTTAATATTAGGTGTACCGGTAAGTAATGTCCTCTTTTATATAAAATTCAAACAAATAAATTTTCAACAAATAATGAATTGCAAACAAGCTGTGCCTAAGCATAATAATCATATTTATTCAATTTTAAATCTAGAATTTTGCGGATAATATATTTTTTCAATGAAAATGGCCACCCTCTCCTTTTTTTCACGTCTACCCTCCTGGAGGATTATATTCGAAATGTTCTGAAATCAATTTTTAGGTATTCGTGAGTGTTGTATTTTACAGCAAGAATTTTATGGATATCTTGTTTCTTCTTTGAGATCATGCAGGATATGTGAAATAAAGTTTTGGTCCCTCTATAGCCCATTAAGTTACGATTTTCGGAAAATGCTCTCCAATCCAGCACCTACTCAAAAAAACGCACTACGTTCAAAATTTCGTATTACTGGCTTCAGTAGTTTTGGCTACTCAAAATATTGATGTACGATAAAATGAAATTACTCTTCGGTACACCTAGTATATTACAAATGAATTTTAAATATATGTAATACAATCACAGCGAGTTTACATTATTTTCATTACAATTCTCATAGATCTGGCTAGATTCTGAAAGAGTGGAACTTAGAAATCTAAAGACCGCTATACCGACTACAAGAGGAAGATCATATTCAGGAATTTACCAACTGTGTGCTTGTGAAAATGGACGGTTATTTGTTGTACCACCGGAAAAAGCTTGCCAAGCAGACAACATAGTTTGTAAATAACCATGAATCTATATTTAGAAAGCATGATTAAGAAAAACATCAACTGACGGATCATCTTTAATTCATCTAATTTAAAAAGGAAGAAGGATAATTTTGAGTCGCACATGTGGATAAAGTTCTTACTCAAGAGAGAAACAGTTTTATACACTTTGTAAGTTCACGAATTCGTCAAGAATTTTGAAATGTGGTTCGTCTAAACCAAAGTCCTCAGTCCTAAATAAACACTAACAGCCATTTCATCATTATTCGTTTATCAGGGAAGACTGTAATTGATAGTACTCCGTTTAATTTCACAAGGTTTTGCGTTCTGCAAAGAGTTGTTCACAATAAATGTAAACACAACTTTATGTAAACGATCATATTACAAGTTATTTTCCAGCAAGATGCTCATACTTATCATGTGGTTTTTCATTTTTCAAATACTGAAAGATTTTATCTCTTCGTGTTATAAAAGTTTGTCTTCAGTAAAGAACGACTGTTCTCGAAATAAAAATTGGTAAATATGTTTTTTTAATGAATTTTTTTATTTATTACATGTTCTAGCCTAATTTTCTTTTGAAAGAAATATTTTATTACAAATAAATTCGTTCGTTTATAAAATTACGATTGCTATTAAAATTTTCTTTTCAAAAAAGAAATATTTTAATACATTCCTTCTTAAGATTTTTTAAAACAAAAGTTAGCCTTATATAATGTGATTCCAATATTTTCATAAAACAGCTACTTACTATTAAATTTACATTTCCTAGATATTTACGAAGACATAAGAAAAAATTCATCAAAAATAATTTTTAATTTTAATATTACACCTCATGAAAGTTGGAATAAAAATATAATAACTAACACAAAATTACCTGTGTTACAAAAGATCTCCAATGGTATTTTATGCTTCAATATGCTAATGCGAATGTTTGATAGATGTTTCGAGGAACTCGTAAAAATTCCTAGTAAGGAAATTGATAACTTTGATTAAACTAAATTAAAACAATTTCGTTTGTTTAAAGTGAACGCATTATATAAAATCTGCAAAAACTTTTATTAAAATCTCGTCAATAAAAAGCGAAAATAATCAGAGTTTGATTTTTATCGAAGAAACCATGTCCTTTTTTTTCTTGTGATAGTAACACACTTTCATTTGACTTTCTCATCAAGGACTTTGATATAGTTCATTTACAATTTTGAAATTGTATATAATGCAGATCATTTATTCATATTATATTGGTTTAATCAGTCTGACTTGACCACAAATTCACGTTTTAGCATTTCGTTAACAATTGTTTAAGTACATTCGCGTAGCAAAACACATTTGGCTGAAAAGATTGAGGAAATACTAAGGATACAATAGGGTGTTTCCAATATAAAAATTTTTGACATTTAATACGAGTTTGGGTCTAGGTGCCATTTGACGAGAAAATATAATAAAAATTATTTCATGAAAGTCGGTAATGTTCAGGGTTCACTCATCTCCGACAAAGTTTTAAGAAATATATGCTTTTCTGGACTTTTAAAAATTTTTGTTTGTATTTCTCGTGTTTGTTAAATTAAGCGTCCGGCCGAAAACAGTTTCAGAGGAGAATTTTGTTACTGACCCTTTGAAGGATACCATACAGTGAAAAAAAAAATATGCCACTGACATCTAGAAAATAATTGGTGGAACTGGAATTTATGAGCCTATGTACTGCCTATAAATACTAGATCATAGAAAGAGACACTTCTAAACCCACTTACCCAATTTTTAGATCTCTCCTCTATAAGCTGGTGCTTGCACCCAGATGGAAATATTTGTAAATCGATGAGTACGGGTAAACTCAAAAACGGTAATTCTAGTGCATGAGTGTATCGAAAGATAATTTCTCGTTGCACAAACTACACTGCTGGGCAAAACTTTGGCGACCACCTAATTCTAAAAAAGTACAAATCATGTACGGATGTGTTCCTAACCTGACTTGAAGAGACAATAAAGAACAAATATGAATATCAAGAAATGTTAAATATCTGAAAATTAAAACGTTTCACAAAAAATGCATGAAAATGGGTAGTCAAAACTTTGGCTAACACCAATTAACCACACATGTGTAAAGGAGGGGTAATAAAGGGTAACAAAACTGTGAAAAAGTTATTGAATTTGTGCTCCTTTAACATCGACTATCTTTAGCAAACGTCCTGGAATTGATTTGTATACATTCATTATGGTTTCCTTGTTGAACTTCTTTGCGCAACTCTCCAGAGCACGAATCTTCTCTTTCCGATCGTCACATTGCTTATCGATATGCACAACCTTCTCTATTAGGTGACACACATTCTCGATGAGGTTCGGATCAGGGCTGCGTGCAGGCAATCTAAGACAGCAATGCTATTGTACTTCAGGTGCTCCAATACTTTTTTTAATGTATGGACTATCGCATTGTCTTGCTGCCAAATCCATTGGTTCTGGCCAAATTGCCCATGATATCACGGAAAAAAGATTGTTCGTATGTCATCAAGATATTTTAGGCTGTTATATTCGCCTTTAGCAACCTTTATCATGAGATTACCATAGATGGCATCTAAATTCGCGACAGAGCCACCACCCATTTGATACTTCACGTGTTGTTGTGCGATGACGCTATCACCTCTGTATTCGACGTATGAACTGACGTTGTCGGGTCGATCGAGGCAAATCCGTTTCTCATCCGCGAAAACCGCTTGAAGTCCGTGGATTGGACAATGTGTTGGCGTGCGAATTTGAGACGCTGTTCCCTGCGTCTCGGCGTTACCGTTAGTTATTTCTTGATACTTTCGTAGTTAAAGTCTTGTTTAGCTAACGTTCGACAAATAATTCGGTGTGAGGTTGTGTCACCAGTTTTATTCTGTATGATACGGCTGGTAACCCCTTTCTGCACGTTTTTTTTTTCATTGATCATCCTTAATGTCATTATACCGCTGCACGCTTCTTGCGCCACCTGTAATCGATACAACTGGCAACGAAGCACTTATACTTAAATGAAATATTCCTCAAACTCACTCTGGTAGCCAAACTTTTGAGCCCCTTATTTTCGCGGTTTCCTTAATAATCTTCATTGTTTTTTCGATAATATAATAATTTGATGGTCATATATACATATTGCTGATTTATCATTGTATTCTATATACCATACTTTTTTGTTAATAATTAAAGTTTTGTCCAGTAGTGTAGTCACATAGCTGCTAACTTGTACGGTTTATCCGTACTAGTCACCACTATTTTCCTTCAGTTGATTTCAAATTATAATAAATCAAATTTTTTTAATGTATAAAAAACACATTTAGAAAATAGTGGTAGGTAATCGTACGGAAATACCGCACAAGTTGGCAGCTATGTAGTCATTTTTCTTTGGTTCTCTAGAATACTACGGACTAGAAATTCTTGACCATTTCGTCTATGGCAGTTGTGTACGCAAAATTCTAAGATCTATTCTTCTGGTTGTGGGACACAGAAAACAACCATCTATTAGTTCCAGATGAGAGCGGTTTTTTTTTCATTGTATATTTAACTGTTAAAATTTTTATTTTTATCCCTGGTAAAGCTTGACTCAACTCTGCTCGCAGTCATTCGAAAAATTTACATTTTCGTTGTGAACCATTACGTGAAATCTTTGTTCACTGCTTTTGTAATTAACGCTAAAAACCAAGATCTTACGCTCCTGCACGACTCGGTTTCCTCTCATTGCTCTTTAGACAGTGAAATCTAACTAGGTACATTTGACAAGTAAGTCAGCACTTGTGATATCATTCGGAAAGCATTTTTTAGGACTTTCTACGGGACTCCTACTTTCTAGGAAATTTCCACACATGTTAAAAAAAGGGCTTTAGTTTTAGAAATTTCTCTCGGAAAGATTCAGACCTAAGAAAGTTTTTAGTACATCGAAAGAGAGGGGAGGAGCTTTCTCTAACTGGGTCCTTCGTCGCAGAATTGAAAAATATTTCATCGTTTTTGGATGACTTTGTTTCGAAAAATACCTAGACTTTAAAAAAAATATTGGTGTCCCGTATGATTTTTTTTTCAGTTTGACTTAAAATAATGGCTGAAGAATTGATAAGTTCTTAACTGCTCTCGATACTGCGGAAATTCTGTGGGTAATAAATGATACTGCCGAGCGCAGTGTGGCACTTGCTCAAAAGTATAAAAGCATAATAGCCAAAGATGATAAGCATAAGCAGGCTCTATATATTTTGTTGTTAGCTATGGTATGCAAATGAGACTCGGTCTTGAAAATAATACTGAAAAAATTTCAATAAATGTTACAAGATTTTTTTAACCGATTGCGAACCATTTCTTTATATTATGCTCTTGAGTGTATTTTATTTTTAGGCAATAATTTAATAAAAATAAATAAATTTATGTTTAATTCAACTTAAGCGAGACATTCTACCTGAAAGAATATAATAAGGCTTTTAAACTGATCACGCACGTGTATAACCGTGCATTACAAAAGCAAAGAAAATATTGTAAATCTTGTATTTTTTTTTCTAGGCACTGAGCGACGCCTAAATATTTTTCAAAAGCAAAAAGGCAATTTTTCCGATTTTTTACTCGGCAAATAAAACATATTAATGACCCACCCGACCCGATTTTCAGAAAACCCCATTTTTTAAACACCTTAGCGTACTGTCATTTTTCTGATATATTTACCTAGTTTTGTGGATAAATTCGAATTACTTCCCATGTAAGACCAATACTGGTGCAATACTGTGTTCTTATGTCCCATCAAGAAATAGAAAATATTGGGTATTCCAATCTATTCCCAATTTGCGATACACAAGAATTGTACTAAATGTATCCTTAATATTTTGCACAGTGCTTCAGATAAGTCAACTTTCTGATATTCGCACGATATTTCGAGCCAATAATGTTTTGTTACGACGCTGTATATCAGTACGAGCAGAATCTTTAGCTTGTAATTTTTTTACATTCTGAATATGCGTTAAAGAAGTTATTCCTTGCAAGCACATTTAACCCATGTCTCAAATATTATAAGGATGAACGTTGCTTTATATTTACATTAAATTTTTTCTGCGATGTTTCTTTATTTAGATTGATTATTATAAATACCAAAACTCCAAAATAAACAAAAATAAAATAATGCACGCATGAACAAAAAATCAGTTATCTAAAACGTACATGTCTTTTGGTTTAAGCAATATGAACAAAGCAATTTGAAATATTAAAAAACAGTATTTGTATTTTTAAATATACCGTCCTTTGGTAGATATTTTTAAATATATGATGCATAAGTTAGATATTGTAAAAAACAACAAAATGTTTTTAAATCTGCGGAACATATTAAAATAAAAAGCAGATTAATTGACATAAATGAAAAATTAAGATGATGATGTTCTCACCATCTCAAATGTTGAAATTTGTTTTTGAAAGGTAAATAAGTTAAACTAGGAAATTTATATACGTACACATACTGCTTACTTGATGTTTTTATTTATTTAATCGTTAGCAGTTCTTTCTCTTAAATATCTTTCATGTCATCGAAGTTTTATTTTATTTTATTTTATTCGGATATCATTTCAGAACAGTTATTGTAAAAAATATATATATAATTTTCTATGCGATATTAGTAAACTGTATGTTGTTTCAAAATATTAAAACATGTAAAAACTTAATAAATACCAATCGTTACGAGTCCTGTGATGGATGTTTGTTCTCCTAGAATGTCTCAATTAAGAATATTTTGTACTGATTTTTTCTAAATGCAAATAAATAATTTGTGTTTTTCATTCAGATGTGGTTGTACTGTTTTTTAATAACAAACACAATATGAATAGTTTTATTAAATACTTCTGCACTGCATGCTCTTAAAGCTAATTGCCATTTATTAAATTACACTTACAATTAGGAGGCACAGCTTCAGGGAAACCGAATTCAATGATCTTTGGCATTGTAGTGGTATACCATGTGAATATATTACTAGTAAAATACTAAGACGCAATACTCAAATACAGTCAAGAAAAATTAATATTTATTTTCGTACCACTTCACCGAAACTTCAAATGTAAGTTACAAGTAGAAAAGGTTGAGCACTGTGGCGTTATCCTCAAAACATGTGCCAATCTACCCCACGATGGGGAAAGTGTCCCATATTTTCGTCGTGCATTCGTAAACGACAAACTCGGAAGAAAACTGGGATGTGTGTGTTTAGTGCTATCAATGGCTATCTGTTTCTTTTGCTTTTAAAAATTCATTTTATTTAGTTTCGTAGCCTAGGAGGCGTGTTTGTTTACCTTTCACATTTGTTGTTACTTTTTGCTGAGGACAGTTCCCAGCAAACACACACCTTCTGGCAGAGTACCTTACCAGCGCCGTTCTACCGTTAAGTCCAGCAACGGCACGGCACGGTAAAAGGTAACTGTATCGTAACAAAAGTGGTCGCCCGAGAAGCCCGGGTAGGCAACGGCACTTTGCTGGCACTATGGCACGTGCCGCCCACCATTTACAATAGAAGCACTGGTCCATTGACTTTAGAATACCTAAAATGAAACGGCTGGGTGCCGGATATTATTGAAAATAAAGGCACTGCCCTGGTATCTTAACAGTGGCTGTAATATAATGGCACGGTGACGACTTAGTGCCTATACAATAATGCTGCTATAATTAAAATACGAGCCAGTGGCGGATTCGGCGTAGGGGGCTTATTCATCAACCTCCCCCTCCCCCCCAAATAAAAAAAAAACATTCCTTAAGGGTAACATTTTGAAAGATAAAAAACAACATAAATGAAAGATAAAAAACGACAGCAAAATCCGTTAGTCAATCGTTTGCAAATTATGTGCACCTATTGAATTGTGAATTGTGTGCAGTTTTCATAAACTGCAATTTTCTTACAAATTTGCAGTTACAAAAGATTTTTTTGTGAGAGAGGAAATATTTTTTTATGAACACATTTCAGAACCTACATAAAATCATTTATAAACAGTTTAATTTCAATATTTCATAGTTAAAGAGATTTTGTAAATGGGTTATAATACTTTATGGTTGATATATATATATATGTGTGTGTGTGTGTGTGTGTGTGTAAATGTACTAATCAAAATCTTACAGGAAGTAATAATGAATAAAATTGTACTATGGTTACACACATAACTTTAGGGTAACAATTTGCTTTATTATACATTTTGTTTAGAACAAATGATCTTTACACGCTAGCATTCCTGGGCTAGACGTATGGACCTCTTGCTTATACAGTTAGTTGAGGCCCCGTAAAAGGGCGCGGAAATAAACTCCGCGGGAAATAAAACATTTGATTCGAGAACAATCGAAACAGCGTAAAGAAAATAAAATTCCTAAATGAACCCATTACGTACTTTCTATTTATGACTATTACATGAAAATACTGGCTCATTGCTTAATTTCTAACAAAATAACTGCAGGAGCCCTAATTTGTTTTATTGTAAATTTGAGCATTAATTACCTAATTTATATTTAAAAATTAAGTAATATTTTGTTTTATCACTGCTATATTTAATATAATAGAAAATATCAATAGAAGCAATTATGCAGGTTGTTAAAAATTTTAATTTAATCTAAAATTCTCCGAAAAAACGAAGTGCAGGAGCTGAGCTCTCATACAAATTAAATCCTGACTGATCTTCGTGTAATTCTCTCTAACATATTTCTGCACCCCAATTCGGTAGACTTTAAAAGGTGCTTAACGTAGGAAAAAGTCTCCAAATATGTTTTTCAGGAAAAGTTTAGCAAAATTGTAAAAAAATCAATATAAATTATAAAAATTTTAAGAATAAAATTCATAATTCTGTACATAGTGGGGGTTATTTACTGTCATATATAGAGCGGGGGGTTTCACTGTCGGTGTAATAAATATTTTTATAGCATACTGAACTCGTTTTCTAAATCACTTTGCCAATTAAGTTAGAAACCAGTGATTTATTCAAAACTATGAATTGATGATTTTTTTCCTAGAAATATCAGGCTTTTTTAAATGAAGGATTCACAAAACTACAATTTTCAATTTTTAGTACTAAAATATTTGAAAGCACAATATGAACTTCTCCCGCCCCCCCCCCCCGAAACCTAAAAAAAAAAAAAAGGTTAGCAGTGACCCTGCCTTTGGGTGCCCGGAACTTATATCCCCTAACACTTCTACACAGTATGAATATGAAACAACATTATTTAATTAAAATAACGAAATTTTATGCTAACACTGCGAATAATATACAGGACCATTACAGCCAAAAAGTGCTGGTCTGGTACATTTTAAGCAGTACCAGGCCGTTAACTTTTTTGAGCATGTCATAGACATGGCCCTTCGCCATTAACCCATTTATGCCTAGTGTCCCTTTTTTGGGACGGCATTTTCGCTATTAGTCGAAAACGTTATTTATTTTTCCTAGCCTTTATTCATGAGTACTGAGCCTCAACTCTACAAAGTATTTTAACATGACCAAGTAGGATGTTGAAATTTCGATTTTTATGCATAATGATTTTAAAAGAAATCATCCCTTGTTCAAGAAGTTGACATCAAAAATATATCTATTATTTCTGTTATCAGTAAAAATCGAAGAAAGTCGCAAAAATATCCAGGCACAAATGGGTTAATGGTTATGTACTGGCGCATATGCATTTTTTAGACACTGGAGTACCAGTGACATGCAGTTGACGACAGTGTGCTTTGATACCGATATACGGCACTTTAGCAGCACGAGCGGTACCCTGCCGTTATTTTGCGGGCAACATACCCAGCAAACAAAAACTTTATACAAACTTTATACAAAATATTATAAAAATCAATAACCAAAATCTGCAGCTGATATCCCCGGTCTCCCCCGCTTTTTACATGAAACCGGCATAAGAAATTGGACTGCAATCGAATACTTTGTGAATAATCGAATAATCGAATACTTTTGTGGAGAGGGTGTACACCCTCTCCACAAAATATTACCATTATATATCAGCATTTCTTATGTATCACTATATATATACATTAGGATTTTTTTATCATGTACAGAAAGAAATATATTACTCTTTTCATCATATTTAAAAATTTAAACCTTACAGTTAAAATGCTATCCAATCTGAATCCCAAACAAACTTAAAAATGAAATTCTTACGACTTTGTCAAGCTTATCATTCATAATACATTTTCACATCAGTTCGGAATTTATTTAGATTTAAATCAAACTCCATAAGTTTTGACGCGTCTGTTTCACATTAGGTTAGGAACTAGCACCCTCCACATCAGTAATACAAAAATTGATTTTTAAATAACTTATCACCTTGCGTTCTTACTTTAGTAAAGTATAACGAACATCTCCGTTCTCTATTCGCACGCAGCTCGGAGTAGATGCATAGATTGGTAGAACGTAAAAGTTTCAAGGAACACGTTCATTTTTCATTAATGAAGAGAGAGAGAGTAAAGCTTAAAAATGTTTGGAGAATTATTCCGAGTGCTTTTCAAAATATTTGCTGAATGATTTATATGCTGACCGTAATAGAAATATCTTTTACTTGCTCTCTGGTCTATAGATGTACTAAGAGATACAGGGGAATCTATGACAATAAGCTTTATATAAACTAAAGTAATGAAATGTGAATTAACATCTTACCATACTATTATTGAAAAGAGGTAGCCCAACCTATTACAGTTTTCGAAAAACTGTAAAATACATTTGGCTATTCGACACAGAGACAAGCAGCTTTATCTCTTTAATAACATAAGAACTAGCAAATGGAGCTACATCCTTTTAGTTCGAAAAGAAAGAGATTTGAAAGATATTACATGTAACTCCAAATTTTCGATGGATGGATATACACGCTTTTTACGGCAAACCCTTCAAATACTGAATTTTGTGGAAGCATTCGGCTGCTAGAAAGTCGGGAAAAATGCCTTTCTTCTTCTGAGTACAGACATAGATTTTAGCAAAACTCGGAAGATGTTTAGAGCTGTTTTATGAGATGAGAGGATATTTGGCTTCAGAGAAGTGTTTTCAAGAACAACAGCATCGCATTTGTGAATCGAAAGAGAAACATGAGAAAAATTCTCACCAGGCAAATACACAAGCGGTACGCTTTCGCACTTGCCACTGTGTTTGTAACCCGTGTAAAAGAAATATGCCGGTCAAGAACAATCGCGCTGTTCTTTCATCACGCATTCGAGGAGAGAATACAAAGGTTCCTCAAAAACACTGACTCTATCACGCATTCGAGGAGAGAATACAAAGGTTCTTCAAAAACATTGACTCTATCACGCATTCGAAGAGAGAATACATAAGTTCCTCAAAAGCACTGACTATATCACGCATTCGAGGAGATCGAACTAGGGTAGATGGCGTGGAAGTCCACGCTAACAGAAAATTCATGTACATACATTTTTCTTTTAATTTTCCATTACTCGTTGGGCTTTTAAATTTTCTAAACCTTTTTGCCAATCAAGTTAGAAACCAGTGATTTATCCAAAACTAAGAATTGATGATTTTTCCCCCAGAAATTTCAGGATTTTCTAAATGTAAGATACACAAAACTACAATTATCATTCCATTGGGTTTTGTGCAGGTTATTCGATGTAGTGTGCTGTATAAAACTTGATGATGAGAGGTATTGTTCCAAAAATTAGTATTTCTGGTAAATAAGTTTCTTTTAGACATATTATACAATTCCTGTAATCTGTTACGTGATAGAAAATCATATGAATAGCTGTTTCATCTTACAAAAAGTTATTGATGGCATTACAGCTGCATCTATAGAGAGAGATTGGGTTTCCACTTACTTTTAACCATTTACACACTCCATACATATACAGATCCATGCATATTTTAAATTAGTTTTTTTGCATATTTTGTCTTCTAATGTGTTAGTTAAAGGACATTAGTCATGTAAATGGGAAAAAAAAATGTATAAAATTTTCACTGTGTTGTTCTCAATTGGGAACATTGGTAATTTCTGACTATATTTTCCCATTAGTTTCAAAAAATAGAATATAGTGATAAGTAGTTCAAAAAATTAGTAAAATGTTAAGAAATAATGAAAGCTTTATTTTAAAATTTAAATACAGATAGGAATTAAGTTTGAACGGGGGGGGGCTGTATCCTGACACCTCTGTAAAAATTTATGTAAATGGCTATTTTTATTATTTTTTGTCCAGTTTCCCACTTATGATAGAAATGCAACTTCTATTTCAAAAAATCACGTCATTTTTGATGCTCAAAATTGGGAAAATTGACCTGGAAAAGGTTAATGAATTAATCTTAACCTAACTTGTGTTGTTACTGTTCGAGTAATAGAATGAACAGGACCAATTTTACTGGGAATTTCCAATAAATAAGTTTTCTGCAGTTTTTATTAAAATAGTTCTAAGTTTTCAATTATAACTTTATGAATCTTCTAAACTCATTTAGTTACGCAAAGAACAAAATAAACTAATAAATAAATACATTAATTAATTAATTGACTGACGCATATCAGTTTGAGTGAAATCGATTATTCAAAATCAATGGCTGACTGACCTTAAAAGCATTTTTTCACTGAGGAATTAAGAATATTTTTATTCATTTTATTAAGCCTCAATTTAATAATTTGTAAATCGAAACTTTTCAATACATAGTTAAAGCAAAAATCGGAGATATTAAACTCCACGGACAGAAATTCGCATGTAGCTGATTTTTTTTTTTTTCGTGTTATTTTTCTGTCTATTTTCTGTGGCTGTTTCACTATATTATCTCGTTAAAGCGATATATGATACCTGGTTGCGGAAAGCTATAACCGGAAAACCTTTTATTTGCTATACTTCCAAGTACTTTGTTCGATTTCGGATAAATTTATTTTTAAATACTAAGATTTAGCAATCCAAGATAAATGCATGTTTTTAACAATCAAATCACAAATACTTTAGGATTAATTTTTCTAAAATTGCTATATGTTACATTTTATAGAAAGTACATGGTTTTTCATTTATAAAGTAAACAATCTATATACTGATAAGATCTCTTTTCAAAATATAAGATTTTCCAATTAACATTCTGAGTCCACACTGCATAAACGTATTATATTCGCATAGACACACAATGCATGCACGAAAAGTATACATGGCTATATTTACAAGGATTTTACACTTGAACTCATGGTTGCGTACACAAGTATGGGATCTTTCCTTTTTTAAGAAACAAGATATGCTTTTATCTTCTACATTACACTTATTCACACACTTAGGAGAGCTATTCGTTTATTCATGTGCCTCATACATGCTTCATGATAAAACATGTAAGTGAGATTTTTTGCAAGAAAGAGTAACGCATTTTGTGCAGGAAAATGCAGATAAGGAAAGAAAAGAAATATCTTCTTCACTTTTGTTGGGTAAATTACACGCGTAGAATATATAAATGTTTTTACTGGCAAAGAAATGCAACACTGGCTTAACACTGATTAGTTTCCTTCGGGGTATTTATGTTGTTATATAAGCTATGATGGCTTCTAGCAGCTATACCTTATTTTCTTGAAAACGTGTTTTGAGATAAGCTGCCAGAAATAGTTTTTCACAATTTTCTTTTTTTTTTCTTGACAAAGAAATGCTATGAACATATTTTATACATGATTTCTCTTTTTTCTTTCTTTTCTCTTCAGAAAGTTGTACAGAAATGTTGATGTATAGAAATGTAGCCGATTTAGATTTATAATAAAGACATCAGACGGCATTGTTAATCAATCATGATTTCAAAATTTTCATTTTTTAATCAAAGAAGTACAGTCAACTCTGGGTGTAGTGAACCTGGATACAGTGAACTTTTGGCTGTAGTGAATGCAATTTTTAGTCCTGATTAATATACATTAGAAATATATATTTTCGGTTTTGGTGAACCATGAATTCGGTTACAGCGAACTTAGAAACTAAAAAATTCGGTTACGCAGAGGTGATACTGTTCCACGCCTATCCCCCATTCCCTTGAAAAGTGACCATTTTTGTGTTCGAGTAGAGAGAAATAAACTATCAAATACCTGTACAGAAATACAGGCGAACTATCAGTCTAGGCGTACGATTAGATAGGCTTGATTTACTTATTAAATATTTTCTATAAATGCGACCAATTATATTAAATTTGCTTTGTCATAATGAACTAAGTATTCATTATGACATAAGAAGCTATTTTTTATAATGTATTGGCTTTCCTAATTCAACATGGATAAATTTCCGTTTTAGTGAGTTTCGGATATAGTGAACGAAATTTGACGGTCCCCAGATGTTTATTATATCTGGAGTTGATTGTAGTTAACAGGATAGAAAAGTGAATAAGAAAACGAACGTGTCCATATAAATTACAAAACTTCCTCCGATTTCAATAACACTTTCGACATACTTTCATCAAATATACATTTTTTAAAAACATAAGAAACACATATCACTTATTATTTTTTAACCTTTTCTCGAGTTACAGTTGATTTTATCAAAATTTATTTATTTATTTGTATCTGTCAAAAGTGCGTAAATTCAGTTGCTATATTTCAGTCTTTTCTTGTTTCACTTTATGATTTTTTCAATGGATTAGAATTTTTTGAGATGCACCTTACTTCATACATTTTTAGATTATATCATTATTAGATTACAAGGTGATTACCAAAATTTCGTAGAATAATAAATGAGAATTTTCTTTTTATAAAGATATCTGACAAGAACTTTCTTCAGTTATGTATTTCTATTTGAAGCGCAAGCTCTCATTTCATATTGATTCGCGCTTTGTTAAGAACAAAACTTTCTTTATCATGGACGAAAACTTTATTAAAATATCAAAAGTGGAAATCAAATACATAAACTAATTACATATATCTATTTCAAAACAGAAATGTGTCTGATAATAACCATTAAAATCCGAGAACATTCAAATAATTATTTTTCAAAATAAAGTATTCAATAGTTTTCCGCTGTAATTTTACATATGGGTTAAGCAATTGTGTTTGAAAGTACTAATTCCTATAATTGTCAATAATGCAACACTGTTATAACTTGTAAACAAGATATTGCAAATTCCTAAATAACTTCCAGAAGAATGCGCTTCAGACTGATTTCAGCTCTATCGATTTTTAAGTACCACTCTAAATCTATTAATGTTGATGATTAATTCTCTATAGTTACTCGTAGCAAAGAATATATCTAAGATATATTAAATTGTCTTGTGAAAGTGTTAATGACTTGAAAGCACGCATTCCTCCTTTTGTCAGCACTATTCTTGAAAATCCACAATGATATCCAAGAATTCTGCTAAATCTTTGAAAGAGTTTTAAGGAATGGGATGGTTTTAAAATTACTTACAAATATATCTTACAACTCTCTGACGTATGTTGGCTTTCATTAAAAGGTTTACGTCACAATTTTGTATAGATAGGCGAGTTCTTTTCCCATATTAGGGAGGAAATTTCTGAAAACGTTAAAAAGAAAGTTAATGAATGTAAATTAATATTAATTATACTATACTTTAATTTTATGAATGAAAGTTTGCACCTGGTTGGTTTTAGATTTGAAGAACAATTTCTACTTAAAATGTTGTGTCTTCCGCTAAGACATTTGTTAGCAATTGTTTAACCAATAACGAATATTAACCAATTGTTTTTAGAACATTTAAATTGTACACAAAATTATGGAATTGTATGACAGAGTAATTCAGATCCTAATTGTTTTCAGCATTTTGTAGACCATCTGTACTTGTTTTCCAAGGTTTACAAGACATTTTAGCATTGCCTGAGAAAAAAATTAGTTACCGAATAATGAAAGAATATAAGGTGTTATCGACAAGTCATTCCTGTTAAAGAAGTCATTTGTTTTTCTAAGAAGTGTCCCCTGAAAATTATAGATCCTTCTGTTAAATGTATATTCGTTCCTACGCTGGAGAAGAAAAATTGTGTTTCTGTTTATTCGTATGCACTGTCTAAATTTTGACAATTCCTTGGTGAGATTCTTATTTTGGAATTGGTTTAAAGCTACTCTTCAGAATGCAAGAACCTTGCAAAACAAAACCGGATCTTAAATGGCAAATGACATATTCTAGAAAACGCTTTTAGAAAATATTTTGGCTAACCGAAAGGCAATCACTTCGAAGCTGGTGGATGGATTTTTAAAAATGAAGTAGTGTCTTCCATCTCGGTCACTTGAAGAGAATTTGTTTATTGATAAAAGATCGTTTTAGTGATAATTTATGACATTCTTATGACTATAAATTGACAATTTCCAGATCAGTGACAACCTTGATAATGCAAGTCTGTGTACGTAAACAATGTTTTTACAGTATGGTTGCACACCTATTTTTTCTAGTCATACTTGGTTTTTCCAAGCACGTTATGTTTCCTGTTGAATTCTATTTGACGATCTGCAACTTTTAACATGTCAATAAACCATCTGCACACTTTTAGTGTATCAGGCATGAAATTCTGTATTTAATAAGCATACATTATTAATTGGTGCATGAAGGCAGCTTTTGCAATCCTGCTACGATACATTTTACATGCATTTGGATGAAATTTAATTACTATATTTATATTGAAAAAGACACCTTCATTCGACTTCCGTAAGTGTTTTTGCTGCCTTGAACAATAAAATGGTGAGATAGTTGAATAAACTTGTATAAAATGGCGCTTTTTCTGCCACACTTCACATATATTTTAGGAAAATGAAGGAGATTTTCTTCTTTTTAGATTAAAACGTGCACTAAAGACCGCAAAGTGTTGTTTATTTTTATCTTAAGGTAGGTGCGAGAGACCGGAAAGGAACCCCAAAAATAGAGTGAAAAACATCTGTCTCATTATTGACTCAGAAAACAACCAGGTGTCGAAATACTCATCCCTACATTAGCCACTGCTCGTCATGTTTTAGAATTATATTTATAACATTAAGAAAAATAGGTGTGTTGTAACACACCCGAAAGAGAGGGAAAGGATAATATCCAATTTCAGAAATCTCTTTTTGTAGAAGAGATAATAGAGATTCTGTTGAGTCTAATGGCTTGTTAAGAATCATATTTTAAGACGGGAACTCAATTAGGTAATTAACGAGTCCCGCATAGATCATTTGTCCAAAGAAGCACATTGAAATGGAACTGAAAGTAAATCGTAAATGGACATGTTGTTAGCATTGGTGAAAACCGTCAGAATTGAATAAAATTAGGAGTATTTATAAGTGAAACGCATGCTTTATCGTAGTTCTTGAGAAAATATATGTCTTTTAAAACTAGAAAGCCTAACAATGACATGCTTTTGTTTATAATTAGAGAACAGAAAACAAATTATACTTTATGGCTATTCATAGCATCATTTAATATTTTGACAGTACATGCCTATTGTAAGCCCAAGATTTATATAGAGAGTGAGCGTGTCTGCAAATAATTATTCTGATAAGTTGATGCAGCAGTAAAAAAAAGTGATATCAAGAGTGGCAAATCTCATATAATATGAATACATTAAAACAGTTTCCGACTCAAAGGTTTTTTAGGCGCACATTACCGCATAACGAATTGCTTCCTAGGTCAAAAAGCAAAATATCAGAGGTTCCCTTTATGTAACTATCATTGTATCCCGGCATGCTATTGTGCTTGCTCAAAGGTCATAGTCAGGCATTTAAACACCTAAAATGGGAAGCAACGACGGGAACAGAAAGAAAATCTCTATCATTCTTTTACGAACTTTCATTATATTTATTGGTTTTGTCCTGTTTTAAATATATGAAAGTCTCTGCAATTAACTGCACATAAACATTAATGCATTTAAGTTATTCTGTCTGCTTCACTAAAAGAACAATCGATGGTACATACAGGAATTTTCATAAGATACATGATATGTGTCGGTGTCCAAAATTAAGGTTACAATATTTTTTTTTTTTTCAGACAAAAATTGGTTTAATGCAAAACCTTCTGATGTAAGGCAGGAAATGGTGACAAACATATTTGCACAGGTGTTTAATGTAGGCTGATATGCTAATGAGAACAACATTGGTCAGAGAAGGCTGTGTCATAACTCTTTAATGGTTCGTCTAATGAGAGGTGTGGCCACCTCGCACGACTACACAAGCGTCAAATTGAGCTCTCATAATGTTAATGAGGCTATTGATCCGAGGCCGAATTAACCAAGGGGGTAACCGGGCTATGGCCCGGGGCCTCCCAAGTGGCATGAAATTTATATTATATATAAATTGAAAATATAATATGAATATAATGTTTTATGAATTAAATTTCGATGGTATAAGCGTGTACTTTTCTTCCATAATGAAAATTTATCTGATACATTTTTTAGAATAAACTTTCGAAACACACTTTGAGTTAATGAAGTGCAGAAAAAATTATTGACATACTTAACTGAGCATGTTAAAAAATACGGAGTGGCAGAAAAGGGTTAAGTTTCCTATCTTTCGTCAGCAGTTTGTGATGAATTCATTGCGTCATGGGTCAGAAGTTGCCAGTAGCAAGTGTGGATGAAGTGCTATTCGATATCTGTGTACTCTACGTCTGATGTATCTCGCACAGATCAACTGACTTTCATATTTAGATACGTAAGAAGTGACGCCTCTGTAGAAGGGCTTTTAAGTTCATACCAATTTATGGACGTAGTGCTGAAAATCTTTTCAATGAAGTTGCTGGACTTCTGAAGGAAAACCAAATTACCCTGTCTAACTGCAGAAGTCAATCTTACGGTAACGCGACTAACATGAGCGGCAGGTAGAATGTACTTTAAGTCAGAATCAAGGTGGAAAACCCATTGGCGCAATTCATACCGTGTGCAGCTCACACCTTGAATCTTGTGAGTGTCGAAGCTGCTGAAATTTGCAGAGAAATTGCCGCATTTTTTGACTTCGTATAGAATCTGTACACCTTTTTAATTCTTCAATGCATCGGAGATTCTCACATCAATGTTAGGTTAAAAAATATTCTGAAAAATTTATCTAGTACCCGGTGGTCTGCTAAGCAGATGCAGTTATATCCTTGATGCAGAGCTACCCAGCTATTGAGGCAATATTAAATCCCATGTCATCTGACTTGTTTGAACCAACTGAAACGAGATTGAAAGCTGGAGGCCTAAAACAGTATATGGAGAGATTTGAGACACTCTTCCCCACATACTTTTGGTATGATTTATTGAGAAGACTTAATAAAGTCAATACTTCTCTGCAAAAATCAACTGCAACATTGCATGTCGCAGTGTAACTAATGGAATCTCTCACATTGTATATTCTGGAGAAGAGAGAAAGCTATGATTGGTATGAAGCCTTGCCCACATAAAAAAGAGCCTGATTACCAGGATTCCGTAATCCGAACAAAAAACGAAGTTCTAGATTGACATTTTATAATAACGAAGGTACACCAGATGCTGTTTTATCTGGTAAAGGAAAGATGAGGATTTGACACTCTCGTTCCTGTTGTAGACAGTTTAATCAATAATTTGGATGCCCGATCTAAAGCTTACAGAAATATCTTAGATATTTTTGAATTCTTTAAAGATCTGCTTTCTTAGAAGAAGAATCTGTAAGAAAGCATCGTGAATGTTTTGCAAAAATATACAAATATTATATTGATGGAAGAGAAATTGCAGAAGAATACATCCCTATCAAAGTATACATTAATGCAATTTATCCTGAGACAGCAGCTCTCTTAATGGACCTCTCTGCTGATGACGAAGAAGAGGATGGTAATGAGGACGATGATGGAAAAAAAGATTCCAGATCCGTCGAGTTCCAGATGAGATACATACCTTCACCCTGAGCTTCTGGGCAAGTATTATTCGTAAGAACGTATATTATCGTTATTTAATTGTTTCTATTATTGCGAGATCTCGCGGAAAAGAAGGAGACTGGAACTACAAAACCTTTACAGCTATATGCATGAAAGATGAATTTCATTTATTTTCACTAACATCGAAGTAGGGCTGCGAATATATAGTTACATGATGGCTTCCAACTGCAAGTGGGGAACATTCATTTTCGAAGTTAAAAATTATGAAATCCAGAAACTGCAGCGCGATGAAGCAGGAGAAATTAACCGACCTACGTAAGCATTTTAAGCATTGAAATGGAATTACTTAAAGTAATGGACTTAAACGATATAATTGATAATTTTGCAAATAAAAAGTAAAAAAAAAAAAACAGATTGTAAGACAGAATGTGTCTTGTCTTGCAACTTGTTTTTCAACAAATCGTTATGTCACAGTCCCATTTTTAAATTTTATTTTCCCTTATACGTTATAAAGAATGTAAGCATTAGAGGTAAAAGGCAAATGTAATATTCGTTGGAATAATCCAACTGGCGATTATTAATACGATTTTAGCCATTTGTACATATTTAAGTATACATTTTACAAAGTTAGTACTGTTAGTGTACATATATTATTATTACGTACATATTATTGCGAGGAAAGAAATTTGCAAAATTTACAGTGAATGAAGTTCTCTAAGTTCTGACCCGGGGCCACAGATATGCTTAAGACGGGTCTGCATTGATCAGCGATTGTGGCAGTCATTCTCGTTCTTCCAAAAGAGCTCTGATTTCATTGCCTGAAGCGTCCGTGGAGGGTGTTGTCGACATGCAATGGCTCTTCCAAGAACATTGCGAAAGTGCTCTATCGGAATGAGGCCTGGCAACCTCGGCCAAATCACACGATAAATACCAACTTCTTCCAGATTATCGTCGACTTTGTAATTTTAGACGCCTGTGTATTACATATAAAAAAGATATATAAATTTGCGACATTGGATACTATTTACAGCAGCAAAATGAGAACTTGCAGTTCTTGGAGACGTCTATCGCTGGACCTTCACCCTGAGCTTCTGGGAAAGTATTATTAGTAAGGACGTATATATCGTTATTTAATTGTTTCTATTATTGCGAGATCTCGCGGACATTTTATAGCTATATATATATACATTAGAATTCTGCATCTGTATATATGAAATATGTAATTAATGTTGTTTGAAACATTCATAAACAATATATATTACGCAACAATATCTTGCAAGATGCAATATTGTTACATAAAATATCACTACTGTACGTCGTTTCAAATTGATTTTTTTTTATTTTTTAAAGCGACACATACAGACCCTACCATCGGCTCCCTTTTACGCTTTAAACTTTTCCAGTAATATCCTTAAATACCAAGAAATCTAATATTCTCGGAAAAATACCTATCAGTTTGAAAACTGAAAATAACCTTCACGCAAGAAATTCATAAATCAAAAGAAATACATTACTCGTCTTTGAAGGGTTGGGGGGGGGGGTAGGGGGGAAATGTGACAGACACACATGAAAGGGAAACGCCGATTTTTGCCTTTGCAAACGCGTGTGTTTGTCGACGCATAGATCAGATTCTATCATGTTTCGGATATTGTTTTGGCAGAGGAAATATATGAATTTCTCTAAGATATATTACAAATGTAAAAAATGAGTTTCGCTTTTCATTTTTGCGAAAATTTTTTCTTAGCTATTATAACGCTCGGAATGCAATATTTTACAAATATGCTTGAATGACGGAGCAAATCAATGCGATGAAAAGAAATGTGCATGCATTAAGTATATGTATTAAGTATCTACGAAATGTGTGTTTAATATTTTTCGAAATTCTGACCGTTCAAATAACGACCGAAACGTCTCCGAGTTGTTACATCTGTTTTAAGTCACAGTAAATCTTACAACGCATAATTTGCATGTAAAATGATAAGTAGAATAATCTAGACTACCCTTTACAATCATTCAACGCATAATTAGAAATAAATTCAAAATTTTTAAAAAATACTCTCTATATTTAAGTGAAGTATTTAAGTTTGAGTATAATTTCCTGCTTTACTTAGTAGCAACAAATAAGAATTTGTAAAAGACGCTCAACTCTCGAGAGATATCTGAATGAGTCTTGCTTCATTTTGAATGGCCATTTTTTGAAGAAAACTACACATTGTTTTCAGACAGAAAATTAAACTTCGACATTTTATTGAGAAGAGAAATATACTTGGATGCACTTCTTAGAAGCGCAATCTCATACAATTTAAACTTGAAATGAGCATTACATTTCATTAAACACAGACTAATACTTTAGAAACATTCAACGAATTAATGAAGAAAAAACGCTGTCCAACATTTATAAAAGTAATTACTATAAAATTTTGCTTCTGATATTTAATGGTGTATTGCAAGTAGAATCATATCATACTGCTATGCGTCAAGATGAACGTGGGGTAAACAAATTAACATAATACTGCGTGCATTAAAGACATGTATATACTTATAAAATGTATTACCGTGAACCGTCATTATAGAAAAGCTTCATCATATTCCCTATCATCAAGTATACTTCATGAGATGAGAATTACTCTACGGGGAAGGCATTATGACGTGTTATTGAAAGGCCTACAAAAATGAAAATTCATTAAATAGTACCGTGTAAAATGACACTGTTTTTCTCAGTTTTAAAAGACACAAAAGTACTTTTGTGTAAATATTATGTCGGTTTCCAGTTCAATACATCTAACAGCGTTTTGAGTCCAAACAACAGCAAGCATTGAATGATATCTGGATAAATCAAAGAGGATGTTTAAGTGGAGAAAAGGGAAAATGAATATTTCGATTGATTTTAGAATTCGTGTAGTTCTTAGAAAGGGAAAGGAAAAGCCATTACTTGAAATGTGTAAAGAAATACGAAGTGCGTTTTACAGATTTATATTTATTGAAGGCGAATTGTCAAACAACCGCATCAAATTTTCATTCAGCGCTGTGGCATTATAATCTCAAATAAGTGAAGCATTCGGTTTATGCCCTGCGTAAAACATTTTCTGTCAGATAAATGACCTGAACGCTGATTTCTGTGATAAGTTTGCACATTTCATGATCTGACACATTCGCTTTTCCAGGTCATTTCGAACATGGAAGTCTGCTGTTCATTTTGGTTTGAGAGGAAAATATATTTTTGACTCTAAATTATATCGATTTTGTATAGCCGGCTCTGCTATAACATGTGAATGATACACTTCCAACAGAACTGTGCAGTTTAATATCAACAGTCATTTTAAGTCTGTTTTTCGATACATTAAATTTCAAACTCTCTTTCATGGCATGAACATTCAATGTCTGATCATCTCTTAAAATTCAAAAACTAATCCTCAAATATTAAATAATCACTCCAAATTTCAATTTACTTTTCATACTGGGAATACGAATTCCAATCATTCTCAATTTACAACCACTTTATGTTATTTTACAGAAAAATAATATCATGGAAACAAAATAGAAAAATTCAGTTCCTACAAAAGATAACATTAAAAATTTAAATAAAAATACTCTGTGGAGAGCATCAGGTAAAGAAACATACACAACTTATGTTTGAATTATAGCAACGAATGAGAGAGGGTTCATAGCAAACAGGAAGTTGAATATTTGCCACGGTGTAAGGACAGAAAGTAGGTAAATATGTAAGAACATTTACCTTTATTTATGGATTAAAGGGGAAATTTACAGAGTTAAGTTTACAAAGAAATGCTCTCGAAGTTCATCGGTATATGTATGAGTTTTAACTAAGCTCTTATGGATTAGTTCTTTTGGCAAAAATATTCGAGTTTTCAATGCTTCGAAATTAATTATAGTTTATTTAACCCACTGTAAGTCATGGGAAAAGGAAGAAACAATGTGAAGTTATTTTCACTGCACAACAATTTGATGCAGCATTGTTCGTAATAAGAATTTTTTATGGAGTTTAACCCACATCTGAGCCTAGATTTCACATGCTCCATCACACTTAACTTAACAGGCAAGGCAAACGTCTATTTACGGGCTCAGCGTTTCGTTGAAGCATTAATTCTGAATGCTTCGCTGGGACATAGCCTTACGCAAACGCAAGGCAGTTGCAAACCTTAAAAGTTACTAATTGAGAAAACTTATATTATTTCCCTTCAACTTTTAATCAATAAATATTGTTTAAATAACCATGAATAGGGCCACATTGAGAATCCTATCAAAATCAACCACTTGAATAATCTGTTAAAGTACAATACAATCTTGATAATCCGACATATATGCGACCAGACAACCCCGGATTATCGAAAAATTTTGGATTATCAAGATCTCTGGTTTTTGGCACATGTGCTTTAGTTTGGTCGACATTATAGTACAGATAAATACACTGCAAAATACATTAGGTAAACTAGAAAACGATGACAAAAAAGGGAGCTTAAAAGTTAATCCTCATATTTTCCCTTGCATATTTTGAAACGAAACACCGTCAACATTTACTAAATACAACTTCTTGAAAATGCATAGTTTATGCTCAAAACATTTTCGATTTCTTTTCTTGTCCTTTGTCTTATTTTTTTTTAAACTCATAAGTTTTGTCTTTCGCTAAAATCTCACACTTAATATCCTTGATGCATGCCGATATGATAATCATATAGCAATAATGTTGCGGCTTCTAACATATTTCTAGTCATAACACTTTTGGCGAATTCAAATATCATGAACAGAGACAAGAACCGACTTACTCATAATTCTCTTTATACGTTGATTCTCTAGAGTTATTTGCTGCACATATGCTTATCTCACTCTGTGTGAAGTGTGAGAAGCTGGTTGATTATACAGTGCTAAAATTACTGACACTATTAAATTTATTGATAGCCTAGTCGAAGCTTGAAAATATGTATTCGTCAAACTTCTGCTATCGCCTAGAGAAAGCAAGGAGCACCGAATGAAATTCCTTAGTCAGCTTGAACTTGTGACACTAAAACAGTTTACTTTGGTGCCACAGATTTTAAATTTAATGATATAGCATGTATTACTGAACGAACTTGTTGAGTGTTAAATTTCTTTAGCCCTCGCAGTATCTGAAACTATCCGAAACAGTTGTTTTCACTACACAAGAAGTTCAGATAATTTCATTTTTTAGCAATTTAAAAGAAATTAAGAAATTTAACAGTATTTCTTGTTCATAATAAACATAGTGAAATATTAAATGATGATTTTAGAGCAGGCATTGCTTTATTTCTAAAGCATTTCCTGTTTTAAACATCAACATCGCATAAAATGAGTGAGAAACCAATTAGCTAATATGTTAGCATTGTCAGTTGGCTTTAAATAGCTCGAAGAAACGGTCGAAAGTAATACACTGTAACGGAAAAGGGGATAATTACGTTGAAAATAACGTAATTTCGCTAGTACTTTCATTTTTATTCAAAATTATCACAGTAATATTTCCCAAAAGGGGCTTAAATTATGAACATGATATATTGATTTCTATCGTGTGTGAATACATCTTTCCTTAGACGAAAAATCTAATAAAGGAAAATGATTTATCGCTGAGTATGGAATAGTTTTCGATAATTTATATCGTTGAAATGCGTCATTACACTGAAATGAAAGAAATTATAAAAACGACAGGCATTTTTTCTGACTATTATTGGAATTTATTTTCTTTTTATGAAAACATAAAAGACGTTTTCATTTCAGATTTCGTACATATTTTGATGGCTGTGATAAGTTTTTTATCATTTTAAATTACTCGATATCAAAATCTTCAAGTTATGAACGTACATTCATGTGGGATGTGATTTCAGTCTGTGGATTTTAACTAACTTGCGCATTTGCATCAAATTTTAATGATGAAAAAATGCGCCACAAAATTTATTGATAGCCTAGTCGAAACTTGAAAATATGTATTCTAGTATACATTTTTATAACTGCATAAAGCTATAGCGAACTGCTTTAGTATTATCATTGAAAGACTGAATATATAAGAAAGTCTCTTAACTATACACCGCATCAGGAACATAACATTACTATATTTATTATGACTCAGAGTGCATTGTTCTTGAAATGGTGTCAAAAACTACCAAGGCATGGCACTTTCGTATTCCTTTTTTGACGAATTATAACTCTGATCTAATATCTTACTGCATCACCATGGCACAGTGGTTATGTCACTGAAAATGGTAGACGGCCGAAGTATGAAATTCCCGGTTTCGGGTCCCATCGCGCGATGTCGATCTAAAGGTCTTCAATTTTGGTAGGTTTTCTCCAGATATAATCTGAATACACGTTAGAGACCCTTATAAAGACTTGCTATCAAGACACTCCCAATCCTTGGCAGATCACCTTAGCGTAGCGTTGCCATAATCAAACAAACATCAAACTAATTACTAAATCGTTTTCTCTCTTGTTAAAAATGACGTATTTAAGAGATGACCACAACTTCGTACATTCAACTGCTTTGAAGTATTACCGGGTGTGAATAACCCTGTGAAAGGCAGATTCTCAAAGAATAAAATGTTTCCGGATATTCAAATTTTAATTTTACAAAACCAATTACTCAACGTAAAGATATGAAATTTTGCACATCGGAGTAAAAGGATTTTTTCTTTTGCAACAATTTACGTGGAAATTTGGATTGGTGACTGTTGATTATTTTTATTGATATTAATATAATGATTCAAACTCATATTAATGTTTTCTTAAATTTAATAATAACAAATTATGTTTGCTCTTTTCTAACATTTAGAGTCAAAATTATCTTCTTACACAGGATATAAAATAAGATATGAATCAATACATGAAAAATACTTGATCATGACTCATTACACTCAATCCATTTTTTCTTTTGTATCAATTTACGTGAACATTTGGATAGGTAACTGTGGACTATTTTTATTGATATTAATATAATGATTCAAACTCATACAAATGTTATTGTTTTCTTAAAAAATTTTAATAATAACAAATTTTATTTGCTCGTTTCTGACATTTAGGGTCAAAATTATCTTACAAAGGATATAAAATAAGATATTAATCAATACACGAAAAATACTTTTTTTTTTTTCTTTTGCATCAATTTACGTGAAAATTTGGATAGGTAGCTGTTGATTATTTTTATTGATATTAATATAATGATTCAAACTCATAACGGTAATGTTTTCTTAAAAAAGTTTAATAATAACAAATTATATTTGCTCGTTTCTAATATTTAGGGTCAAAATTATCTTACAAACGATATAAAATAAGATATTAATCAATACATGAAAAATACTTTTATAGGAAGGAAATTTTGAAACTCACAATTCAATAATTCTTAGTTGGAATGAATTCAAATTTTGTGTCCATGTTTTTAATTAGATGGAAAGATCGAAGGTAGAAACTTTATTGAAAACTAATCTGATAATTCTTTCGTTAAAATTATAAATAATTCTTCCAGAATTTATTTTGGTTGACGAAGAAAGCAAATTTATAAAAAAAAAAGTTGCATTTTAAAAGAATGAAACAAGAATTATTTTAAAATCTAAATTCTTATTTTAGACAAACCTGCAAGAAATATAATGGTGTTTTTGTTTTTCTCTTTAATAACAATTTTTTCGTCTTTTCGTTAAAATTAAGTAAATACATTTCATAACAAAAATATGAAGCTTGCAGAAGGAATTCTGAGTGACTTTATGTGATAATTTCTTCGCATGAAACCTTATACTCCTAAAATTATGTCATAATTTATACGCCAACACTCTAATATTAAGTAAAACCATCATGTCTTGTTGATTTGACAATCTCAAATATCTGAGACTGTAGAATAAGGAGGTGATCAATAAGAACAATCATTCACACGTATACCATTACTGAGAACGACAGTTTGTGTAATGAATAATCGTTACTATTTTAGAATAAATGGGCATATATTTTCGTTGTTTTAATAACGGAAAAATTGTTATTTTAGCACATATTCTATCATTTTCATTATTTTTCCTCGCCATATTTTCTCTGGATACTCCGGGTGTCCCAGGAGTCTTATCCTAATTACAAACACGCATAAGACAGAAAGTATGACACAGACAAATACTTGTTATCTTGAATTGCATATAGTATATTCAAGTTTTTGTGTCAATAGTTACTATTACCAGAGTCGTACCCAGAAAAAAATTTCAGGATGGTCGTAACAGTGGAGGAGGCTGAAATTTTCACAATAAGGCTTCATCATTCTCATTTTGTGAATAAAAAACAGAATTTCGAGGACGTTCTGCCCCCCCCCCTGGACTACCCGCCTGGGTACGGCCTTAACACTTACGTTGTTTATTTCATGTAACGTCCTAACATCCCTCCCTCTACAAATGTTGACCGACGTATGGCGGAAATTCGACTGTCACCTGATTATCCTTCGGAAGAAAGCGCGCGTAGGAATTGACTAATTATGTGAAAAAAAAATCTTTATTCCCTTATCTGCAATTCAAGATAAAAAGTACTAGTCTATGCGTCACATTTTCTGAATTATGCATGTTTGTAATCAGTGAAAAACTTCAGTGACATTCGATGTGTCGTAATTTACAGAATGCTTCCAAAAGAGTTCCCCAACTTTGAAAGGTTGTTAAAAAAAAAGAGTACACAACTTTTTTTGAATTACAAAAAGTACAAAAGCTTCAATCTTTTGGGATATATTAATCAAATATAACCTTTCGAAGTTTATAAACTTGTACTACATGTTCGATTACCCCAGAATGAGGCATTCACAAGTCAGGCTGAGGAGACATCCCTTTAAATTTGGAGTATTCATTCATAAGATAAATAATTGTTTGAACATTTTGAGACAGGGTTATGGATATGATTGATATCTTCTAAACTTCTTCATTTGGTTACGTCCTTGGTATATTGTAGATAGTCAGTTTGAATTGTTGTGTGTTATTAACTTTTTAGCTTTTTAATATTATTATTACTAGGTTGTTTTATATATACAACATTTTTGTCCGATTTGTCCAAAAAGATAATTCTTTTTAGCGTTTCAGTCGTAGGTGTAGACAATTGAGGTAAAATTTTGTAAAAACAAGTATATATACATACATATGCAAGATGTTAACTGTTAACAGAAGCATATAGTTGTAACAAAACTGTTTGACGTAATAAGCATCTCGATTAGAAAGCAAAAAGCATTTTGAAGAAGAAAACTAATTGTTTCATACGCTATTTGAGCCAGTAAAAGCATTTCTAAAAATAAGATATCACCTCTTGAAGACTGAAAATGTTTTCCTGCCCACTCAAAAGCAGACAAAGTCAATCAAAACAAAAAAGTAGAACAGTAAAGAGAAAAAATTTGTTTTGAAAAATAAACAAATAAATAAACCCACAAAGAAAACAAAGAAAAAAACACAAGGAAAAGGTATTATGAATAGAAAATGAGCAAAATAGGGAAAGAGAAAAATGATTGTTGGAAAGCTAAGAAGGAAAAAAAGACAATAAATGAATAGAAAAGATGCAATTAAAAAACTCATAAAGAGATAAATTTGAAAGATGTCTTGAACACGAGCATCAATAAAATTGACATGAACATAACGTAAAATAAATAGTAATTTATTTTTTACTGTTTCAATTTAATATCATAATTAAAAACTTTCTTAATTCAAATTCAAATTAAATTTATAAAACCACTAATAAATTTTACTAAAGCAAATTTTTGACTTTAGTCAACATACTGAAATTTCTTCGTAATTTTTACATCAGTAACGCTAAAATTAATTGCACAAGATCCCCTTGTATATGTCTGGAAAGAAATTTAATTTATGTGTCAACGAGTAAATGTTTTCGACTTGAAATATTTAAATAACCCATCTACATTAAGCGTGTGAATATAAACATTCTATTTATTTGTGGGATCCTACTTAAAACCTACCAAACTGATATGTTACAGTTAAGAAGATAAAACTGACGAATAACAGCATTAATGTAAACAGCATGAATATGATGCTCACTTTGCATATTTTGCTGCTTAAAAAGAAAGATGAAGGCAATTCCCTCTTAGTTGAAGGATTAATTAATATTAATTTGCGGGTGATTGTGAATTTTGAGAAAAAAAAAGATTTAATAATATTTTATAACTGCGAAGATTTATTTCTGCTGTATTCATAAATAATGATAGATAACTTTGCGCAAAATCATTTAAAGTTTGTACATTATTTCTTTTTAGTTACTTTAAGTTCGTTATGCAAATATTATAAATTTCTGAATATTGAAAGAGAACATATTTTCTTTTCCGTTCATTTTTTAATGTGCGCGTCAATATGTTATAGAAACCGTGAACGTGTTTGAGGGCTTCAGTTCCTTGACATGTGTTTTATGCTTCTACAGTGCACAACTATGCAATGCTGCCGAAACGGAACTTTTTTCCTGGGAAAATATCAACTTAAGTTTAAAACAATAAGGATAATTCATTTTGAACAATGCAATTTTCCGAGGACTGGTCCAAATTTTTAATGAAACTCAGGTAGGAATATTTACACACACCTCAACAATTTTATGCACTGTGATGATCAACTCATACTTGAATATAACGCTGCAAACTACAGTTTGTACAGTTTATGGCAATTTTGCATGTCTTTTAATTTGTCGGAAGTGTAAGGTATGCCTTGTGTAATCTCTTAGTAAGACAGCAATATAACTCTTTGAAAAATGGATTTCCTTTTGAGCAAACAGCTTTTTAACTTTTTGAAAAATATTTTATAATTTCTTTTCTCCGTTTAAGCAAGAGTAAAAATTTTTTGAAAGAGTATCCAGGACGGGTACAATTACCTCTAAACGACATATGAATGACATCCAAGAAAGTGCAACGTGAATTGCACTTTCTTGGAAAACAATGAAACTTTCCGCAGATTTCTTTCAAAAGAAAACCATTCCTTCATGTCACACTTGAATTTTATTCAGCATGTAATTCATCTTTGTCTTAAAGCAGAAGATAATGACATGCAGTTATTCGGTATAAATCAAGGAAAAATTTACACCCGTCTAAGACACAAATCTATAGAATTGATTAATACAAGATTCTGCATTATGCTTCCCTCCCTCGTAACCCCTCGTATGCCTGGAACAAATGAAGAGCTTCTTATTGTGATGGACACTAAAATTTGGGTGTGGCTTGATTCGAAACAATTTTAGTTTTCGCGTGTTTGAGAAATCTGACACTAATAACGCACCTTCATAACAAACGGAAGTTTTCACAATAGTACGTCTGATCATTTTGTTTTCCTTTAAAGAATAACTGTACTTTCTATATTCGTGAAGGGATAGATATAAGAATTACATATCCGTTTTCAATAGTTCAGTTAAAATAATAACTTACAGATTTTCAAAAATATAGAGTGTGAAGCTTTTGCATTTAAATGTTTATTTCCTCGCATTTACTTTGAGCTGCTTAGGTGAAGTAGGAATACTTCATTTAACGAGTAATCATTACAACGATTACTTTAAAAAAGCATAAAAAATACTGGTAAATCCTCTTGACTATTATAAATAGGGAATGCAATCCCTCACTATTTTTCGTTTCTCGGGATTTCGGGATTGAGTTTTACTGATCCCGCGGGATTGACATTTCATTCAGATAAGAATTCCTTTCAGCAGAGAAAAGTAAGAAAAAAGTAAGATTTTAAGCATTATGATGCTTAGCTTTAATAATAATAAATAGTCTTATTTGATAATTAATACAATATCTTACTGGAATAAGAAAATCATAGTAATGATAATCAGAATAATATATTAAATTAGTTCTCAGTTGCTAAAACAGAAGAATGTAAAAAAGACAACGTAAAGAGTTACTCGTCTTCCTAGTCTTGATGTAATTTTGACAGAGAATACAAAAACACTTGGCAAAAAGGCTAATTTTTTTTAATGAAACCCTGGGGAGCCATTCATTTTTGCATGGTAAACTGAAGTTTACCTTTTAAAGGCATAACTGCAGGGGCGCCCATATGATTGTTTGTGTGTGTGTGTGTGGGGGGGGGGGGTTGTGCAACAAGTTGAGGGTCATGCCGCCAGTGCCAGAAAGATAGAGTATTTAGTGTTGAAGCACTTCTCCGATATACCACCAGTACGTAAATCATAATAATATGGGAAATAGAGGGGGTGGGTTCTGTGGCCCACTCCATGCCCATGATCACTGGTTCTTATTATTCGTTTTCATCACCCTTTTCTAGGGCGCTGATGATTTGAGAATGCACTCACTGCTTTTAGTTTCGCGGGATTTCAGTATCAAGATTTATTGATCCGGCTGCAATACTGGATCCCACGGAAACTGCTTGGCAAACTTCGGATAAGTATTTCCCACAAGCTTAGACTTAATTTAACAACTGATTACAGAGAGGAATAAGAAAAGGAAAGAGATTTTGATACGAAGTTTAATTTCATGTAAAGAAAATAATTTACAGAAATATGAAATTTATAGGTTCATTAACATACTTACTGTTATTTTCTTAGTTGCTGGATAGAACGTAAAAAATTTCGAGTTTACTTTTTTTGTAGACTTTTTAAATCAAATCTGTCGCAGCAGGAGCTGTATGCATGTAGTTTGAAATTCTTCATATTTGTTTTCCAAATAAACGTGTCTCGATGATGTTTGAAATGTTTGATAAAGGGTATACTGAAAGACTAGTTTAGATCGGAAGTTGGAACAACATCTTCTTCTAAAATTGTGCAAACTAATGATCTGTGACCTTTTCTTCCTTCACTATCGATGTATAAAGTAACATTTTCTTCTATTTAATCAAAGCAATATAGATGTGACGTCATTTTTCTCCCAAAATGTGACCTTCAACCAGTCAACTTTAAAAGTAAAACCCGTCTCAATTATTCATTCTGATTCACAGAAGTTCCTATTTTCTACTGACATGTGGCTGTGAAATATCCACGAATCGGTATCTTCCATTAGGTCAGCGGTTCTCAACCTTTTTAACGTCGCGCTCCCCCAACAAAGAGTAATTTACGGTGGCGCCCCCCCCACCTCACATTTTTCAGCATATATTCAGTTTTTTAATCTTTAACAATGAACATTTAGTAGAAGTTTCTACAAAATATTGTTATCACTAAAGTTTGAATGAACATTTTAAGCGAAAATGGATATATTTTTGAGTGAAAACAAAGAATTTTTTAAAAAACATGTATCACTACTTCCTCTTTGGTTTTTCTCGCGCCCCCCTCCTGCAAACGCTCTGCGCCCCCCAGTGCCAGAAGGTGCGCCCAGAAGGTGCGCCCCAAGAGTGCGCCCCAAGAGTGCGCCCCAAGAGTACAGAAGTGCCAGAAGGTGCGCCCCACAGGCTGAGAAACGCTGCATTAGGTAAATGTCCTACACAGTAAAAAAATTCAGAAACGTTACATACTTATAGCAGAAAGGTTTCCGAGAGTATAGCGTAACTCCTATGCCTACCGATGCTCTACTCGAACTCACGTTTTCAGAAACATAACCCACATTTCGTCGTAAAATATTTACGGAGAAAAGAAATCTTTATTTGGGACTTCGCGCGTATGCGCCAAGTGCCAAGAGACAGAGAGATAAGAGTGAACACGTCTTCCCTAATAGCACAGATGGTCATAAAAGAGTCACTGTGACGTCACAGAGGGTCACAATTGTCACATTGTAACTTGCAGGGCCCGATTATGACGAACAGGGGCCCCGGGCATTTATGAATTTGGGGGTCCCCATCAATAAAATTTGCTTTCTTTTTCATAAAATTTTGACATATAAAAGAATATTTCAGAACAACATTTGAAAATGGGGGCCCTGGGCAAAGTCCCGATTTGCCCATGCGATAAAAAGGGTCTGGTAACTTGTGAGTGATGTAACTCCACTGTGTGGTCACTGCGAAGTTTATTTGTGACCAGTCATCAGTTGACGTCGCAGGATGAATACTTAAAAAAAAACAGCACATTATCTCCTGAAAATAATTTATGTGGAAAAAAAAAGATTTAAGATTTTTAATTAATATTTATTAATTATGGTATTTTCCCTCCATTTATAAAATACTCCAAAAAAATTTGAAGTTTCCAAAACAAGCCATACCACAACTAACTTTTGCAGCAGTTAGTTTACTTTTAAAGCAAATTCCAGCAAGACAGTCACAGCGTCGAGGTAACGTGCTCACCTACGGACGCGTACGTCCAGGGTTCGGTTCTGAACGCTCCTTCCGTTAGAGTTTGGTGATGCCATCTAGTGCATGTTACTCGAAACGCTCCATCTAGTGCATGTTACTTTTTCTGAAAAACTCAGAAAGGTTACGCGTTAATTCGGAAACCTTTGTGAAATACACGGAAAGGTTACTCAATATTTTATCAAAATATACAGAAACCCATCTTTTCCAGAAACCTTCCCTGAAAAGCAGGAAAATATGTAAATATTTTTCCGAAATATGCAGAAACGTTTGTAAATACTTTACCCGCATGGTTCGGAAACGTTTCTGCAATTTTAAACTACAAGAGCTGCCCCATATTTTGGGGTAACGTTTCCGAATTTTTTTTTTGCCGTGTACAAACAATACAAAATTTTTATTGAAAGATCGGTCGGAATTTTGAAATTACTTCGTAAAGAAATTCATCTAGTTCCTTTGGGATACTCTAAAATAATGATTATTCGCATAGTTTATTTTCCATTCACGCATGTTTTTTATGCACCTAACATATGAACAGTTTCGACGGTATACGTTACTGTCTTACCCATAGCACGAGTTCATTCACATTGGCGTTGAAGATTTTTTTAAATACTGTTTCTTTATATAATGTCTATATTCAGTGTGTTCTATGTTTGTAATCGATGCACTAGATAAGCGCAGGCTAAAAGAAAATATTGTTACTCCACTTACTGTTAATGAACAAACTGAAATTCTCTCAATTCTCCAAGTAATGGATGCATTTCTTTCCCATTAACATAATATATATTATTTTCTATCGGTATGTAGCACGAGCATTTTAGATAGTCACGGGATGTACTTTCATCGTAGTTATGTTTAGCATTCATTTAGATACATAGGACCTGACACTTTTAATTATTAGAACTTAAATGAGTCCTTGGATTTGCCAAACACTTACAAAAATTAAAGTATTACTCATTGATATGTACTAAAAGTGTAAAATGTCACTGTGGCTTGTATAATATATTCAATAGGATTGATCAACGTTACCAACTTGATATTAAGAACTGTATTTTTATTTTTGTTAAATATTTTCTGGTAATCCGTAGAGAAAACGCTTTTATCTAAAGGCGGGCACTGGACCATTAGTCGTTCGCCACTACTGAAGACCGATATATTGTCCATTTTATTACGGAGGCACCCGGTAGAGGCCAACATTACCCCCTTTAAAATAACGGATAAGTTAACACCCATGTTCAAGCCGGGAATCCAACCCGGACGCATGGCATATTAGAAAGGCTCCATAGCCACTACACCACCTGAGCGGTCCTTAAAAAATTGAATGCACAGGCAACATAACAATTTTTCTGAACGCCTGCTAATCTTCAGAGAACATTCTTTGCTGCCTGGGTACGGGGGTTTTCTGTACAGTTATTATGTTTCAAGCTTTGCTACAATATGCCAAGACGTAAATAAAATGGAATAGAAATAATGCAGTTATTATGTAACTTTTAAAAATATTACAATGAAAAATTAAGTTTTACAAATTAACAGTGGAAATAAACTGCACGATTATCAGTTTCAAATGAAAGAGATATGTTGTATATAAAGCATATAACAAATTCGATACAATTTATAAAGTCATGGAAAACTTAAAAAATTAACTTACAGTAAAAATAAAAAAGAATATTGGTAAAGCACATGATCTAAGAGCTCTAAATAAAATTTTACATAACCAAATCTTTCTCGACACGATAAATATGGAGCAAAAGCGAACGCCCATGTTTTATTTATCAAATATAATTAAAAATTATTTTACTTTAAATCTCTAAAGCAGCATAAATAGAAAATCTCATTTCTAAATAGAAATTTTTTTCCTCTTCACTGTAAATAAGTTTAAATATATGAAAATTATTAGGAGAAAACTTTCGTTAATGACTGTAAATGATGCCGCATATTAACCACCATTGTATGGAATAATAAAAAATACTGCTATTTGCTCCACAATAAACTATATTCATTTGAAAATGACTTAAAAACTCAAATTTCCTGAAGATCGATAGAATCTGCAAAGTGATGAAAATTTTAAAGCAGGAGTTAACGAAAAAGTAAGAAATCAATGAAATGCTTTTATTGAAAGTGACATCGAATAATTGGAGTGGATGTAAACTTGTTCTACAACAGTAAATCAATGAAGGGCGTCATAACATAATTAACATATCTTCGGGTCTGAAAACCAATTTTTTTATGGAAAATTGTAAGAGATGTGTAAGAAAGCTGAGTACTTTGATGGCGAATTTTCAACGATAGTATATTACGTTTCTCACGGAAATCGAAATACCCAGACCACCTGAGGTATACCTAGTCAATATATAGCACATAGACATGCATTTGTATCGTTATATATATATGTATATAACTCTGCTGTTCGAGCCTCGTCAGGGAAGACCCCCCTGAACTCCCTTAATTTTTTAGTTGCATTATTGCCAGATTAAAACGACATTAATTGACTATGTCATTTTATCTCACATCTTCCGTGTATTTCGCCTGGTAACCCTATGTTGAAATTTTTATTATTGTAACCTATTTATAGAAAAATACATGTGATGCATATTCTACAGCTTACGAAATATCTTAACAATAGATCAAAGCTGTTTTGAACTAATAGTATTTAAATACATGTAAAATTATGTCGCTTTTTTGGGACACATTTTTCGGACAATTTTCAATAAAGGATGAGAGATAAAATGACATAGTCATTAAAAACTAATGCAGTCGGACTAATTGCGGACCAATGCTGTCCGCAAATCATGCCTACGAACTACGATTTGCCAACAGCATTGGTTTTCTGTTATCATTTGAAGAAAACTACTGCAGAATCGCCCCGAAAGCTTGTCGAAGCTTACGGTGAACATGCTCTTGGTATAACACAGTGTTTCGAGTGATTACAAAAATTCAAAAGTGGTGATTTTGACGTGAGAAACGAAGATCGTGGAAGACCACCAAAATCTATTATGAGGTGCTAAAACCTGGTGAAACCGTTAACAGTGATCGCTCCCCACAGCAGTGGCGGCTCGTGGGTGATTTAAAAGAAGGTTCACAAAACAAATTTCGAAAATTAAATATGCGGATACGACGCACCTTACAAATTAAAATATATTTGCGTTTCCAGCCGTTAAAGGAAAAAAATGCACGCAACTGAAAGAAAACAAGTCATCTTGGGTCTTCGATTTCGTCACCAAGATAAGTTTTTGCAAAGGTGCTGTCTTGACTCATTTTATTTCAATTTTTTTTCAAAGGATACTATTGAAAAATGCCATTGCTTTAGCTCCGAAACACGTATCTTACTTATTTGCACTAGTTTGTAAAAAAATAATGTAGTGAAAAATTGTAGAAATAAAAAAAAATATTAAGAAAATGAAATAAAAATGAATTAACTAACAGAACGTAACAAAGCAAGGCAAAATCCGGAAGCGATACCGCAAAAAAGTGACCATGGGTGCACAATGAATTTGTGCGAACGGACAGATTTCATGAGTGCCGTGCTTCCTCCCAGCTGTCCGGGCTTCTTATCAAGGCCATCTTGAATAGATAGTGAACTTTCGAGACTGGCCTTGTTCTTATCCCAGCGAGCGGTTCAGAGAGAAAAATTTCCGTTCGCGCGTGCGACTGATTAGACTGTGTTGTAGTAGCCTACACTACAGTGCGTTAGCTATAATAAGCGTATTTAATAATAGTGGGAGGAGGGGGAAGAGAGTCAAACTCACGTTTTAAAGTCACACAAATCTAGAAGTGTGCTTAATATTTGCTTTATATTTAATTTGTTAATGTGTTTATTCTTCAGTTTTTCCTTTGGGGGGGCTCACGTGCTCATGTGCTCAAATGGAGGAGCCGCCACTGCCCCACAGCAAATAATCGATTTAAATCGCGCATTACGTGAAAAACGAGCGGAATATGGAAAAAAGCAACACAAAATCATTTTGCTCCGTGATAATGCCCCTTCACACACAGGAAAACGGGTAAGAGAAACGATCGAGGCGTTCAGTAAGGAAATACTAACGCATGCGGCTTATTCTCCAGACTTGACTCCGTCCGATTATCATCTATAAATGGCTCGTTAACTGGTTCACTTCAAAAGAAGAACTTTTTTTTTTTTTTTTTGCATGACGTTCATAAACTGCAGGAACAGTTGGAAAAGTATATAAATAGCAATGTGTATAAATAGCAATGGAGATTATTTTGAATAAAATATTTTTTATCATTTTCAAACAACAGACGTATAACTTTTACAAAAAAATTACGGTCTCAGACTTCTACACCTGGTATACATACATATACACATACATATATACATGTATGTATATAGATATTCCGGTAGTATATATAAACTAATTTGCATATGATATATGCTGGATGATTAAAGTTTTTACCTGAAGAAATTAGATTATACTGAAACAACACAGTTTTAGCCCCAATTCATTTACACACAAAAATGTCCTGACACAAAAATTAAAAAAAAATTTTTTTCTTTGCCTGTATTACCTTAAAAAATGAACAGAAATCTGAAAGAAGAAAAGGGTTTTAAATGTTACGAATGTTTTCAGGACACCCTGTATATATAAATGTATATATATATATATATATATGTGTGTGTGTGTGTGTGTGTAAGTATATATTCATTCATCCACCTACAGACATATATATTTTTCATTTACTTATTTATATTTATCAGCCAAATCTCAAAATATTAGCCTTCTTACGAAAATAGTCACACAAGTGAGAAATCAAGCATTCTAAAAGTGTTTTCCGTGAAATTTTTCGTGGCAGATAAGAAAGTGATTGATGATTTCAACGATGTTTACTACTTTTCCGGGCGAGTACATCGTTTCCTTTTCTAGCAGATTTTGAAACGTAAATAAAATCTTTTTTCTAGAAAAAAAAAGAGAAAAAATGGTAGAAGTGCTGCATTTGACAAATAGTAATGCACTGTAGAATCTGCAGCGATAAATTTTGTGAGTAAGATGCACATAAAAAGTGTGTAAACAAAATTTGCCGTTGACTCTTTTTGTCAAATAAAGCTATAGTATCAGATCCTTGTGACCACTACAAAATTTCTTGACATCACTTTCCAAATACGATTCTGCAAAAGTAAATGCAGAAAAGATATGAGTAGTTTTCTTTTCGCTTATCTATATTTGCCTATGTATTTTTTAGTAAATACTTGCCGAGGTACCCGTTCTTCGTAAGGGATGAATCAAATATATTTCTAACGCTTGTATTTGAAAGTAATTTATTAGATCGGAGAAACCAAACTGCCTCTCCCCCCCTAACGAGTAGATCTATCTGTTATTTAACCGAAATTAAAATAAATAAATAAAATTCATTTTGCTTTATAGAACAGTGCAGTAGTTTGCTTCTTAGGATAAATTAGTTTGCAGAGAGTTTCCCACATGGATCAAAATTCGAAGATAGTTATAAATCACAATATTTTTTAAAAAATGTCAAATAACCCGACATCAGAAGGGGCTTCCCTGGTGGAGATTTTTATGATTTGCACATGAAAAAGGTAATCTTCTGATAGTAAAATAATTCTTATAGATTAATGAAAAGGTCACTTAATATATTTTTATCTGTAACTGCTTAAAATAAATAGTGGATTTGAAATTCTATTTTTACTTTATATTTATCATATTATCAGAATCTGTTGTTGCCAAAAAAACTGAACCACTTTAATATTTTTAATACGCATTCCATTAATAAGTTATATAATTAAAGCCTGTCATAATCCATGCTTTAGCCCTATTTGTCTTTCTTGCTTCATTACGTTCGCGAATGCATCAAAATCTATGTATGGGTCCTATTTACCTTCCTTACTTCATTATATTGGAAAAGGCATCATAATCCATTTGCGAGACATACTTGTCTTTTTTGCTTTCTTATGCTGCAAAATGCATCATAATCCACTTGTAAGTACTATTTGTCTTCCTTGCTACATTATGCTGGAAGGTGCTTTACCATCCGTGCTTCAGTCCTTTTTGTCATTTTGCTCCGCCAGTTTGGGAAATGGCCCATAATGTATGAGTCACATATATTCTTGTATCTTGCTAAGTAATGTTGGAAAGTATACCATAGTCTATCTATCGGTTGTATTTGTCTTCTTTGTTCCATTATGTTGGAAAGTACTTCATAATCCATGAGTGTGCCGTTATTTGTCTTAGAAAGTGTATCATAACGCAGGAGCTTGGTGTATTTTTCTCTCTTGTTCCATAAAATACTTCCTTGGAAATGAAATGTATTCTAAAATCGCCTGCTATAACTGTTTTGCAATCTTGCACAACATCTTGGCATGTTCTTCACATTTATAAATGCTGCTTAGAAAGTGACTCAGTGTCTACAACTGACAAAAAAAAAATAACAAAAACTACTCTAAAACAACTTTAGTGCTAAGAAGTAACATTAACTAACGGGCGCTTTCGAAATTATTTAGGTACTTTGCATTTTATCTCCTTCACATGTGTGGCAAATAGCCTTAAATATTAATCCGTTGATACCTGGCTTCACGCTAACGGGCAAAATAACATTTAAGATGTCATTTTAAAATAAATAAATAAGTAAAGTGTCCAACAACAGGAAAATAAAGCTTGAAATTTTTTATAGTTCATCTTCAGCCGACGATATTTTGAACTGTGCTAAGAAAAATTGTTCTTGAGTTCTTTTTTGCACTAAAGAAGAATTTAAAATGAGAATTTGTGGAATCATTTCTCCATTGGCAATATTTTTACGTCTCAACTTCCACCATAGATGGATTTCTAAAATATTTCGTGACATCAAAATAACGTAAATATCCCTTATGATACCAGAGTTCCCCTCACAAATGATCCTTTTTTTATTTTATTTTTTATTTTACGGATATGGCAGAAGCCATTTCTGGAGTTGAAAATAGCGAAAAAAGATCAGGAAGAGGCACCTTGGTATAAGATTTTTTAAGAAGTGCCGGTCTGTAATACAGTTACATTCATTGGCATCAACATTGGACAGCCAGCTTCACCACATTTCGTGAACTTCATTTTACAGCTAAATCACAGTACAGAAGCGTCTTAGCCCACTTGTGGTGCCTGAAGACGATTAGACATTGAAACATACGATGCGATAAGAACAACACATTTTGTCCCGCAGTGGTCTAGTCACTAAACTGCGTTCCCATAAGAACACGGCAAGTGAAGCAGCATCCGGCTTGGCCAGTGCTTGGGAGGGTCAACTACCTCTCGGCTCAACTGCTGTGGGACCGTGTGCGCTAATGGGAGCTGGTGCACGTAAAAGACGTCATGGCTCTAGTGTCCTCCAAGTTGTTAAAAGATACCTCTGGGAGTGCCGATTTCAGGGGGTTGGTCCCTCCTCTGAAATTGGTTCAAAATTAGGAGACCACCGGGCTAAAGTCGGACTTCCTCCCACTGGGGCCCACTAAAAATGGAATGCGCCCCCTCTGCCCATCCCCTCCCTTTTTGGGGGGATCTGGCACCGCATGCGATTGTCAGAGGGCATAAAATCAACAACAACAACACATTTTGAGTAAATGCAGAAATCTGTACAATGACGCGCACATCATACACTATTGTGATTTCTCAAAATTTTAAAACTAATGTCGCTATGTGATTCAGTCATAAAGCGACCGACAATATTGTGTGTGTGCGATGCAGTTTTTATAGCCCTCTTCTAAAGTTTCCAATTGAGGATTCTCACAACTTTCATCACTGCATTTCCGTATGTTAATGCTGCTATGTGGTTTGCAAATAAGTTAGCCATTGTTTTAACCCTTGATATTTAAGGGCCATATCTACAAGAAAAAAAATGTAAGAACCTAAGTAGGATGATCGTAGATGTGAAGGACTTGATGTCACCCTATTAAGAGACAAGAAATGGATTTTGAAGTACCTAACTTCAATTTCCAAGGTAATTTCAAAAAGCGTGCGTTGTGGCATCAGCTTGTTAGAACCATGACTGACAAGATATACAGGACAAGGTGCTGACATTCTGGCCACACCCATTTGCACCCGAAAAGACCAAGGGAATGTAACCATCTTACTCCGAGGAAACCAGTGTAAGATGGTCACTCTCCCTAGGTCCCGTGACTCTTCGAGTGCAAAAGGGTGTGACCAAAAGCTCAGCACCTCATCTTGAATGCCGTATCAACCACTGTTGGAAAAGTATGTGATCGGATCGTGAGCGTTCAGTTAACTTACACCCCAGTAGTACAACTAGTTTAAAAAACGTTCAAATTACGTTGGAAACACGTTTTTCGACGTTAAAAAACGTGTTTTAAACGTCTTTTGGACTAATTATGTTACTAGGGCAACACTGATTTCACGCCACTATCAACACATTCATTTAAAAGTCGAAGTGCACTGATATTGGTGAATTAGAAAGGCACGCTCCTTCATTGTCAATGGAATAGCGTCATTCATTCTTGAAAGCATTCTTGAAAAAAACGCTTTCTACCCTTAGTAAATCATTTTTACACAAACCCGGCAATAAAACACGCTGTACTCTGTGTACTTTAATACTTAGATTTTAGAACCCTTCCCCATAAGATTGAGCTGTGGAGTTTATGCGAGAAAAAAATCGAAACTATTTTTTTTTCTAAATTAACAGAGAAAAATGCAGAAATTGTGTGCTAAAATATTTCGGGACAAATTCATCCAAAATTTAAGAAAAAAAATAACTGCTTTATTGGAAAAGTTGTTTAAATTTCAATTTCTAATATCTGAAGAAAAAAGAAATTGTTGCAGGAGCTGAAAGAAACGCTTATTTGAGCATTGGGTGCACCGGAAAGAAAACGTTGATATATTAAGCTCATGTTTTATGTGATTTGTTGATAGGTAATCGATCATTTACAAGCATAAATTTGGGTATTTTCTAAAAATAATCCTGCTGTTATACAGTGTTATGAAATTTTTAGTGCGTGTAAAGGTGAGTGTAGAGTCTGCCAAAGGTGATTCATGGCGTTTTTTCAATACAAGATAGCTGAGTTAGAATCAGCACAAATGAAGTCGTTTAGTTTGTCTGAAAATAGAAGGAATTTGTTAGTTTTCCGAAAAAAGCAAGAGATTGTTTGGCTTATCAAATGAAATGACTAAATGAAAATGTAAGAGACAAAGTGGTTTATTCTTAGTAACGATAAATAGACTTTCTGGCGACCATTTGGATCCGGTGTTAAAAGTTTTTGATAATTTATTGGTAGTATAGACCTTGCAACGTATGGAATGTGGGGGCGCGTTCCCGAAACGTTTTGTCAAATTTAAAAACATGTTTTTTTTCAAACGCATTGGAGACAGAAAAATAAAGGGGGGGGGGATTACACCAGATGTGCGACGTCAAGGTACTGACGTCGCATTTGCCAATGTCGAAGTGTCATGCTTCTACAGAAACCCTTCATTCCCAATGTTTCCTAATCAGCATCCACCAATCAGCGAATGAAAAGAGAGGGGAAAAGTTATTCATAAACTTTTTAAAAAGTTAATCGAGAAATAAATAAAAAGAAAAGAATGTAAAAAGAAAATAGTAGATATCACTGTTTAAAAAATAGTAGCAGACTAAATGTCTAATACATATGATTATAAACTTTTTAAAACAATCCTTTCCTAAGTAATTCCGCATAGAATTTACCATGTTGAAATTCCCGCTTGATTTAAAAATTCTTTAAAAGAACTATTTAGATAGGATGTCCGAATAATTTGAAAAAGCGTTCTCTGGACTTTCCGTCCGAAAATTGAAAAAAAAACATAAAAGTAACTAAAAACTAAAAAATCAGAATAGTTTTTTTTTCAGCAATATCTTTCTCTTGTCCCATTTAGTCAATGCACCAGATATGTTCCAAATCTCAAAAAGTCCAAATCCGGTCTAGGCGCTTATGCCAAACAAATAATCAAAGAAAGTTATTGGATTACGACCAATTATCTACAGGTTGGATCTAGGCGATGGGTGAGGTGCCCTCCGTTGGGGGTCTTTCTAAGGGGTCCTAACCTATATTTACACTAAGTTTTTGAGGAAACCACGGAAAACTCCGAACGTTTAGGCCTGCGGACGCGACCTGGTTTTGAACCAGGTAACTTTCGTCTCTTAGTTCGGACAGCTATGAGCTCGGCCACTGATCGGGCACAATTAAAGAAAGATACAAGAAAGTTTTATGGTATGTCATATTTGCAGAAATATACTTTATGTTATACTTATTAATTATTATATATACAGTTGGTCTAAAAGAAACTTCCGCTATATATGAGTCCCTAGTGGCCGAACCGTTCAACTAATCGAAATGAAAGTTTAGATACAGTTATTTGAATGTATAGGGTCCAAATTGTGATGATTTAAAACAATAAACCTATCACAGTTACGGTTACAGAGACAAAATTTCGAAATTTTCGAATAGCAACACCCACTTTTATCGTGCGCAAATTGATCAGAGCATGGAAAAACCTTAAATGGCGTTGGAACGAGACATGCGTGACGTAAATTGGCGGCGTAAAACATTTGCAATGAAGAGCATTGTAAAGAACCTATGATAACAAAAGAGAGGAGAGGGGAAAATACTTTATACGAATTACAAGTTTTCAACGTGGCCACCTTCGCAGACGATAACGCATTGCATGCGGGAGGTTGTCGATAACAATGACGAACGTATCATGGCATGAGGAACTTGTAGAACTTCCCGTTTTATGGCATCTTTCAAGTCTGATAAATTCCGGGGATTTGATGTGTACACCTTTGATTTCAGAGAACCCCAGAACCAGAAATCTATTGGAGTGAGGTCGGGGGAACGAAGTGGCCACAAAAATGCAAAGGTGCGCGCGATGACTCTATCACCAAAGTGCTCTTGCAGCACTTGTCCAACACTTCTGGTAATGTGTGGAGCTGCACCATCTTGCATCCATACAATGTCATTAATGACATTTCGCTGGTGCCATTCTAGAATTATGTAACTCTCCAACATTGCTTTATACAGAACGCCTGTGACGGAGCCCGTTTGCATACCACTGGATGTGACTTCTTCGAAGAAGTAAGGACCCAGAAGGAATATCCCTCTGACGCCACACCACACAGTCACGTGTCTGTCGTATAAAGACACTATTGCCACACCATGAGGATTTTCTTCCGCCCAATGAACGCAGTTCTTGGAGTATACGTTCTCTGTCAGGGTGAAACGTGCCTCATCCGTCCATAATATCCGCAGCGGCCACCTGCTATCTTCATCATATCTGATTAGGAAAAAATTCGCAAAGTCGACACGCTGTTGGTTGTCTCCAGGTGCCAACGCCTGGACGTGCTGGAATCGATAAGAGCACATCCGCAGAACAGAGCGCTGAATTTGGAGAACTGTGGTTTTCGGTACATCCAAATTGCGGAAAACACTTCTTGCTGTATGCAATGGACCTGTAATCGTATTGTGCACTTCCGCAAAAGCTTCAACAGGAACACGGGGTCGTCCGGATCGCGGTCTATCACATCTGCATCCCGTTTCTTTAGATTTCTTTACCAAATTACGTACACTTTTTGCGGAACATGGGCCTCGTTTTAGTTGATGATTTCGCCGAAAAACTCGCAACGCTTCGGCACCATTTTCTCCGCTCAGATAAAAAAAGTTTTATCAATTCACCTGGTTGTTTCCCCGAAAGTGTCATCTTCTTCGCACGAAACGAGACGGATTGGCACGAACATGAAGAAACAATCTTTCCACACTGCTTATATCACAAGCAGTGCTTTGCAAGAGCGTTCTGTGATGGGTGCTTCTACTACCTAGCCCAGTGAATTATGCAAAGTGCATCAGTTACACCTTCCCTCTTATATCGATTGGTTATTTACGATGCTCTTTTTGGCAAATGTTTTACGCCGCCAAATTACGTCATACGTGTCTCGTTCCAACGCCGTTTCAGGTTTTCCATGCTCTGGTGAATTTGAGCACGAAAAAAGTGAGTGTTGCCATTCGAAAATTTTGAAATTTTGTCACTGTAACCGCAACTGTGAGAGGTTTATTGTTTTAAATCATCACAATCTGGACCCCATACATTCAAATAACTATATCTAAACTTTCATTTTGATTAGTTGAACGGTTCGGCCACTAGGGACTCATATATAGGGGAAGTTTCTCTTAGACTACCCTGTATATATATATATATATATATATATATATATATATATATATATATATATATATATATATATATATATATATATATATGTATGTATATATGTATATTAGGGTGATTCATAAAAGACCCCAAAAAATTTTTTTCCCTTTTTTTTAACTCTCAACCCCTAAAAATGGTCTATTCCACTAGAAAACATACCAGTATTTTTAAAAAAATTTTTAATTGATATTTAAGGGTCGCTACCGAATTTTGAAATATGAGAAATGAAGCAAAAACGATAAATTTTTAAATAAATAATTTTATTACAATCAGAATACAGTTTTATGAATGAAAATACTAAATAACAGTGTTGAAACCTCGAAGTAGAAAGAAAGAAAAAATGTTATATAAAATTTGACTTATTGACGTTGGGGTTTTTCTGTCTATAATTCTTAACTAACAACATCAAGTACTGCTTCTGCTCCTCATCGTTTGTATGTAATTTGTTGTATTCTTCCATCAAAGCAACACCTCGTTCAGCTATATCATTAACGACTCTCATGTTTTGTACAATTTCTTTAGCTGACCTGTAGCTTTCTTCTTCTTCCCACAGCTCAGGATCTTTTTGTATGAACTCGCATGAAATACCAGTCGTGTTGAAAAATTTCATTGTATTTGTTGTAACGAAATCTTCGATATTTTGATTTTTGATTGCATCATACCTCAAAGATGCCTTTTTAGGACTGTTTTCCGAACTTTCGTTATTCAGTGCTAAAATCATTCTGCGTTTTGTTTCATTAGAAATTTGCTTATCAAAAAAAGCTAGAGCAACCAGTTCTTCAGAAAGATACCAAAGATGACCCAACATCTTTTTCCCGGCGACTTTGGCTAAAACTGTATCGTTTTTCGAACTCAACTATGTCCTTCAAAATCTTCAGGTCATTTTCAGGTGCCATATAAGCCACTGGCGCTGTAAACCAGTATTTTGCATAGACAAGTACAACAAATATGCAGATATCCGTAATGGCCTTAGCTTCTTTAATTGTGATTTTAAGCTGGTGCTTAAATAGAAACATTTTCAATGCATATACAGCTTTCGCCATCCAACGTGCACGATGCATTCCAGAAGGGGCTTTGAATGAGATACCGCTTTCAGGAATCCCTCCTAAAAAGATAATGATTAAATGAAGGAGCTCCCTGTAATCATCACGAGGCTGAAATTGTTGTAGTTGATTCTGAGCAAAAGTAATTATATCGGTCGCAGCAGTTTGAACGCAATTCCAAGTAGATGGTTCAAAAATTGCAGTTTTGAAGTCTTCCTGATTTATTTTTGTCCAACGGCTCTTAAATTTTTTGAAAATTATAATTTCAGGACCGCTGGATGGTCCAATAGCTGATACTACGACAGCTTCCAGTACGATTTCTAAGATGTGATGCCGACAAGGGAGCAAAATCAATTCTTTTTGCATTTTTTGTTCCAAAAGAATACAGGCTCCGTTTATTCGCCCAGTATTAGATGCCGTTGTGTTGAAGCACATACATCTTATTTTATCACGTAAGTTCCACGATGAAATTGTCTCGAAAATAGCAGACGCCATGGTTTCTCCTTTGCCATCTGGAAGCTTAGCAACGGCCAAGAGCTGGTCCACTCCTTTTCCAGATACCAAGATTGGTAGACGATTACTACTTCATGCCCTGCTATGTCCTCGAGCATTTTTCTATCCCAGTGCACAGTTAGTGTAGTTTGGGGTTGGAAATCAGATTTTATTGATTCAGCAAGCTGCAGTCTATTATTCATTCTTTGGCAACGTATAGAGGAATAGCTTACGTTGTATTCTGATACATTACAGCCTAGACTTTTGAGTGTAGATGTCAAAACAACAGTTGCTTTCCGGTCGCTCAATTTAGCGACATCGAGACTAGTTGCTAAATTAGAATCTAGGATTGTTTTTCGGCCTCGTTTCCTTGGTATCGAAATATCTTTACTTGAAGAAGGTCCTGGCTTCGGAGAATTAGGACGACTTTGACTCATGTCACTATCACTCCTGTCCTCTGTAGAAGAAGTAGCTGAAGATGACAATAAATCGTATTTCTCAGTTAGTCTATTTATTGCTTCTTTTTCTTTCATTTTTTCCAACTTAACTTCTTTTTCTAATTGTTTATCAAGTTTTCTAGCATACTGTTTATCAATCTTACCGATTCGTTCAAGACGGTTCATTTTTCTTTGGTTCAAAAGAAATTGCTTATCTTCGTCAATATTCATTATATTTAGAGCATTAGAGTGAGCTATATCAAACAGAACATTTAAATTTGATTGCCACTTGTTTTCTTTTTCTTTGATTGTTGCTGAACGCTTTGCCTTATTTTCTTTATTTTTTTTTAAATTCTGCCATTCCTTGAAATATTTGAGTATTTTTATGATAACATGTTGCTTTTCCTTGGTGGGAATACTTGCTTTTTCCCATATTGCCATCACACCACCAGCAGTTAATGACGCTGATTCTCTATTTACTTTTTTCATTACATTTTTATAGTGAAAAAATAAAATCATTACTTCTTGCACTGAGGGTAATCTTGTTTGCACTAATTCTGAGCAAGTGTGTCCGATTAACCATATTTCATCACGAGCGAACACAACCACTTTGGATTTCAATGATTTTATCTCTGGGTAAGAAGCAGGATTGTTTATGTTGTAAATATCAGTCCAGCTAACTAAAGCTGGGGAAAGTCATGCGCATAAAATGTCTTTTTTCTTTTTTCTCCCCCCCCCTCCTGCAGTGGGAGGTGCTCAATTTATTGGTACTTGCTTGATATAGGGGTGGCCGGAAGTAGAGAAGAGAAGGAAACGCGTAGACCCAAAAGGGTGTTATTGCAGTTAATTTTTAAACTTCGAGAGCTGGTAGCGACCCCTAAATATCAATAAAAAATTCTGAAATTAATAACCAATTCATATTTTAGTAGATAGAATGATATTATGGGTTGAGAGTCAAAAAAATAAAAACTTGAATTTTATGAATCACCCTAATGTATATATATATATATATATATAATTAAAAAGTAGAACCATGTATCTATATCTTCATCCATTTATATATATACAGAGAGAGAGATAATGTATTATTTATACGCACTTCTTTCTCTTTCCTTTTTTTAAGAAAAATGTTTTTCATCTAACTTATAAATTGTTACCAATTTAACTTAGATGAAATCAATTTCAGTTTACATTAATAATGTTAGCTTTATAAAAATATCCATTACAAATCTATCCAGAATCTTGATCTTTGTGATCATTTTACAATCGCCTGAAGTAATCCAATTTAAAGTTTACCTGCATTTATGCCTCATTCCTCGGAAGCCTTAATGGTCCTCCACTTATATCTGTGAAAAGCAAATAAAACTTAGGTGAGAATTTCATATAATAAAAACCTTTCGCTCGAGGGAATATATAAAATGTTGGACATAATTTTACTAAACGAAAATGTATATTGGTTTCCAAATTCTTAATAACTTCTTACTGTTGTGAATTACGCATTTGTATACACGTGATCAAGTTCCTCGTATTTGAGAAAAGAAACAAGAAAATGAACTGTAAAAGATACACACATTGAAGATGTATTTAAATTCCTATAAACGTTATTACAAAAGAGTTAATGCATTAATATTTGTTATTGTTTATACTTTAACTTATTTTCAGAAACCGTCGTCGCTATGATCGTGTATTTCACAACTTAAATTATAGAAATGCAAAAAGTAAAGTTGCAACATTATTTTTTAAAAATAATCTTGCATAAGAAATGACTTCGAATACCATGGATTCCTCAGCTCAGTAATCGTTTTATCGATGCAAGAAATAAGTAGAAAAATAATTCCTTTTTTTCTACAATTAAAATAGAAAATGATAATGCACGAAGTTCAAGTTGACCAGATGCCAACTTGTATTGTTTTCTAATCATCAGTCATTTATTTGAATAGAATCGTACATTTTTCTCCACATTGTTTGCGTTTTTTAAAAAGTTTAGTACTATAAATTTTGTTAGAAAGAAAATAATCACGGAGTCATTTTTTTCTTACTATTTAGAAGTTTTTTTTTTGCAGTTTAAAATTCTAAAATAACATAACTTTTATATAAAGGAATATTTTGGTACTAAGGAACGAGATTTCGCTCTTCTCAAGTGTTGAACATTGAGTTTGTTATCTGCTTTTGCCGCTGCACTCTTCAATTAATCTACGAACACGTAATACAGGTCTGTACTGACTAAACATTTCGAATTAGGAATATTTAATAAGAGTGTGTCTCACTCATAGTTTTTACAGCTAAGTGTTTTGTATTGATTTTAACTGTTCTTTAGCACAAATTTTACGAGTATATACACTGCTGCCCAAAAATAAGGTTACAAACATAAAATCTCTAATAACTGAATAAACACTCGGTTTATCATTGTGATAGAAACATACGTATTATTATGGAAGAAAGCATGTAGCAATATAACAGTAAAAAATGGAATTATTAGTTAACATACAAGTTATATAAGAAACGACCTAATCATTATGTATTGTATCTCGTGGTGATTTACCTATATACCCTTCTTTAAGACTATGACGCGTTGTTGTGAGGTTTGTACATGAGTGTATGGTAGCTATACTATGCATTAGGTGTACCTTACAAAAAATATAACTAATTTAGAAATTAATTTAGGAATAGTTTTCTTTATTATGTATAATTAAATTTCCATTCGAATATTACTATTAACATTTCTGAACATTACTGTATATAAATAAATATAATTTAGCTTATAAAAGTTTTGTGTCATGTTTTCACCATCGTAATTCAATATTTATTCACATAGTTCAAGAAGTAAGTAATATTTTCATCAAGGAGATTTCATTCAGTTGTAATATTTGAACTATGAGATATATAATACAGAAGCAAACATAACACATTTCTTAGTTCTCAGAAGTGAGATATTGGATTGACGCATCAAAGAATAACAACTTGAGTTATCCTAAATAGTATATGAATTCATAAGAGAACAAGGCTGTAAGATTATATTTTTGTCGAGAGTAATATATGGATATTTTTATATTTGTTTCTTTTCATTATGATGTTTAGTGTCATATTACACTCTAAAAACATCATGCGATTACTAAGAAATTTCTAGGAAATCGAGGCTTCCATGAATTTTCCAAGCATTATTATTAAAGAAAGCCAAGTACATCAATACAAGTGTAATTGACAATACTCGATTTTTTTGTAATAATATTGAGAAAATTCATGAAAACCTTGATTCCTAGAGATTTCTTAGTAAACGACCGATTTTTTTTAATTAGAGTGTACTTTCTACTAAAATAATACCACCGTAGAAATATTTATAAGAATAACATAAAGTGTTTTTCAATCAAGCAAATAGATAATGTGGTTTTGTAAAATCTACTTTACTTACTACATTTTTTATAGAAATATTTTCGAAAAGAATTTCTTTTTCCATTGTTGATAAAGGAAGAAACATTAAATTAAAATAACAGTTAAGTGCTTAATAGTCATTAATTGCACATTTGAACGATTTTCGTTTGAAATAGCTAAATAACCTTTTTAGATATTTCTTATTAACTTTATAGAGTTGAAAATAAATAAGCATGATAATTTACTTGAAACATGATACAATTTATCAAATATCAATTCTTTATTCAATGGTTTTAACTATTTATAAGGCAATCAAACATTCATTAAAAGAAAATAGCTAAAAATTAAAGAAAATATTTGAGGCTATCATTTAGATTTAGTCATAAAGTGAGGCGGGAAAATTAGAGAGAAAAATGGTAAAATTAATTGAGACAACAGATTAACGTGGTGTGATATAAAAGTAAATACTTTTTTGATATCGCATCTATACGTTCATAGTACTGTCATACATACATTACTGTTACTACGCATAGTAAACCTCTGTCCAGAGCAAGATGTGTTCGCAGGATTTATGACTCACCACGAACTTTTGGTTTACTTTAAAATGTTAAAAGAATTTTTCCAGGAAATATTTTGTTGAACTGGAGAGGTGAAAGTAGACAGAAATTTTATAAATCACAAGTACATTTTTCGCTATAATCTAGGTTTACTTGTAAAAAGTAAACCTTGGTTAAGTTACGCACTTAACCAAGTACTTCCAGTTTTTCCGTCGTTAAATATGGGCTCTCCATTAATCAGGGCTCGTTATAAACGAGTTTGACTGCAATTGTTATCGTTTGCTAACTTCTTCACTGCACAGCGAAAAATAATGCTGCAGTTTTTAACAATATATTACTTGTACATTTTATAGAAAATATTTCCAAGCTATATATATCTCTTCTCAATGCAAAGCTTACCGATATTTCTTGTAACCATAATCTATTAAGCATGCATTCGAAGTAAGACATATTGACTCTATTGGCCAAAGCGCGAGGCTGTCGATCTAACATGGTTTGTAATTTGGTCCATTTTCTCCAGATGTAACATGAATATGCGTTAGAACCTCGTAAAAAGTTCTCTGACCAAGGCGCCACCCCCGTATGCAGATGCTTCTCATGTACGCTTGCCGTAGCACAAGGCAACTTGAATTTTTGGAATATATTCCGATTATTGAGGTAATACTTCTATCAGTACATGCTTGAAGTATCTATCCAATACTAAGTAAACCAGAAGTATGAATTTATGATCTATTAACAGATTCAGTGTCTATGAATAGAGGGCTACCAATCAATAGAATTTCTTACCTAGTGAATTTCGTGCGCAGCCTGAAAACCTTTATTTGATAAGATAACGTTTCAATTTTCTAAAACGATAATTAAGTATACATTGCAGAATATTGCCTATGCTATATATCCAGAACTGGTTTGATGCAGATTACCATATGAAGAAGAGGGCAGGAAATGTTGAAAATGTTTCGTTCATGATTATATTAAGACAGCAAAACAATGTGCACCATAGGAATATTGATGGAAATGTTGAGGGATTTCTAACGAAGTCTAAATAGATTTTTAAAATTGTACATCAAAAAGATGATTCTTCAAATTTTCCATTCAACATTACCTTGAGAAATACCGTGATTAATCCTTCAGCTCGGTCGCAAAAATACATGAACATTAGTCATATCTTTTACTTTTGTTACGATTAACGCATTTGATGCCCATAAAATAACAAAGAGTGGCAAATAATGTTTGAATCGTTTACTTTTTTTGATCGATAACGCTAGGAAAATGTATAAAATGCTTGTAAAATCAAATGTCCGAAATTGATTTTTCATTACAGCCATCTATAAAAGCTGGAATATGTGATGAAAACGGTATCTACTTGTAATCATAATTGCACGTGTTGGTTACATCAAAATCTAAGCAGAACAAAGCACCATCCTGCGCAGTAAAAAGGTGCAAGTTTCGCAACGTGCTTTGCAACATTCGATTAAAATTTGTTTTGCAGTGATGTGCTTTTTTAATATTTCATCATGAATGACAAAGGTCTTCAATTGCATAATAGCAGCAAACACTTCTTTTATTAAGTAAACATAGCATAGCTAAGTTTTGATGATATTTGTTTGGATTTTCTACATACAATTGTAATTTAAAATTTTTCTTCTATCCTGCATGTCACTGCGTAGCTATTAGCTCCATAACGGAAAATGCGGCAAAAATTTTTCTAACTTTTCAGTTTTAATAACACGTCTGCATCAAAAATTTGGAAATAATTTTAGAATTCCTTAAACTATTTTTGAACTATAATTAGCAAGATACATATTTTATTTTCAACTTTGAGAAATAGATTCACATAAAAAATTACTTTAACTGTTGCTGTGAAACTGTTTCATTGGTTTAATTAGTGTCTTTAATCACTTATTCATCAAAAGAAACTCGTTTATACTTTATTTAAAACATAATTTCATGCTGCCATTAAAGCTAACATTCTAAAAATTCTGTTTGAAGTTTAAAGAAGGTCGTACTCCAGTGGACATTTCAAATAATTTTTCCACTATAATTAACGCTCCAATAGTACTATTTCAAGACCGTTCTTTCTGAATATTGGCAAATTCCGCACATTGTACTGAGGAGCATCTCAGTATCTAAAACTGTATTACAAGAAATATGCATTCAACGTTAGTCATTTATTGCCAAAACTCTTGAATACAAATCTCTGTTGCGCATATATAGCATGAAGCATAATTTTGTGGTAAAAATTACGATAAGTTTCAAGGTTTCATTGTAAAAATTCCCATGAGAAACACTGATTCTGCTGTTGAATACATTACAAGCTCTATCCCACGTCTTTTTCACTGCTACAGACGAAATTACGCTTCATTTACATTTACTACAAAAATGTACATTAAATGCATTAAAGGAATATAATGCAGATTATAATAAACATGTTTCTAACACCATAGTTTATAATGTGAATCATTATTTAAACGTGCAACGTGTACACACTAAATTATTTCTAGTGATTTAATTTGTATCTTTCAACAGTTATAAATCATTAATAAATTGCTTCAGAATTTCAATGTTCGTTAATACACTGCGGTACAGAACCAAATTTTAATCGTCGCTACAGTCTCGCTAAATGATTTTCTAAATCCTTTCGATGTTTAATCATGCATGCTAAATCAACGGGAATAAACTTTTACGAATTAGTTTATATAGCAATAATTAATACACGGCATTTCAAATTTCAAGAATTGATTTTGAAATAAGTCTCTCCTTAGGATTGCAACAGAACATATTTTGCACAAACTTTTATATTCAATTAACAAGTATTTAACTCGGGACATTACAGATTTAGTAAAACCGTAGGGAGTATTAACCACCAAATTGACTTGCTTGGTTTCATGAATATTTAATAATGGCTCATTTAACCAGACGTATCGCATCGCGTCAACTTCATTTCAAATAAAAATGTATATTATGTATTAGGTAACAATGCTTTGACTAAGAAATTGCGTATAGTATTCTCATAGTAGTTTAACGTAAAAGGTTTGTCACTAAAATTGTTTTGTTTCAATTATCACGCTTTTAAGATAACTTGTGACTTACGTACGAAGTAATTCATTAAAAAGTTAGTTTTTATTAAATTTATTTATTTATTATATTTTTAAATACGTCACTCAGCTCTTTAACATGCAATAGTTTCAGTTTTATACTGATGCAAACACTGATGCAATAAACCATCAATGAATTTTGTACTTTCAAATCTTTATTTAAAAAGTAAGTCAGGCGTGCTTTTTTGAAGTGGGCAGAATGCTTCAGAAATATCTTTCTGCCGTAAATTTTTTTAAACTTTTGCACAAGAGTTTTTAATAATTTTTTTCTGCATTTCAAATATGAGTCACAGAATTTCATTCAAGCAGTGATTCTGTGGAACTGCTTGATTTTTTAAGTAAACAAGGTATTTCCAGATGTATTTCAATTTAAATTACGGGTTACCTTCATGTTTTTCCACCATGAACTAAAATAATCCCAAATGATATACAGGATATTTCATAATAGATGAGCAAAACTTTAAGAAGTAATAGTACACATTCAAACAAACAACTTTCATGCGATAATGCATGGTCGGAATTCAAATGAAAAGGCGCTAGAGGAGGCCAGAAGAGCTCTCTACGGAGGAATGTACTTTCTCACGTGAAGATGCATTTAACATCCACAATGGACATGTATAGGCAGATGTAAAAACGCATGCTCATCAGAGACGCTTTTCTGTCAGTGTTTAAGCAGGAATAATCGGCAACCATCTGTTAGGAACTTACCTTCTTCCAGACGGACTTCCTTGGCGGGGAAAATTGCCTCACATTTTTGCAACAGGCGTTTCCTGACATGCTGCACGACCTTCCTCACACTTCTCGGGAGGTAATGTCGCTCCAGCAGGATGGAGCACCAGCACATTATGTACGAGAGAGCGAAAATATCTAGACATAACCTTTTCAAACCAATAGACTGGTGGAACTGTTCCTCTAGCTTGGTCACCGCGCTCGTCAGATCTTTCATGTCTCGGTGTATTTTTGTGGGGGCAGCTGAAGGCTCTTATGTATGAGCCTCCAACTGAAACTGCAGATTTAAGAGCTGGGCGCCAAACTGTCGCCGTTGCAAGGGAAGTCCGCGTATGCATCAGTCTTAATGAATGTTTGTCAATCTTTCTTTAGCATTTGTATTGCATGCATAGCCTCTGCCAGTCACTGCTTTGAATGCTTATTATAATCACGTCATTAAACTTCGTTTTGCTAATTAATAACGATTTTGTAATACACATCGTTCTTTGTGTGTTTTTGTCCCGCATGGCAGTATCACCTTTGGCGGCCTTTAGCTCTCTAGTTTTAATTCCGTCTATGAATTTTTGATGAGAGTTGTTTCTTTGGAAGTGTGCTATCACCTCTTAAAGCTTTGTCCAATCTGCTATCAAACACATTGCATTAACGTATATGTGATGATCACAAAGAAATAAATTATATGAAACGCAAATTAAAGCTCATCACCTTGAAGATAAACCTTATTGACACTTTGAATACACCGGAAAATTATGGTGTTTCTTTACACTAATTCAAACATATACATTTTTAACACGTTTTCCATGGGGCCTGAAGATGCATGCATGTTTCTTGCATTCTACATCAAGAATTTTTAATTAACTGTATCTTTCTTTCATGTTAAGATACGTGAAGAAAAGGTGAGGGTTGCGACCTACCCTTTTTGGAGGGAAATTTCAAAATGTCTTGTTTATTCTTACGTTAATGTTATTAAAAACGCTTTGGTTCCCTAGGCCCAGTAGCGGATTCAGGGGAGGGGCTAAGGGGCTTCAGCCCCCCCAAAAGAGTTTACTAAAGGGTAACATTCTGCTTCATTATGCACTTTGTATATGTAAAGTGATGTTTTTTAATCACTTAGCCCCTCCCAAAAGTTTTTACATTGGTTTAGACTAAAATTTTGCTTTATTGTATATTTTGTTTGGGTAAAATAAGTTTTTTTTTAAATTTAGCCCCTCCCAAAAGAGAATTTCTGGATCCGCCACTGCCTAGGCCCCATAAGTAATTATGAATTTCGTTAAATTCTGTTATATCGAGCAAGCTCATATACATGTGAAATTTTGTATTAACTTCTGTAGTTTCGAATAGGCAAAATACTGATATACGCAAAAACAACACTAATTTCTGTCCTACCTATTATAGCATTCATTTTGACTACTCTTTGAAAAAGCCTTATGCGAGAATAATACGTATTGACTTGATATTCAAGATGAAGTACCGTATATGAGAATTTATACAGTAAAGTGAGGAGGCGCAAATTATTTATGAATTGTTTATTGTAATAATAATATACTTTGTTGGATATAAATGGATAACTGAAAAGAGCTCAATCAATACAATGTTTCAGCGTTTTAGGGGCTATAAAATCAAATTAGGAAATTAAAGTTTACGAAATTACAGTACATTTGTCTTTTTATGAAATTTGGTTACCTTTATCTGCGTTTTTAATATGATCCATTTTTATACAACTCTCTAAAAATCGCATGAAAAACAATTTATATCGATTTACCGTCGAAGAACACATCGAGGTAACCATTTATCATATCATTTTCTTCAAATATTTTTCCGAGAAATGTATTTATTACACGTCCATAAACTCTTCAATGCTATGACATAAGGGAATTCTTCTAATTAGTTTTTTAATAAACATAACTTCAATAACGCATTCCCGTATTTGCCTTTAAGGCGAAACCTGAACGTTTCTTTGTTTGCATGTGGATAATATAACCAGCGGTTGCGTTTTTATTAATAATCTTTCGATCAATGCATTAGAATTCGATTTCTGTGTTGTACAAACACATTTAAGTGGTTTTATCTTTAAAATAAAAACAAATATGTACGTTTTAAAAATCAAACACAAAAAATAAAACTGTGCATGTTTGTACTCTTTCTTAGGGATTTGTGTCATAAAAAAATAAAGGATTAAATAGATCCATCAGAAAACACCATCTTTTCAGAATTGAAAAGCTTCTAAAAATTATTTCATATTTGTTATTTTTTCGCTTTTTAATGTTCAAAGAGTTTTCTAATTTACTTTAAAAAATCTATGGGATCAACCATAAGTGTAACGTGACAGATTTTTTTTTTTCGTGAAAGAAAGCACATAGCATAACATATTCAAAAGTAGGAACAGAGTGAAATTTCTTCGGTAAAAATAAATAAATAAATAAGTATGAATTTCTTTCTGATTCAAGTTAAGTCAATAAACCGCTACGCCTATATGATACATATATTTGAAAGTCTAGGAAAATTTAAATAGGCTATACTTAAGAATAATTTATAAAGATACTCTGTATTTTGTCTTCTCAGAAAGTTTAGAAGAATCACCGAGTCGCCTTGAACTTAACCAAGGATAACGAATATTATAGATCATTTCTTCGTTTGAAGAATGAATTATGAGCCAAGATGAAAACAGATTGCCTATCTCAAGAAGCAAGCATGCGTGAAGACAAAACGGTCACTAAGCTATACTGGCAATCAGTCAAGAAGTACTTTATTCTTTGATAGCGCAAAAAACCGAGCTTCTTTAAATTGCTATCGATTTGTGTTAGTACGCACATGAATCATATGACTATCTAAAACCCATTTACTGAAATGAAATGTCAAAAGAAAACAATGTATTTTGATTTGTTTTAAAACTTATTTTTTGTGATAAATAAGCGTGCAAGTAATTAGCAGGTGATTAGAATAACTTGTTTATTATTATTCACAGATTGTAATTTTATTGATGAGAATATCAAGAAAAATATAATTTTTTAATAAAAGATTGTCACTTTGTTGAAAAATATGTCACTTAAAAAAATGAAACGTACTTTTCTTGATGTAGATAATCTAATTATTGTAAGGAATTTCATTGGCGACAGTTTGTACGAAAAGAGTTTAAATTCTTATTCTACGATTTTCTTTTGCTCACTTGACACAAAAAAACAAATGCATTAATCCATATTTTTTCAGATTTAGCGTTGTTAAACAAATCATTTTCCGAATGAATATTGTTGATATAATTTCCGTCTTTTTGCACTAACATAAGTTATAATTTTCTAAACATCGGTTTCCCAGAAACCTTTAAATTTTGTTTTTCGAATACAGCTAGTATGTGACATATATGGGGCATACTTTTGTTTACGTAATATAAAAGAATAACACCATAATGTCTCTCCTATTTTAGTTTGAATAGTTTTTCAAAATAAATATTTGGATGGGTCGAGTTTTATTTACTTATTTATTTCTTCTTAACCCTACAAGGCTCAATTTTTTTATGTGTCTGAAATAAATATATGTGTTAATGTTAGTGATAATTATTTGGGGTAAAATAGTTTAAAAAATAGTAACCTAATATTTTACTAGTAAATGACATTTTTATTTCAGTTTTGTATGCGGTACACAGGGCCTTAGCTATACTTTTTTGGTATTTACTTTGAAATTTCAGTATTCAAATCATTTCTTGGGATGACGAACTCCAACACATAGTAATTTTTTCCGGGTCAAAACTCTTTGCTAACTATTTTTTGTTCATTTTCTAAAATAAACAAAACCACATTCGAAAGATTACTGTTTAAATTTCATTCAGCTTTGGCAGTAATATGAATAGTAAGTACATCTACACACGCAACGGCTTGAATTATACCGTTGTTATCCATGTACAAATACTCTTAAAAAGCGACAATGTCTAGTATTTTATAGACGTAGAGGAATAAAATTAAAGTGGTTGTTCCACATATGGTACCAGGTGCCTCGTAGGGTTAAGATATTGATCTTAGCATGTGTGACGCAGATTATGCGTAATTCATTGGGACGTACAGGTGGTAAACAAGAATTATTAGAAGACGTAATACTTCCATTTAAGATTCGTGTTAATAGCAATTACTCAGATATCACTCCATCCAACAGTGTACCTTGAATTTTGTTTGAAGAACAGTGAATTGTTAAAAGTCTTTAAATGGCAAGAGGGTGGGGATGGACTGCGAATTTTGTGGCCTACCTGTTGTTAAAACCGAAGCTAAAAGAATGTCTTTAGGAGCGAAGCAATTAGACGTAGCCCACATGCGCGGCGATGCAACGCTAACAAAATGCGCCAACAAACGTAACCAGAAAAAAAGCGCACACATTCAAAGCGCTTAAGAATGAATCAATTTATTAATTTTAAAATTCCAAACAATTAGACGCAGAAATTTAAAAAGGTTAATGAAAACTTGTCTGTGAAGAAAGTCGCCAAGATCCAAGCGTGAAAAACTACTGGCTTTAGCAAAAATTGACAACTTCTTCGAAAGTTAGCAGCTGCACTAATGAAATGCATTCTAACGTATTGAATAAGAAAGGCAATTCTGTGGTCAGAAACCACAAGAGCCTAACTACTTAGAGATGATGTGGGGGACTGTATACAGCATGCACGGCGTAAAATACAGGACAGGGGTTATACACTGGTGCCAAAAAAAAAAAAAAACAGTATGTGATGACGGCATCACATTTAAAAATTTAAACAAATAATATTTTTCAAAAATATATAAAAATGATTTTTAAATTAGTGCTGTGATATAACGGAAATGTTACATAATGCTTGGTTGGAATCCACCGAAATAAAATACCATCAATTTTACTCAATATTATCTATTAGCTGGTTTAAAAATTATCAGTTTTGTACACAAATAAAGCGTATCTTGTAGAATACGTTCATAGGTGACACATCGTTGACTGCAGGTGAAAGTGTAAAAGAAATAGTCCAGTAGAATGTCGAATTTACAAAAATATATAATGTGAGTTTACTCGAGAAAATCGGATGTGACGGAAAAGATGTGAATGCAGAATAGAAAGGCAGAAAAATAATTTTGTTCGAGGCATACTTTGGAAGATCATTACTATGAAATGTATGTGCCTTACATATTTAATTTTAGAATGCAGCACTGGTTTTGAAAAATCGAGCTACCGATAAACTTTCCTTCCAGCAGGTACCAGCAGACAGCAATATTAAAGAAACCGAACATGCCGACCTACTTCTCGAGAAAACAGCCTTGGAGGCCCAGGGACCGACAAGAGGGCAGTTTCTTTCAAATTTCCAATTCTTTTGACGAATATGAATTTCAAGTGCAACTTTAAATCGGAAATCACGGAGACGTCTAAGCCATTGCGTTCGCGCTGCCCCAAGAAAAGCTGATGTTGGGCGATATAAATTGCTGACAAATCATGATTGCCTGAGGTCTCATCGCTTTCGGATTGTACTCTTTGTGATTCTCTTTAATCTGTGACAGCCGATCATTTAGACGTGTGCTTTGCACTAAGTGGTTTTAATTGTATAGCTTTAAAGTATTGGCGATCTCAAGTACTGATGCATAACTGATTATTTGCATGTGACATTTGCAAATAAAATGTTACGTAATAATGAGTTTCCTGCAAGGCATTTCATTCTGGAAATGTATAGTATCAAAAAGGGTCAGTGTTCTTAATCTGTACTTGTTGATTATTTCGATAAGATTATGAGAAAAATACAGTGGTCAAATTTGATAAAAATTGACTGTACTCTTCAGGTTTTGGATTTGAAACGTATCAGAATGTAAATGATGACTAAATATAATTATATCGCATTTGTCTAGTTATGAAAGCACTACTGGCAATAGCCCAGGTAAACTTTGTACTATGGTTGACCAACGCAAACTGTTTGTTACAGTTGTACACTAGCTCTCCAAGTCGTGAAGTATGCAATGCTTGTTTATGCTCCAGTGCGATATGAGACAAAACTGAAATCAAATCGCCAGTATATTGCCCAATATTTCTGGAAAATGATTTTCCTTTCAAGAAAGATGCCAGAAAATTTTAAGCAAATTATTTACAAAGTATTCTCAAACAATGCATATTTGAGCATCCGGACTATATGTTATGAATTACTCTCAACTATACTCTACCTATCACGTACATTTCAGCCTGCTCTAATACTAGTACATTGGAATAAAAGATAAATCCTGAAAGGACATTTTCCTCGTTTTTACGTGCTCCAAAGCAAAACTTTGCATCAGTTAATTCGGGGATAGTGAAGTAATATCATTTTAACAAAAGTAATATCCCTGTATTATATATATACAGGGTGCCCCATAAAGATAGGAACAAACTTCTAGGGGAGGTGGGGCACATAATAAGGTATCCGAATCACATTGCAATGAGGAGTCAAAAAATCTGTTTTCTCTTACCTGTAAATAATCACTTTGGGAAAAGCGCTGAAGTGTTCTTCAAATTTCTTAACCGAGTTTCGTAAGCTATGAGCTTATCTCCAAATAAACTCTATAACAAAAAAATAGACACACCAAGAAACAATCATCCGATTGCTTTGAAATTTCGTATGCATGAATGTTTTGAACAGATATGCAAATGATTCAAATTTGGTGTCCAATGAATGAATAGTTTTCTCTCTAGCGCATCGGAACTGCGCATGCAGCAGACGTATATAAGGAGCAGTTCTTCAACGGTTGTTAAAACTTTCGGTTTGATTGAGATTCAGATGACCTTTCAACAACTTAAAAAATGCCTCGCTGCAGCATTCGTGCTCATTACGAGCAACTGTCAGAGTTTGACAGAGGTCGTATCATTGGATTGAAAGAGGCCGGTTGGACTAATCGGAGAATCGCTCGTCATTTGAGTCGAAGCGATGCGACGATTCGAAGATGCTGGCAAGGATGGGTGGAAAATGGCAGAGTGCAGCGTCAGGATGGTAGCGGTCGACCTAGGGCTACAACAGATCGTGAGGACAGAGTGATGGTCTGATCAGCTGTCACAGCGCTTTCTTCATCTCTATCAACCATCAGACGTTCAACCCAAACACCAGTGTCCATCATGACCATTCACAGACGGTAGAGAGAGCGAAATCTACTCTCGCGCCGACCGTTACGCCACACACTGCCGAGCCAGATTACAGTGGTGCAGGGCTCGATTAGGTTGGAATGATGCCGACTGGGGACGTATAGTCATAACCGACGAATCCCGCTTCCAACTGTGTCCTTACGATCATCGAAGACGTGTTTGGAGACGCACAGGGCAGAGGGGGGATCCTGCTTTCACTATTGCACGCCACACCGGCCCTCAACAAGGCATTATGGTCTGGGGTGCCATTTCCTTTGACAGTCGGACCCCTTTGGTCGTCATTAGAGGTACACTTTCTGCACAGCGGTACGTGGACGACATCCTAAGACCTGTTTTGCTACCGTTCCTTTTGCAGTGCCTTGATCTGGTTTTTCAGCAGGACAATGCCAGACCACATACGGCTCGTGTTGCTCTAAACTGTCTGCAAGCTTGTCAAACTCTTCCTTGGCCTGCCAGATCGCCAGATCTCTCTCCCACCGAGCATGTCTGGGATATGATGGGAAGGCGATTGCATCTGGCACGGACTGTTGATGACCTCGTTCGACAATTGGAGCGAATTTGGCAGGAAATACCGCAGGAGACCATCCGGGAGCTTTATCGGTCTATGCCACGCCGTGTGGCAGCTTGTATCCAGGCTAGCGGCGGGTCAACACCTTTTTGAACTTGTTACTGTAACTCTGAAATAAATTATTCAATTGTTCTGAAATTTTAATCATTTACTATTCTGTACATTGTCTTCCTATCCACCAATTTTCGTCTCAATCGGACACTCATTCTTGGTGCGTCGATTTATTTGTTATAGAGTGTATTTCATCAATGAAGAGGAATAGAATTTTTAAGCTATCAATTTCAAAGTTACGTGTTTTCTGTGAAAGATACATTAGTTTTTGACGAACAATGGTCAGAAAGTTCACTTTTATTTCAGCACTGGTTACAAAGTGATTATTAACAGCTACGTGAAGACGACGTTTCCGATCCTACATTGCTGTGCGATTCTAAATCCTTATTGTGTGCTCTACCTCCCCTTGTTTTTTGTCCCAATCATTATGGGACACCCTGTATATTTCAAGAGAAAACAAGGCAATGAACTTCACAGGCATAAGATGTGTTCTGAATTATCTGCAAATCCTGCTGCATGCCCTCTGTTCTTGCGTTCTTTTGTAATGTGCAACTCAGTCTTTTCTGCTAGAAATTCATATCTTCAGCATGCGTCTCCCCATTGTCCCATTTTTTTTATAAATAGTTTTAAATAACTGTACAAAAAATAACCAACATCGGGTATTATTTGAGAATCAAAGGGTGTTTGAACGAACCAACCAAATCTTTTTGTCCGTTCTAACCGATGTGACAAAAAATTAAAATTACTTTTATAGTTTTAACATTTATTTCAATGAAAGATTTAGCATATTTTGGATTAGTCTGAATTATCGGCAGGACACAGTTTAAAAAAAAATGTTGAAAAAAACTTTGTGGAGATAACTTGAAAAATCCTATTAAATTTCTGAAAATACTTTGAAGGCTTCTTTCCTTATAAATATTTCTTCTTCCAATTGAAGCATTATGAAACTCCCGACCTCCCCTTTATCTGATGAAAATGTAGTGAACTGTTCGTTGCTAACTCACTGGACAACTAATAAAAGAGAAAGAGAGTGACATTTGAAGAACACAAGCTTGGTGAACTGAAAAGATATTCAAGTTAATTGAATTGTAAGAAGAAAAAGCGTGAATCGTGGAATCTGTGTTATTATTTTTGAAGGGTAAACAGATAAAAAAAAGAAATTTCGCTTAGTACTCTTTTTTTAATAGAAAAGACCGATTCCAGAAATGTTCTGAGTGTATGAGACGAGCAGATCAATCGGAGTTAGAAAAGAAATTTTGATTAATTAAGACATTGTTTTTCGCATTAAACATTTAATTACTAGACATAAGGTAAAGATGAGTGGTATCGTAAAAAATGTTATGAATAAGAAAATCTAACTTCCCTAAAATCACTGGAAGAACTCTCTCTTAATTTCACTAGATTTTGGCTTTTCATTAATTTATTCATATTTGAAAAAATACATACATGCACAAACAAACATAGTTAACGTTTTGAAAACTGAGTGTTTGTTTACTGGAATGGCGTTCTAATGAAAAAAGACAAGAAATAATCAATTTTGCCAAGAATAACTGTTAGAATGTGCTTGCCAAAAATACAATTAAAACCATTTAATAGAGTTTAACTAATGGTTCTCTTTTCTTATCGAGTCATACTGAAAAATATGTTACAATTTCCCTGTTCAATATATATTGAAAAAAGAATTCTTTTCCAAGAATTTTTACATGTTATTAGCCAGAAAGCTAGTTATAATAAAATGTATGAAAATTTATTTACTGTTTTAATTGTAAGCAGGATTTTTTTTTCCGACTTAATAGATGAACAGTGCCCACTCGAAGTTGTCAGACATTTAAAAATTGAATTTGAAAATAATAATTCTATTTAGATTTGACTCTTACATTAATACCATAATATTCCATCTGGCATTTAACTGTAATCTTAATGCCATAACAGTTTAAGATAAAGAAGGTAACATAGTCAACATTTAATAAGTGCACTCACATTAATGTTTTAATCAATTTATTTTCTGCCAAAAATTAAATCATTCAAATGCACTTAGTAGCCAGGGAATATATTAATGAGAACATAAGGCAGCTATTTAATAAGGCCATATGTTCTGAAATTCCGCTTTAAAAAATTCGTAACGTAGTGGACATTGAAAAAAAAATTCTGGGGGGGGGGTATCATAAGGATTAGAAAAAATGTTTCTGGATAAATTTCATTATTCATAGTGCATAAAAGAGGTAGAAATATAATCTTTCAATACAAATCCCATTAGTAGAATATAGTTTTACTTTTTATAATTTTATCACAGTTACTTTTAAAATGTATGTATCGTTATAAGGGATTCTGAGAGAGTGCTAAATGTTATGGATATATTTGGAATGCTGGAGAATTAGATTTACAGCTTATAAGACTCGCATAAACTTAATATTTAATTGTGTTTATCTACTATCATTATGAAATTCATCTGAATGTACCACTGGAGACAACAATAACAAAAGAATCCTGTAAGGAAACGGAAAAAACATTTTTCAAGGACTGGAATTAATGTAAAGAGACTAATTCACATTGAAATCATATGACAGATGGATAATCGTTTTCTTCGAAACCAAGAATTAAAAACAGGCATTGTCTCGCGACATTGCTGGCATTCCTTTGTTTACTCCCAGAAATATCTGTTAAGTTAAGAGTGTTTAACAGGGTAGTAGTCTGTATGTTAGTTCTGAGAACGGATCTCATGGGTGTCGTTCTCGTAGTGGAAAGATTGTAGGTTCGATCCTGGGACCAATCAAAGACCGCCGTCTCCGCTAATGGCGACTGGCTAAATCCGCCGTGATCGCAATTTAATCCAAGTTCCCATACGAAAGCGAAACCTCTGAGGGTAACAGAGATAAGCCTTGAGGTCTTGTGCTTGATATTTGCTTCAAAATTAAGAAGCCCCGCTAATTATCGGTAGTGCTGCCATCTATCGGCTCCCGAATGGAGTAGAAATGAACTCTTCCGGAGTTTGTGGTAGAAATTAACACACCTGACAGGGGCTGCCGCTAGTGAACTAATCTAGGTTTGGGTTTGGTAGAAAATGCTTTAAAAGCAAATGTGCCTAAGCCCTAATAATCCACGAAAACAACACAGGCAGACATGCAGAAATTAATGAAATATAACGTTTCGAACTTTTCATATATATATATATATATATATATATATATATATATATATATACAGGTTGTCCAGTGCTAACGCTGTCCAATGGCTATTTCCTAAACCGTTAGTCAGAGACACATAGTTCCAATTGCAAAAATGCTTTAAATTGTATAATCTATTATATCAGAAACAATCAAAGTCAATAAATCAATTTCTATAAAGATTAAGAAATTTTAATTTTTATAAGGTCCCTCGGTCCTATCGGTTATATTTAGAAAATTTTTCTTTATGCAATTTCGTGCACAATAAAAAAAAAAATTTCGTCCTTCTACGACCAAAGTTCACCGAGTTACAGCTGCTTAAAGTTAGAGCACTTTTCAAGCTGTGAAGTAGGGGTTGTATACAAAATGAATTTGAGAAAAATTAATGCACATAGTTTGAGCTTTGTAAAATTTATTAGCAATTTCATTAACTATTTTATGAATATAGATTGCAATAAAGAAGATTAACGTTTAACAATGTGTATCCAATAAAGTAACATAAAAATATAGCTTATGCTGAGAGTAGAATTTTTTAAACAGGTTTCTTAAATGAACTGGCATTGAATAAGTTCCTTCGACTGCAATCTGAATGTGCACTCGTACAGAAAACTCTTCCTGTACTTTTTGAAGCACACTTCATGCTACCTTTGGCACATGCTATCTATCTTCTGCTTGTTTCATGGGTTCGTCGTTCTAAAGTCCAGTTGGTGTAGAAAGTTCTGGTAAAAGTTCTAGTAGTGTAGAAAGTTCTAGAAAGTTCTAGTCACTTGTCAGGATGGAACACAAACTTTTTGCTTCTAGAACTTAGTTGAACAATCAGCTGCACACTTAATCAGTAATGTGCTGTTAACAGTCCGCTTAGATCAGAAGCTCTCACAATGGCTGTAATTCTCACACAAAATAAAACACTTCCACAGGTAAAATTCAGTGGAAATATACGAGAGATAACACTAATAATCCCTCAAGACTCAACAGTGAAGAATTTACACACAGCACTTTAAAAACAGCTTCGAAAAGAAGCGCGAAACACCGCTTCTATCAAGCGTACTCACACTGAGAGAGCTCTTCACACACTGGGCGTTCAACTCGCACTGAACTGTTGCTTTCGAAGCGCTTCAATTTATAGCCGACGCTGAAGGTACAAGAAGCTTCCAGAAAAGTCTTATTTCTCGAGGATTCCACATAAAGCGGTAATTTTGATTACGTCATAGAAGAGAAATGATAGGTTATTATGCGTTTTTAATGGAGTTAAAGCAACTTTACATGCCCCATAGGGAAAATCGCGCCAAATGACCAAAATGTCGCCAAGCCTGGCGACTTTTGGTGAAATATCGCCAAATTTGGCGCCAAAAAAAGTCCCCAAAAGTTAAGAGATCAAAGCCCTAGGACCAATATTTCTCGAGATTTCTAGAAACCCCAAATATTTGAATGGGAAACCGAAGCATCCGTACCTCCGGTTCTAGCTGACGGATTTTGATGCAACAAAAAGCAAAATTTATCTATTTGAAGCGTAGAATACGAATTTTGAACTATTCTAAGCCCCAGAGCAGCGGGTTGTCCCGAAAATTCGTAACTCTATATACGATTTAGTGAGTCTGACCTCAGATAGATTTTAATAGAGCTTGACTATAATCCTATGCTTGCAGGGCCCGATTATGACCAACAGGGGCCCCCGGGCATTGATAGATTTGGGGGGCCCTGATCTATGAAATTTGTTTCATTTTTTATAAAATTTTGATGTAAAAAAAGAATATTTCAGAACATTTGAAATTGGGGGGGGGGGCTTTGGGCAAAGTCCCGATTTGCCCATGCGACAATAAGGCCCTGTCTGCTTGAAGATCAGTACTCTAAAATTAGTTTTGCTGTTTTTTCCGCATTACGCCAGAAAATGAAATCAAAACCTATAATTTAATATTTCAGTATTTATATGGTCCCTTAACGGTTTACCATAACGGGACATTTTTAAACGTGGAAAAGTAACTTAAGTTACAATGTTTGCTGCTTCGTAAATCGATGAATTTTGGTCATAGAAGGACGATTTTTTTTTATTGTGCATGAAATTGCATAAAGAAAATCTTTCTAAATACAACCGATAGGACCGGGGGACCGTATAGAAATTTTAATTTCTTATTTTTTATAGAAATTGATTTATTGACTTTGATTGTTTCTCATATAATAGATTATACAATTTAAAGCATTTTTGCAATTGGAACTATGTGTCTCTGACTAACGGTTTAGGAAATAGCCATTGGACAGCGTTAGCACTGGACACCCTGTATATATATATATATATATATATATATATATATATATATATTACATGTTGACTTTATACTTACTGAGAACAAGTTAGATAAACAAAAAACATTAGGGAGGGAAGAAGCTAAAAATCTTTTTGTTGAATTTAAAAAACTTGTTTGGTTAAATAGTTTGGAGGCTTTGTTTTGTTGATTTAACAAAAGTTTGTTTGATTCAACGAACTTGATTCAACAAAATAATTTTCTAACTTAACAAAACGTTTCATTAAAACTCAGAGCCAATAAAATTTGCATTGAACCCGTTCAACAATCAATTTACGCATGCGTCAAGGACATGCGCATTACAACGCAGGACAGTGTCACAATCAAATAACTTTTAAAAATTTATTTTGTTAATTCAGTAAAAATTTCGTTGGTGCTATTTTTCAACCAGATAATTTTGTTCATTTAATATTTTTTTTTTAGTTCAAGAAAACATTTTTTTTTTTTAGTGTAGAAGTTTTAGCAACTTTCAAAGGCAGATAAACATATTTCAAAATTTCAAATAACAAATGTACTGAAATTAATTCAATTAACACACACACACACACACACACACACACACACACGCACGCACGCACGCACACACGCACGCACGCACGCACGCACACACACACACACACACACGCACGCACGCACACACACGCACAGACATCTTCTTTTATAATAAGTAGAGATATCTTCAGTTTCAGTCATCAATTAAAAAAATAATTCTCAATATTTTTGATTGGGCTGATACCTTAGATACAGTGTAAGTGTGTAGTAGTTAAGAGAAATAACAATTTCTGTAAAACCTTCGAACAGAATAACAACAATGAAATATAAAGATGCTAAATGCAGATTCTTATTAATGCTGCTATCTCCCTGAAGTTGTATGATATTCACCTAGAATTTTTATTAATGTTGATTTTTGAAGGTGGCTGAAAAACTATACGAAACGAAAACTGATCATAAGTTACTTCTCTGCAAAATAATGGCATGAAAAATATAAATGCACTTTTCTTGTATCTTGAAATTCATTGGTTGCAATTTCCTAATTGCCATTGATACATTCATTAGCTAATAGATCTCAATTTAAGAAAAGACTTTCTGTGTTAAAAATAGCTGTTTTAAGCATTCCTTCAGCGCTGCACTGGTTGATGTATAAGATAGCAAACCTTCTATCGGGCCTTAGGCGTGTGTTAGATTCCCGACTTGTGTTGGGTGTTTACTCGTCCTTTGCTTCATGTGTGCGTCCCCCATTGGGTGCCTCCATACTAGAATGGCTAGTATCTCGGGCCGTTTTTGTGCAGAATGCCTAAAAGTCGATTGCCCGCCTGTTATTTAAAAAAAGCATTCTTTTAGCGAGTTTTCGGTACTATGATAATAAGTGCTTTCAACTATGCGCTTAAGGGCTAGTGACACATTCATTAGCTAATGCGAGTTCCCAATTTTTGAAATATTTCTTTTATTAACAATTAGTATTTGCAGTTAGATTTCAATTATTGGGTTGGAGGGAAAGTTCTGTCGTATTTTAAATAGGCAGGTGATTTTTCTTGGGAATAAAAAAAAACATCCGGCGAGTGAGTCGATCGGACTTTTTTTGTTCTTATAGCTGTTGTATAATATAAAAGGTGGCCTTTTTTACCTTTCACCATTTACTTGTGATATTTAAAGTGAAAAACATGTCAGTAGGTAAAGTGCAGTGTCTGATGGTGTAAGAATGTGTTCATCACATCTGATTAGACACAATCTGGAGCCGTTTTTGGACAGGCTGGTTACTGGAGATGAAAAGTGGATTCTTTAAGAGAATATTAAGATAAACAAATCTTACTGCAAATCAGGAACATCATCAGAAACACTTCCAAAACCAAGAATTCATCAACGGAAAGTACTGCTTTGTTTGTGGTGGGACAGGAAAGGTCCAGGGTACTACGAGTTGCTGAAACAGGGAAAAACCATCAACGCGGATCTGTACTGCAATCAGCTGGATAAATTGAATGCAACTATCAAAGAATAAAGGATAGCATTAGCGTCCAGAAAAAGAAAAAGTATTCCACCACAATAATGCTCGCCCTCATACTGCAATGGTGACACAACAAAAACTGAATGCGTTAGGATGGGAAGACCTTAGTCACCCACCGTATTCACCTGACATTACACCATCTGATTATTACCTGTTCAGATCTCTGCAAAATTATCTAACGGGAAAAAATTCAAGTCTTTTGAAAGTGTTTCTAAGGCAGTTGCTGACTATTTTAACTCCAAGGATGAGAACTTCTACAAAACAGGAATTCACAGGTTACCCGAAAGATGGCAACAGGTTGTAACAAATAACGGAGCATATATAAATGATTAATATTAAACACATATTTTTATAAATGAATTCAAATATTTTCTTTAAAATACGACAAAACTTTCCCTCCAACCCAATATAAAAAAAGTATATTATTATGATTTCCTCAAAAAATTAAAGCCATTTGTATATTTCATTTCATCAATAGGTTCATTTTCGAATATTCTTCCTCAATTAAGTTTTAAGAAGTTCCACTTCATAACAATATCCACTTCATATCCAATTCAACTAGATTTCAATAGCTTCAATAAACGCAAAAACAATTTTCTTTTCTTTTTTTTTTTATATAGGATAGACGAAAATTACCCATTGTGTGTGGCGAAAATTACTCATTGTGTGAGGCGAAAATTACCCAATCCATCATTAATTTAACGCTGGAAGAAAATTGGTTTCTTGTATTCATTTGAAAAATCAGTAACCTTGAATTACAATAGTCAATTTTCTGTTCTTTTGTATATTGGATCTTTCACCAAAAGCAAGATGTATCACGTTACATAATTTACGCATTACTGAATCAGATCATGCATATATTAAGACACACTGTGTCAGCCTTCTACGATTCCAGTTTTGCGTTTTTGCGGAGTGAATGATATTTCCAGTTGGTCACCATGCTTCTGCAATTCTTGATAGCGTTCCTCTTTCGTAGTCTGCTTTCGACAGCTGTAAACGGTAAGCATATTGTTTCTATTACATTTGAACGGTACGTTTATTTTAATAATCATAATGAAGTTTAAGAGCCTGTACTACGGACATGTAGGAAAATGCGCGCTGTATGCTGGGCAAGTTTTCCAGCAAAAATGTACAAAGGCAAATTCTAAACCCGTAATTTTTTTCGTATCATATTGGCAGCATGTTTAGTGGAGGAATTGCAAGTGGTAGTACTTCTCGTGTAGTCTATATCCTACTTCAGACAAGTCTATTACGTGCGTTTTCGGTTCTGCAGGCAGGGCATGTGTTTTCGGTAAATGTTCTTCCTATGGAAGCATTTCCGGTTCAGACACAGCAACCTGGGGTGGCATAACATCTGATGATCGAGCTGGTTGTTTGGGATTGTTCAATGAATCCATGGATGCTTTTCTGACACTGCAGTCCCCCTTAACTGCTACTAGAGAGACGTTTATCATTTCAGAAACTTACTAGCAGCCTCCGTCGTTCTTCTTTTTATAATTTGATTAAAATTAAAATCTGTAAAACAAAACATTTTAGAGCTGACCGTCTCATATATCGATATTTGGCCCATTTTATTACACGATAAATACAATTTTGATACAATAAGACTAGCTGATTTAGGATGGAGAACTTTTCCTAAAGAAGCGCGAGTTGGAACAAGTTTCCAGTGTGCTGAATTGATATTTCAGAGAGTTTGCTGCCTGATATTGCCTCGTGCCTTGTTTAAAACCCGAAGCAAGTTGAAAAAGGTGCTTTCATGGAAAATGTGTGAGCCCCGGTCTCTCCTAATATTGTAGAAAAGGATTTAAAATATTTCGTTGATAATTTTGTGTCCTTTTCACTAAAATATTACATTTTTCCTATGCAGTATGTAAATAACTTCACTTTTCTTGATTATAAGAATACAAATTTAAAAAAAAGAAAGGACAATAAATTAATTATTCTCTTATAAACACTCACATTGTAAAAAGTTTTTGTTCCGAAATGTATTTCTTTTCACTAAAACATTGCATTTTCCCTATGAAACATGCAAACAACTTCACTTGTAATTATAAAAAAAATCTATCATCGCTGTAATCACAACAGCAAAAATTTCATCGAATTTTAACGAATATTTCCAAGTTAGTTTGGAGTTTGACCTGGAGGACCTGGTGGACCTGGAGGGCCTGGAGTTATGGGAGGACCCGGAGCAGGAGGATGTCTTTGTGGAGGGTTCGGTGCAGGATTTGGACTGGGAGGTGGAGCTGGCATGGGAGGGCAACCGTAATCCGCTCCTCAACCTTCTGCCTACTATGCCCCGGCATCTGCATCTCACGATGGAGTACTCCGTGGAGGCCAAGGACAGTCCCAAGATCACGGATTGGAACAGGGTTTGGCTGGATTTACAGGAAAATATTTTCCTGGAATAATTTTTCATGGTAAGTTGCATTCACACCCATGTGTTAGAGTTAGGTGCCTAATTCGTAACTATAGTGAAATTAATATGCTAACACGCAGCATGGAAAAAAGTGTTTTTACAATTGGTTTGTCAGGAGAGTTCGTGAAGATTGTGAAAAAAAAAATATTACTCAGTAGGTTTAAACTTCTGGATACATTTATTAAATTGCATAAATGCCATTTTGCCCTACAACCGTTATCCATCTTTAAGGCAATTTGAAAATTCTGTTCTTTAATAATCTCCCTTGTTTTTCAGAAAAAACATATTCTTACATGATTTTTAATTTTGACTAAAGAGTTGTAGTTTTTTCCATACGGGTATTTTGTAGTGATAGAAATAAATAGAAATTAGAGGGCGCAAGGTCCGGTGAATAAGGTGCATGAAGTATAAAATTCCAGCTGAGGTCTAATAAGTTTTCTCGAGTTATCATAGACACAGGAGACAACGCGTCGTCATGATGAAATACAACGCACTTTCGATTGGATATTATTAAACATTTTCGTTTAATATTTGGCTTTAAATCGTCTGATTCGGAACGACGATTTTTTTTTTTTTTTTATGTAGCTTGAAAATAATTGCATTGATAGTTTTTCTACAAGAGCACCCACGACAATCCCAATGCATTGCGATGGCAGTTTCAAAACCAAATAATTTAAAAAGTAATACATAAAAAGGTTTATAACATTTCAAGTTCTTTTACAGGGTCTCGAAAAATTATATAGAGTTCGATGAAACGCTTTCATCGGGTTATTTCCGAAGTCTTACCTTGTTTGACGACGATACATAGATATATTTAGCGTGAGAGAAAACCCTGTTCTGTTGAAAAATGGTTTATAATCGACGCATTTGGCATGATTTATTTTTCTTGTCTACAAATGAGTTGATAATTTCCGTTTAAAAAGCATTAATAATTCATGTCACTAGACACGTTTGAATGTTTCTTTCGGTTAAACTTTCCCGCTGTTACATATTTAACGGGCAAACACAATTAAATTCTATTGTCTCACTACCTATTAAGAATTGCATAATAATAAATGTGTATTCTCAAACTTTTCTGTATTTTTCAGGTTCAATCAGCGATTTTTAAGACGTTAATGAATCATGAAATGCACAAAACTGAAACACGAATATCACGATATATTTTTTGTAGAATATATCATTTATGAAATTTAACGAAAGCTTTGTGTATGAATATTTTGAATTATTACGTAATAAATTATATGTTTGCATCAATATCGTGTAGTGACATTCTTTTTTTATAGAATCAGTAGCATAGTTCTAAATAAAATAAAAGGATTTCCTTATCTAATGCCAAAACTATGTCTTGCAATGTGGGGACTGTAATATTCTAGTTAAAGGAAAGATAAATTACATCAAAACTCATTCTTTGTGTAAAAATAATAAAAAATTTTGCAAAATAACAATAACAAGTTACTTTTCAATAAAAAGTTACAATTCTCAGTTATTTTTACAAGTCAATGGCACGAGGTCCGGTCTGTGAAGTAACCTTTATTGCGTTATTTTGCAATATTTTTTTTTTATTTTATGTTTTAAACACCAGATACTTTGATTGTCAGTTTTCATTCAATGTTGATTAAACTTTTCTTTAATTTCTATTTCTGGGTAAATTTGTGCATTCAACGTTACGTCCCTTTATATTGAGTTAAAATTTATTAAAGGACTTTTTAGCAGATACTCTAGCATCAAGTCTACATAACTAATAGGATGCTGCGCAGTGGCTTCACTATTACTACACTTGGTACAAGATGCAAATGTTTCACAACCTCTGGAGAATCTAAGGGTCCATAGATGAACTGAAATGTCAACCGAGGTTTGGACCTTCCTGTCGCACTTGAGAGGGGTTGCATTTACACGACTTATGCAACTACACTTCGTAGTTTTGTACAAGATATGCGTTAAAGACTTTCCTTTCGAGTATACCTCAAGTTCAAAGGTTCGGAATAAACTCGAGAATTAGAAGCACATAGAATGGGCGCCCATATAAATTTTTCTGGCGGGAGGGAGCAAATTTTGAGTTTGTAACAATTTCAGTTCTGATTTTGCTTTGTGATCATGCGTCATAAGACAATATGCTAAAAGTCTAAGGTGGGCCAAGTGCCCTAACTTGGTCCCCCTTTAAGGGTTCCCATGGTTCCTAGGCATGGATGCGAGACGAAACAGGGATTTACAGCTTTTTTCAGAGACGAGACAAGCAAATTAAACATAACAGTACAGAGATTTTCCAAGACTATACAAAGATTTTTGAAGTAAAAGTTCTTTAGGCGCCACTAGGCAATAACACAGATTTTTTTTCTGACGGAAGTAACGCTCAGTAAAGGAAGTGACGAATGTCATATACTCCACGCCAAGCACGCTGAAAAAGAACCACAGAAAAACCTACCTTTTCGACCGCTCTACTGCTTTCTCCGACTTCATCCTGCAAAAATACGCGGAATCTGTTAGGGAAAGAAACGGCGAGAAAAACAGTCAAGAGCCGTATCTTTGAGACATCAATATTTATTTATATATCAATAAGCGTTTTGAAGGTACATCCAACATAATATTTTACATGTAATCCCAACCTCACAGTAGGTTCTCGATAATCCTTATTTTTAGATGAATAATATACATGGCTTTGGAAAAGCACAAAGAAATGGAACCTGCCTGCAATCGAACCGGAACAATAGATGGTAACGTCAGTTTAAGTACACTTTTCCTGGATTCTAACCCAACTTCCAGACAGAACAACGGTTTAAGAACAAAGGGATGGAACACCACAATTAAAGGGACAGTGGCTGCAAACGAACCTAAACAGCAGAGGGAAATTTTCGTTTAAGAACGCTGTTGGAGGATCATACTTCGATCCCAACATGCAGACGAAAACTTCAGACGGAGCAACGGTTTAACACGGGGATGGAACAAGACAAAGAAACGGACCCCGGCTGCAATCAATTCCAAACAATAGACAGAACCTGCAGTTTAAAAACAAGGATACAGAATAATAATTCGAAACCTACCAGCAGACGAAATCAACTACTGTCATAGATCAGTCAAGACTACTGTGATAGAAAAACACCCACAAAAATAAATTACATTATCTGCATTCCAACCCAACAAATAGAGGAAACCATCAGTTAAAGAACACAGTTAAAGTATAATACTAGACTATGCACATTCCCCCATTCAAACCCAACCTCCAGACGGAACAATGGTATAAGAAAACAGTTAAAGAATAATACTACAACATGGACACTTCCTGGATTCTAAGTAATTATCATGAATTACTGATGATTCTTTCTTGTGATTTTAATGTTAATTTTCGCTATCAAGAATCTCAGCCGTTAGTTGATTTTTTAAAAGAAAAATTTGATCTAACTATGAATACTTCTCGACTTCAATCAACAACGGTGTTTCGGTACAACGATAGATGCTGTATTTTCAAGAAAATTAGCAAATTTAGAGAGTAAAATTTATGTTTGACATTACAGTTACCACAAACCTATAATTTCGTACATAAAAAATTATGATGACATTCAAGTACCTATTTCCAATGAATAATATGAATGTAAAATTTAAATAATCTTTGTAAAGTACATGAATAATAAATATAATTAAATTATAATATGGTATTTATTTTAAGTTAAAGTTTAATCATTTCAGTGATATGTGTCGTAAACGTCAATGAAGTTTTACTTCAATCGCGCGTAAAGATTACACGCACACACTTTTTAATAAATTTTACATTGTTAACTTCCTAATTTTTCTTATTCACAATTTAGCAGGAACAACATTTTTTTTTTTCTGGTGACGGGCACTTGCCGTTTAAATGAAATTGGCCACTATCAATCTCGGAATAACTGGTCGCTTTATTATGAAGTAGCATAGTGTCTCTCTAACTACACAACTTGTTCGGGGACCAAAGATTTTTGGCTATTTTACGAAACGAGACAGATCTATTTTTCTTCTCTCGTCCATCCCTAGAAGTATCCTCCTTTGCTACTGCGTCGGCTGTATTATATTTTAAGTTTACATGAGATAGTACTCATTGTAGACGAAGGACAAAAGAATTGGAAAAAGTCTTGAGAACACTTCCCTCCGATTACGCAGGTATCAGATCGATTACGATTACGATTAATTTGCACTTCCATATAAAGATTACGATTACTAGTAGAATCTTACTTAGTAACGCTACTCAGAGAAAGTTAAAATAAAAAATTAGTAGCGAAGTAAAATAAAAAATCTCTTTATCTAATGTCAAAACTGCGTCTTGCAATGTGGGGACAGTAATATTCTCGCTACAGGAAAGATAAATTGCATCAAAACTCATTCTATGTAGTAAATTACTAAAAATGTTTGCAAAATAACACCACAAAGTTACTTTTCATGTGAATTTCATGAGGCCTGGTCTGAGAAGTAACCTTTATTGCGTTATTTTGCAATCTTTTTTTATTATTTTATGTTTTAAACACCAGATATTTTGATTGTTTTTTGTCTTTCTATGTTGACTAATATCGTCTATAATTTCTAATCCTCAGTAAATTTTTGCATTCACCCTTAATGTCCCTTCATACTCAGTTAAAATATATTCTTCTTACTAATCAAACTGATATGAATCAGATTAGGTCGAGGAGTTCATTCTCCTTCATTATTTTTGACACCAAATTAGGTCTTTTCAGGAGATATTCATAATATTATTGGGCAGCTTGTCCACTAATGGCAAAAATACCGAAGACGGACATAGAATTGAGAACCATAGTTGTCAAAATGTAAGGCTTTTTTTGACTAATCATTTCCTATAAATAAACCTGACTTGCGCTGAATTTCAAGCCTAAATATAAGACTTTTCTAATTATCTTGATGAAATATTTCAAGGTCGTGTTATATTCTTTCTAATACGGTACTTTTTTAAGAATGGAAATTGGTTGATTCCTACTTTAACTCCCCCCACTCTCGCCAACCTAAAATATTGCCGCAAGTTGTTGATTTTCAACATTTCCTAATAACACTATTGACACACACACACACACACAGATATATATGCGTGTGTGTGTGTGTGTGTGTGTGTATTTATACATCTAAACTAGGGGACATATCCCATAATTAGATTTATACATCTAACTTATGGGAACATAATTAAAAGTTTAATATGTTCCCATAAATGTATATTGTCCCAACTCTCATAAACGATACAAAATATTACGATAAATGGGAAAAAAAATTGCCATAAAAATTCCTTTTCAATACCTTATGACTACTTAAAAACGTCTAGTATGAAAAAAAATAATCATGTTTTATTACATGCATTATTTTTCTTATATCTTAATCATAAAAATTCTATAAGCCTGAATTTTCTTTAGAAAAAGATCTCTACACGATATGAGATCGAGATTTTCATAAAACTTAGAAGTATAATCGATCAAGTGCAAAGAAAAATATAAATACTTCAAAAAGCAATAAAATCATGCATGGCTTATCCAGTACTCATTCTTTCTACAAAAATAGCAATTTAGTGTCTTTTCTTTAGTTTCATTTATTTGTGCGCTTGATTGAAACGGAGGGTTTGGTCTTTATTTGTACAAAAATGAAAGAACTTGTCTTATAAAGCAAAATAATATAAATTACGGGGAGATTTAATTTTCAACTTTGGGAGTTGTAATTTTGAGCATTCCTAGGGGGTGTATTTCAAATGCAGTTTATGAGCATGCGCTATATATCCAGCACATCGTTTTACAAGTACTGATATTAAATCTTATTCATTGAAGATTATATATATAAATTCACTCACATAAATCAAAAAGTTTTCATTAAATCAGCACGATTTCACCAAAAAGTGCAAGACATTTTTCATTAAAATATATAGACAAACAAAAGAAATTCTGTACCAGAATTTTGTACATGACTAATTTTTATTCTTGTAAAGTGATTTTTTTAAAAACATTCGAAATTCTTTAGATTTAGTATTTTTTTAATATCGATAGTATGGGTAGTGAGTTAAATAATTTACAAATGTAGACGAAAATGCTTGTCTTTGTAAGATTATCTTCTTAGAAAAGATTAAAATGTGTTGGTGATATTTTATTTTAGATTTAAATTTATTTTTATTTTTTTCTTTGTTTGATAAATAAAACCATTCAAAACAACTCCCTCAAATGAATCAAGTTTGTGAGAATTATAAAACAAATAAAATTTTTTGAGAATATTTCAAATTTCGTAAACTTTTCATAATTTAATTACTATGCATAGCTTTCGCAAAAAAAGTTATTTAAAAAATTAGTCTATAGATACGAAACTTTTGCTACAGGAGTTTTATCCAGTAAATTCTAATTAAAAGGATTATAGTAAAAAAAAAAAATCATTGCTATTTTTACAGGTAACTGCCCAGCCATAGAACTTTTCATAGTTTTTTAGAGTAAGAGAAAAAAAAAATATTTTTTATCGAATTATTAAACTACACAGCAATAGAAAATTATAATCTGCTTAAAACTTTTAGGTAATAAAAAATCCAACATGATGTTAGCATCGAACTTTTAAAATGACCTGTATGAATCAGGGCAAAAATAAGTGTACAGAACAGCTTGGGGGTTGGAGGTAATACTCCTTCAGCTATTAACTTGCACTTGTATCTTGGCATGGTAACTGGAATGTCGTACGTATATTCTCTCCTTCCTCGTTGATTAAAGTGTCTGTAATTCTAATGCTAAAGAAAAGCTAGAAAAGTCTTGCCCAGGAAGAAATATTGTATTGAGAGACACTGGAAATTCAATAATAAGTATTGGATCAGGTTACTTATAAACTTTACTTACATATGACATTTAAAGATATTCGCTATAGTAGTCAGATTACTTCACTTTTACTCGTTTCTGTACTGTAGAATTTTGAAAACAGTGGATATTTTTACACATTAGCAAGTAATGTAGTAATGTAAAAATATGACGAGAAAATTTTCGTATTTTTTTTGTTTTTGCGTTTTTAAGAAGAAAGGATATTTTGAGAGGATGTCAATTTAACACAGAAAAAATAATATTTTATATTCTGAATATTTAGAAAGTTGATTTTGAGAATGGTCATTGTAACGAAATTTTCTATTATAAGGAAACTCACTGCAATCAGAACACGAGGTTAAAATTAATAAATTACTTTGTCAATAACATACATAAAAGGCTTTAGGTATGCACCTTTCGGGTGGTATTAAAAGTCCACCTTCCTTCAGCTGTGAGAAGTTCTTACTTCCACATGACAGAAAAAAACTGAATGAGGATTCTCTCACTTTTATATCTATGTGGGTATGCTAAGTAAAAACCTTTTACTGCAGAAAAGGGGTTTACCTCTTGTAACACTCGAAACTAGCGTAGTATAAACTTTTTTATTTATATGGGCTCTTACAAAGTTCTTTATTAATTTCAAACTGAGTTTCAATCACATGATGAAAGTCAGGAAAAACTGCTTCTTTTTCCTACTCTAAAAAATTTTAAATACAACTTTATATGCAGCATCCTCTGTATAAGATGATATTACTTTGGGATTTTTGAAGTAAAACTTCTTTAGGCGCAACTAGGGAGTAACTCGGATTTTTTTTTTTTTTTTTCTGACGGAAGTAACGCTCAGTAAAGGGAGTGACGTATATTTTCCAACCTACTACCTTCATTTGCCGAACAGGTCCCGGAGGTTCGTTCCTGCGTACGTCAAATTTGTTCCCTGCGCGTCGACATTACTCCCTACCTGTTTTGAAGCAAGATCTTGTCTGATGACTCTGTTCAGTGGATAAGTGGACCGGCTCTTGTCAGAGCCACTGTGGGATGCCTTTCGCTGAACAGGCGGCGATCCTGCTGATTGTCTCTCACTGTTGTTACAGACGGCGACCCAACCCGTCACCTCCGATAAACAAGAATACAAAAAGTCCGAAATACTCCGAATACAAAAAGTGGCACAATGGTGCATTCCGTGGTCCAAGCTCCGTTGCTTTACTCACATGTTTCCAATGGCATTATTACAATATTTAATGGAATTATGAGTTAAAACTTGACATGATTGATTGCCATGATACATATACATTGTTTGTCTGTACTTAAATAGTATGTAATCTTGCTTTTAATATTGCTCATGTGTTTTTGAGTTATTTATAATAATGAGCCAAATGTAAATTTTTAAAAAGAATAATACTTCGAGCAAAACCAGCAGAGGAAAACAAAGGTTTAAGAACACTGCTATAGAAAAATGCAATATTAGACCCTACGTGCATTCGATACCAACCGACAGAAAAAAAAACCTTCGGGAAAACGTCTTAAGAAAACAGTGAAAGAATAATAATTCAACACGGACACTTCCCAGATACTAACCCGATATCCAGGCGGAACAACGGTTTAAGAACACGGGTATGTAACACCAAAAAGAAACAAACACTGGATGCAAAAGATTTTAGAACAAAATAATAGAATAACAAATGGACACTCCGTGGATTCTAACCCAAACTCAAGACGGAACAGCGGCTTAACACGGGGATGGAACACCACAAAGAAACGGACCCTGGCTGCAATCAATCCCAAACAATAGACAGAACATGCAGTTTAAAAACACGGATACAGAATAATAATTCGAAACCTACCAGCAGACGAAATCAACGCTTAAGAACACTATGATAGAAAAACACAAAAAAAATTTACATCACCTGCATTTGAACCCAACAAACAGAGGAAACCATTAGTTATAGAACACAGTTAAAGTATAATACTAGACTATGTACATTCCCCCATTCATACCCAACCTCCAGATGGAACAATGGTATAAGAAAACAGTTAAAGAATAATACTACAACATGGACACTTCCTGGATTCTAAGTAATTATCATGATTTACCGATGATTCTTACTGGAGATTTTAATTTTAATTTTCGCTATCAAGAATCTTAGCCGTTAGTTGATTTTTTAAAAGAAAAATTTGATCTAACTATGAATATTTCTCGATTTCAATCCGCAACGCGTTTCGGTACAACGATATGTATTTTCAAGAAAATTAGCAAATTTTGAGAGTAAAATTTATGTTTCACATTATAGTTACCACAAACCTATAATTTCATATATAAAAAAAATATGATGGCATTCAAGTACCTATTTCCAATGAATAATATGAATATAACATTTATATAATCTTTGTGAAGTACATGAATAATAAATATAATTAAGTTATATTATGATATTTATTTTAAGTTAAAGTTTAATCATTTCAGTGATATGTGTCATAAACGTCAAAGAAGTTTTACTTCAATCGCGCGTAAAGATTACACGCACACACATTTTTTTTTTAAACTAACTTACTTTGGGACAGGGGCGGATCCAGAAAATCATCTAGGGGGGGCTCCGTTTTTCATTTGGATGATACATTGATTTCCCAATACTTTTTCTCCCAATGTGTAATTAGACATGGTATATCACAACTAAATAAGTATGTTGTCTGCTGCAAGAACGGTCAAAGAAAACTCGGAAAGGGGAGGAGGGGGAGCAGAGCTATCATGCGCCCTATACCCATAAGTTACGTCCGATGCTCATAAGCTACGTGTTTTATGTGTTTCAATGGACGACTGGACTGATACGGGAAAAAATGCTCCATAGCTCTCTCCATTGTGTTGGGGGATAGTGTTTTAAATTTAACACATTAATCTTTTGTTGATAGATCCCGACTGGCCATTAAAAGTCGTAAATTTCGCCAGAAAAATGTCGCCTTAACCACTGTAGTGACGACAAGACGTGGCTAATCAGCAACGGCAATTATTCATTTTGTTGTTCGCGGGCCCTACCCATTAACATTTTAGTGTGTACAGAGTACAACTGCTGAATGCAATATTGAACCCATTTCACAGCCACCGTGCAATATACAGTGTTCACAGCATACATTTTCGCATTTTAGGATGGCATTAAGTTTTCCAGTTTAAGTAATTCCCATCCTTTTCAGTGAGGACTGTAGTAAGCAAACCTCAATTGCTATTTACAACTATTATCACTATTACCTGTTATTTACAATTTGAGCTTTCTTTTTTAAAACCAGACCAGCTACACAATGCCAGGTACTCGCTTTGTCTGATATCTTAGAATATGTTTTACTTTTATAATGAGGACTTGTACCCATAAGTCTGGGTGGTGTGGACAACTTATGAGAACAGTTGAAAGAATGAAAGCTGTACAGATTGCGGAGGGGTGGATTGTTCGTCTATGCTTCAGCATCACTTAAGGCCGATACTGATTGCTGCTGCGTCTAACGTGACTGCAGTGGGTAAGAGGGCATTCTTGTCGCGAATTTTACGACATTTTAATAGCAATTCGGGGTTTAACGATAAAAGATTTCCGCACTAAACCGGAAACTCCGTCCCCTATAAAATGGAGAGAGCAACGGAAGATTTTTTCCCCCGTATCAGTGTGTCGTCGTCCATTCAAATATGGTGGAACCTGCTAAAATGACCACTTTGGTAAAGAGACCGTCTGTCTATAGTGACAACTTTAATGCAATTTCGCTTTACTACCATCACACTTTACCACCTTTGTAAGGTGACCAGTTTTGTTCTTCCCAAGGGTAGTCCCATTACACAGGTTCCACTGTACAAATAAAACTGGGAACACTGCTCCAGCCACTGTGGCGATAGCGAAGTCAATAAAATGTGCCTCTCCTTCTCTTTAAAAATAAAAGCTCTATATCATTTTTGTAAATAGAGAAATTACGTTTAGTCCACAAGGATTCAATAAGTATTGGTGTAAATATTCTTGGTATATGTATATATATAACATTACAAATCAGAAGCCCGCTAAAATCCCACCTTTCTAGAAATACGCAGTTTTAATTCAGTTGGAAGAAAGGAATCTGCTTTCAAAAGCTGCAATTACTACAAGGTCCCTTGAAATTTCTTTGTAATTTTGTAGACGGTCCCCGCGTCCAGTCAATCTGGCGTCTTAAAAGCCATAACAAACCTTGAAAAACCGCTGCCCAGATTTTGGGATCTGCCAATAATTGTAACTTGCTTGGATCATGTGACACGACCTCAAAAGTTAATAAAAGGGGCTGATGCAGCCCAGCAGCGACTTTTTCACGTGACAGCAACTGCCAAGGAAAGATGTATCGAATCACCCAATAAAATAATGTAACCGCAGTTCTACCGATTTTTCCACTGACAGTCATAGCGGCCCAAGGACACAGCAGCTCGCATTTCCACAGCTCGCTCTAGGGCTTTCCGGCCAGCGAAGACCGGCCAGGATCCCACAATAACGGCCCTAAGCCAAAGTCCCGAGCCGCCTCGCCTAATGCCCAACCCCGAGAATGGGTCTCAAACAGCCTCGCGTCCTCCGGCACACGACTACACCTTCCCGTAGCCGTTTAATGCTACACACAAGAATAACATTTCCCTTTACACATTGGAAGGTGCCTGGTTCAAAACCAGTTCGCGTCCGCCGACCTAACTGTTCGGAGTTTTCCGTGCTTTCCTCCGAAACTTAGAGTAAATAGGGTTAGGCCCCTTAGAAAGACCCCCACGGAGTGCACCCCACCCATCGGTTTAGATTCCATGTGCAGATAATTGCCCGTAATCCTACAGCACGAAAACCAACCCTTTACACTTTGCATTCTTAGGACTGTGAATATATTTCTTGATATATTGGCGTGTTTAGAGATGTTACTTCTATTATCATTATATTATTTTATTATCCACAAAATATTATTTTAAGTTACCTTAAAAAAAGCTAGTAAAAACAAGCAATACAATAAAATTAGGTTTCATGAAAATCAAATTGAGTCAGTTGTTTCATTTTTCACCTTCCTGTTATTCTTTCTTCCAGATTTTCTCAAATGTGAAATGCGTCAGCTTCAGTTTTATGAATTTTTCTAGCTAACCAGCCGAAGCCTGAAAATTTTGCATTCCAAATTTTTCTGCCAGAATAACAGAACTGCAGTAATTGCTTGATTTTATTTTATTTTGGTAATACGAACAATTATCTACATGAGGGATCTAGGCCGAGTACGGGGTGCTTACGTGGGGGGGGTTTTCTAAGGGGTCTTAATCCGTATTTATGAGAAGTTTCGGAGAAAACTGCATAAGACTCCGAAAAGCTAGATTGACGGACGCGCCCTGAGTTTGAACCAGGCACTTTTCTTCTCCCAGTTGCGAGCACTATGCGCTCAGCCACTCGTCGGGCCTCCAGAAATTGGAGTTATGTGATATGTGATGTTATGTGGCAAGCCTGTACTAGAGGCATCTGCATTCTGGGGCGGTTGCCTTGGTCGGAGGATTTTTTCAGAGGTTATGACGCGTATTCACGTTAAATCTGGAGAAAACCATCTGGAAAAACTCCAGATAGTTAGATCGAGAGCCGCGCGGTAGGCCCACAAACGCGGGACCTTCATACTTCAAACATCTATCATGTCGAGTGTCTTATCAACTCGGCCATGGTGGGGCCCAGAAATTAGAATGTTGGATGCTCTTGCTTTATGCAACCATTTGCATGCAGAAGTGCCTTAGTAAACTCTTCCAATCGGCCACCTTGACTTTTCGGTCGTTTGGATTTGAATCCCGAACTAAATTTTTGCGCAGATTCAAGAATTTTATCTTTGCTTCTAAAACACCTTTGAGAATACACTCAGGTCAGGGGCGTAGCCAGAAATTTTTCATGGGGGGGTTACGACTACTAGAACTCATATATATGTATACGTGGGTGTGATAATGTAGTGAAGAATATACATTTTGTATGGCAAAAAATTCCTCATGGGGGGTTATGACCCCCTAACACCCCCCTCCCCCTTGGCTACGCCCCTGACTCAGGTAGTTTAGATTGTCTTGCGAATTGCACTTTTGATATTCCCCGACACTTTTTTCCGCACTCTTAAAAAAATTTTCCCTTGTTCCTGTAGCGTAAGATGAAAAAAAAAAATCGTTGTTAAACAGAAACGACCTCGTCTTTGAATAGAAATTTTTTACGTTGGAGTTGCTGGGACTTTGAAATATCGTGTTTAGAAGGAGATCGTCGTTAAACAGAGAGTCAACTGTATATACAGTGCTACTTTTTTAAATTTCAGTTCATGTGAAAATTTACAATTTTTTTTAAAAACTTCCTTAACCCATAGTGTATTTCTAGCTCTGGGAGGGGGGGCTGCAAACCCCAGAGCCCCTCGTGGATCTGCCACTGTATACAGTGCTACTTTTTTAAATTTCAGTTCATGTGAAAATTTACAATTTTTTAAAAACTTCTTTTATCCATAGTATATTTCTAGCTCTGGGGGGGGGGCTCGAGCCCCCAGAGCCGCCCGCCCCCCGTGGATCCGCCACTGCTTTGGGATCTATATTTTTTATTACATTCTCATGAAAAATTATATTATAAGTGAAAAAAGTTTGAATTATTTTCATTATCTTTATGCATGGCACTGCCAGTATTTCATAAGTTAAAGTGAATTTAAAGTTAAGCATTATAATAACTTAAAGTAGCTATATTAATGCGAATGCTAAATCTCACTAAAACTCTTTCGGTGGAAAAATTATTTAATAAAATTTGATTTTGATTTATTATCGCAATGAATGTTTTTTACATTTAAATTTTTGTTGGAATGAAAAAAGTAGAATTTGAAAACAAGACTCTTACCATGCCTGAATATTTTTTCATAAAAAGAACGTATGAGCAGAAGCAATTTAAAGATTTCGTTTTTATAACCAATTTCTTAAAAATTATGCAATTGTGGGAGTTTCCTTTGAATTAAAGTTATTTTCATGACATTCCTGTTTTAGTTTACTACCACTGTGAGTAATGATAAGCTTTTCAAACATACGAATCACTTAGAAATAAAATGTTTCATCGTAATTCGCAGTTAGTGCAAGAAACAAATGTTATTCCAACAAAAAACTTTTGACTGCCTTAGTATTTTTTTATCTTTGATCAAATTTGTAAAGAGTTACCGAACCATTTATGTCTGTAATTGGCTTGCATCCGACAAAATAACGAAATCTATTCAAGAAGCAAAAGAAGCGTTTTTCTGCTTGCATCCACATTTCCTTCAGATACTCAGTATTATTTAAGTCTACCAAGTTTGAACAGTTCACTTAATAGGCTATTTAAGAAAATAACATTTGTTCTTACCTTTTATAATTAGCATTATAAACAAGTATTATAAACATCGTAGTTTTATAAACAACCTAATTTTGAAAAAAAGATAAATTTATTATTTTGAAACATTTTATTTCCAGCAAAAACAACGAGCCAAAAAATTCTTTTTTCCAAAAACCGATCGACCGCGTTGCCAACAAATTTTAACTTTTTTTTCTCTTCAAATTAATTACAAGTTCATTGCAGTGGCGACCCACGCTGACGTGAAAGTGACGTAAGAGGAAGAGATTGCTTCTACCAAACAACATTTTAAAAACATGTGAAATGCAATAAAACTAAGTATTCAAACTGATTGATTTTTATAGTAAACTTGAACATTAATACAATTCTGGAGAATGTATACTTATGTAATTTTTTGCATACTTATAAATATATACTTACATTATTCAATTTTATATTTATTTGTAATTGAATAAGTTGTAACAGCTACTTACTAAATATTTTTTGTTCAATATTTGGCGTCATCTTACCCACTGTGAAAACATATGTAAATATCCCTTTACAGATGACCAGTTTTCTCTGCAATGCACGTGTATTTTTTATTAAATTTAAGGGAACTGCAACAACGTATTGCATTAAGCTTTAAATAACGCTTTATAAACTTGAAAGTGTTATTTAGAGCGTATTTTCTATTTATTTTAGGCCTACTTTATGCTACTCCATTGCTTTTTTTTACCAATTAAACTACTTAAACTAGTGCACGCAGAATTTTCCTAAAGAAATAGGATTATTTTTGCTCATTTTTAATCTTGAAGTTACTTGAGCCTATTCGCGCCTATTAATAAAAACATGCAATATTGTGAAGGCTACCCTCCTTTGTCTAATGTTGCTTCCCAGAATTTCAGCTTGAATACATTGCTGTGCCGCAAGTGTTGCTCTTGTGTAAGAAGCGTTTTTTATTAGACTCCCAGAGGTTAAATATATGTTGTAGGAGATCAACAGCTTTTTGGATGGAACTTATTTACATTGCGGTGAAATAATAATTAACTAGTACTATTAAATACCACAAGCACTTTTTCTTATGATTGTCGTCTTAGAAGTCAAATTTTACAGTCGAAAAAAAATGGAAGTTTCTATACTTATACACAGAAATTTTATTGTTTTGAAACATACACATAAATTATTAATCAAAAACTTAACATTAAAATTTTGCATCATTTTACCTTGCATGCTATATGGATTGAATCTTGTTAGTATTTTTATGTCTAGCTGCTGCATATCTTTTTATATTAAGAAAACAATAAAAGTGCCTATTAATAAAGAACGAAAACTAAAACATATTTTCTGGAAAAACAAATTTGGTGCATTAATAAAATATGATGAACTACGCAAATGCATTTATGCTGATTATTTATATCTGACACTACTTTTCGTATAAATTACTGCGGCTCAAATTTCACACGGATACAGTCTTAATTTATTTATCATATTTTCTCTTACGCAAGCTTAGAATTAGGTACTGCAATACCATCATAATATATATGTACACATGCATTAAAGTAAAACATTGCCTCGTACGTTATTTCCTGCGATTTCATCACTTGCAGAATGCGATTTTATTTCTGGATCGAATTAAGCAATCCCGAAGAAAAAAGCATAATACCCCTCGATGGAAATTATTCCATTCATTCAGCCTTTCTTTTGAAAAAAATAATCAGGTTACGTATAAGAGGCAAAAAACACTTTAAAAAATTGAGCAATTTCTGTTTATTTCTATTATTATTATTCTATGGCTGGAGAGTTTTGTGGCAGATAATTTAATCGGCATTTATATATTTAAAATTAAAATGTCTCAGGCTACATTTAGAATTCATAACAATATGATGTACGGTGATGTAACACGGGCATAAAAACAGACTATTCATATACAGTTATTGGTTACTTATAACGTTAAACATTTAGCTTTATGGTGTTACTTTATGCGATTCATTCATGCCCTTCACACCTAAAAGGGTTTTATGTAACTGTATAGCTGTTAAATGAAAAAATAGTAAACTTAAGATATTTTTTTTCTATAAATGCGGTGAAGATGGGTAATTCATTAAAAAAAGTCCTCTCCCCGAAGGAAAATATGCTGCAAGCTTATTGTTTCAGGATAAAGTGGGATGAAATGAGTAAGTATTTCGTTTTGATCTAAACTATAAAGAGTTTGTTTTAAAAGATATTTTTTACCCCACATTTTCAAACGTTAGTAGACAGCATTTATACTTATTGAAAAGTGTGTTAGGAGCACATGGTAAAATAATGTTAAGTAAGCTTAACTGTATATCCATTTTACACCACCACACTAAAGCATAAATAGAAAAATTATATTTAGAAAAATTCTGGCTTTTTCCAATAATAAGCTGTTTAGATCTTTTCCAAATTGAAAGTAATAACAAAACATCCCAAAATTTCAGGATGTAATAGTTTCTTGAAAGTGTTTTGGAAACACAAGAAAAGAATATGGATTCAATAAGCAGATAAGAGTAAATATTTTGTTTACAAATGCAAATTATTACTTTTTAATGAGTATAAATCGTGCCAACTGAAGTTTATGTCTTCAATTAGAGATGGCTGGCGTCATTAAGATTTTGACCTGTGCGGTAGCAGGAAATAATTTTAAAATGACGTAAGGAGCAGTTTGCAGAAATAATAGGTGCTAGTCACAGTATCACAATAGCCAAAAGCATAATAGTTAAGACTGCGGATCTAACCACATTCATAGTTTCGAAATTGCAGAGACTTGGATTTTCACGAACCACTATGTCAACAGTGTACCTTGAATATGTCGAATCTCTCAAAACTACCCCTGTGAGATTCAATTGCCGAGGACAAGCGCGTGTGGATGACAGAGATCGTCGTCGGCAAGCCCGCACTGCAATATTGGACAGACGGTCCACAATGCAACAGATCACCCGTCAATTTAACTCTGGTGAACGTTGACGTGTAACCTACCACACCATACAATACCATCTTATTTCAGTAGGGTACAGGAGCCATCGTCCTACGAGAGTCCCTCTGCTGATTGCACGCAACAGGTCGCAGCGGTTAGCATGGGTACGGGAACGTTGCCAACGGATCACCGAGGTGAGGAAAAATGTTTCCTGGAATGATGAGTCGAGATTCCCTTTGGTATATGCCGATGGCAGAGTACGTCAACGGCGTAAACCACATGAAGCCATTGATCCTGTCTACCAGCTGAAAACTTTTCAAGCTGACAGAGGTGGAATTCTTGTCTGAAGAGTGTTCACACGAAATGGGTACCCCTGGTACGTGTGACATTGTCTCTCATAGGTGAACGTTACCAGGACCACTTGACGACCATCTGCTCCCGTTCGACAGTCCAAGACAAAGATTGTCAAAGATGTGCTATCGTTTCCTAATTATATCGAATTTGTTGGATGAACATTAGGGTGGTCACAAGTTATATGGGGGAAATTTTTTTAATGTTATTTTTGGGGGTACCCCCCTAAAAGTTGCCAATTGACTAGAAAATGAGATTGGCAAAGTTGTAGCTCAATTGCATAATATTAACCCGTGCCGCATCGAGGTTGAAATCTTGAAAAATTACGATTTTTCCAAAAATATCTAGTTTTTCCTTCTTTTAGTGTAAACTGTTTGCTCTACAGACCTGGTTTTTGTTTTATTTCATAAAAAATGTCGTTGCTTTGAACTTTTACTCTCAACAAAACCAATATTTAATGACATTCAGTGTTTTTTAGGTCAGTTTGTGAATCGTACCACCAAAATCTGCATTTTTGTAAAATTAGTGAAAAAGAGACAAATTAAGAATTTTAAGTAATTTTGACCGTCTTTTGTATTATTTGCATCAAAAAACAAAAAATAAATCAAGAATTTTCAAAACTTAAATAAAAATATTTCACGATTTGTAGTTTATCTGATATGCATTTCTGTGCTTCAGAAGAAAGATCTTGATTTGTATTTCAGTTGAAGCACATCTAAGACAAACCTCTCAAATTTTTTTTATTACAATGCTATTTTTGTTTTCTGTTATTATTTACTTTTAGAATGGACATGGGTGCCCATACGTATGGGTAAGGAAGGGCTATGCCTCCCCTAGCTCCCATATTATCGTTATGATTTACATACTGGTATAACGAAAAAGTGGTTCAACACTAACACATAATATCTTTCCGGTGCAGGACCCTTGGAGTGCAATAATACTCCGAAGACAGGAATTTCGAAAACATAGACTTGATCTCATCAAAAGCAGATTTTAAAATTCTGATTTATAGGGTGTTATTGTTTCACTGGGATGGAAAAATGCTTCCTCATATTTTGAATAAAGAAAATGTAAAGAGAATAGCGATTTTAATTAGCTGTGGCGATGAAGAAGAGTTAATAGGAGTTCCACAGCTTGAAAATAATATGAGAATATCTCTTAGACAAAAGCTGTATTTATAGTAGTTGAAGAATGGGAGGCAGTTGGTAAAATTCAGGCAATATGTTTTGATCCCACTTGTTGCCTTAGGGGAACGTGCATATTTTGCTGCAGCAATTACTGGATCGAAATCTTCTATATTTACCTTCTCGCCATCATAGTTTAGAAATCATCCTAAAATCTGTTTTGATTGCAAAGTGGGCGAAGCTACTGCTCTTCATCCAGATATTTTTTAAAAATTTCAGATTGGGTTGTCTGAGCTGGACAAGACAAACTACAAAACTGCGATTGAAGATGAAACTATTACATAAAGAACGCAAAATTTGGAAAAAATTTCAAATTTTCTTGCAGAACATTTAAGAAATTTTACAGCTTAGGATAACTATAAGAATTAACCCAACATTGTTTAATTTTCTTACGAGTCTGCCCAAATAGACATTTCTTTAAGAGTACCTGGTTCTGTTCATTATGCCAGGTGGATGTCTAAGGCAATTTATTGTCTCAAAATACTTCTTTTTAGAAATCAGGTAGCATTAACAGATTTAAAAAAAGTTGGTATTACAGACATTTGTTTATTTATAATAAATATTTATGTAAAGGAATGGTTCAACATTCTCACTCAGACTTTAGCCCCAATCAAGACTTAAAATTATTGCAATACTGAAAATTTTACAAAGAGGCTGCAAACAAAGATCTATAAAATGATAAGCCATCTTTGGTATCTTAACTTGGAGCAAGTTGCATTTCAGTTTTTGATGACATTTGGGCAAAAATGTCAAAATAAGCATGGCTGTAAAATTAATTGCATTTGAAAAAAAATAATGATGATGAAGATGTAAGAGCAATAATGTTTCAACGAAGTAGATCATCTATTGAACCAAGAAGTTAATTTTTTTATTTCATCTCGAACAGTAATTTTTATTAAGAGATTTAACTTTAATATACAATTTTTGAATACTGATCCCGATGTATGGTATGAAAATCAGTATTATTTGAAAGAAAACAAATTTGAAAGCTTTTAAGGTTTATAATGACTCAGATGAAAGTCGAGTAAAATTAATACCAGGATTCAATTCCTGTTTAACTGAGGATGAAGAACAAAAGCAGTTTTTACTATAGGTAGTATCCGAATGTAGAAAAATTTTTCCAGATTCTTCGAAATAAACAATATCTAAGCCTTGCCACTTTAACAAAAAATTGTAAACAATAATAATTTATTTTCTTTATAATGTGCTTCCTCTTAGATACATAACTTTAATAATCAAATATATCTAAACGTTAGTCGTTCTCAATTTTATGCCTTCTTTGACCTTATTTTCTGTTAATTCTTTTACTTAAATTTCATTTTTTTAAAATTTCAGATTTTTTAAAATTACAACCTTTATTTCTTACACACCAAAAAAAGAAAAACGAAGAAAAACAAAAGGAGGAAAGACGAAGTATAATTTTTTGAACTTTCATAAAAAAGCCAACTTTTAGGATTCGGATCGTATCTAGTCCTGAAAAAAGCATAGATATATGCTATTTTTAGGACTAGATATGATCCGAATGTTACCCTCTGAGCGTTTTAGAAATGGACAAATAAATTTTCTAATCTAAAAAATCTAAATTTTCATGCAATTTTTAAATTATAAAAAAAAAAAAAATTAACAGGAAGATTTGCAATTATTTTTTTAAAAAGGCTTCTAAATTACATACAAGCTTTAATATCAAACATATTTTATGATATCTCAGTGTTCCAAATGATTATTATTATAGATGTATTGCAGTGAAAATTGGAATAAAGTGGACGGGATTTGACATCACAACCGCTTGGAGGGTTAAATCTGTAAGTTTTTACATAAAAGTGATGTGTGACTCATCAAGGAGAGAAGTTTTCTTCTGAAACGAGAACGACATCATGTTTCTAGACTCAATTTTATCCATTTTATGATAGAAAGACTGCTTTTTTGCGAAAAACCGGGATTTTTCTAAACTTTAACCTCAATGCGGCACGGGGGTTAATATTATGCAAATGAGCTGAAACTTCACCAATCTCATTTTTGAGCCTATTGGCAACTTTTTGGGGGGTGCCGCCTTTACAATTCGAAAGTTGATTTCTTGTGACCACCCTAATGAACATTCTACAGACTTGCGCGTGTTTTCCTGCCCATCGAGGTCACCTGACTTCAATCCCATGGAGCACATCTGAGATGGAATTAAGAGAGATGTTCGAGGCTCTGTCCACCTTCCATCTAAACTTAGTTAATTGGGAGGGCGGGGGTTGTTCAGGAGTCGTGGATAAGTATGGTTTCACATCGGTTCAGTGTCTTGTCGAGTCCATGCTAAGACGAATCGTAACCGTCATCAAGGCGAAAGGTGAGACTACGCGCTACTAAACAGACATTCCTAGTTCAATTGCTCTTCCGTGCATAAGATATTATTATATCAATGTTACTATTTTTAATTTGCTTAAGTTATTCTTTGTCATTGTATTTCATATCCTATATATGCATACCTTTACTTTTCATCTAACCGACTATTTGATCTAATATCCATCATGTCTTCCTTTGATATCAGTACAGTGGAAGAACATAATTTTATAAGAATGCCATTTCAGGAGCTTTCCCATGTAACCACACATTATAAATAAAAAAAAAGGTAATTAATAGACATATGCATCAGATTTTTTTTTCGAACCGTACATTACATGGTAATAACATGATAATATGCAAAACTCAAACAGTGCAAAAAAAGCTGCTTAAATATTACAACGGAATATCCGAAATATTAAACCCGACATATCCGGAATATTACATATGAAATATTCAAAAAAAATTAAACATTTCAGAATGTCTTTAATGATTTCATGAAACACATCTCGACTCAATTATTTATTTAAAAAGACATTTTATTCTCACAATGAAAATTACCTAAGATGCAAATGTCTGTATCATTCTGCAGCTCACAGACCGAAATTGCCATTTTGATATACGTTTCATATTATGTCAAACCGCTGTGGATTCCATTTGCAAACTAATTTGATAGTAACAAGGGAAAAAAGGGGCTTTGAAAGATTATCTCTCATAAAAGGTGACCATTTTCTTTTCACGCATGCCTGGGCCTTGAGACGTGCAATCCATTTTCATAGGTTGCTATAATTTATTTTTGGAATAGAGATAAACTGCGGACGATCTTATACTGTTGCACTTAGAATATCTTATTATGCTGGTCTTTACCTTAAAATAAAGAGCAGAGCAGAATATTCAATTTTGAATCTATCACCGTGCGGTTCTTTAAAATAAAATTTGTTCATATCTCGCATTAAATTCTGCAAAATCTCTTTGTAAATTATTAACAGTGTATGGAAAATTCCTTGAAAACTGATAATTTATTGTGAATTGAAACAGGAAGATGTGTTGAAAGCGTTAGTCAGATTCGTTAACTGAGTTTCATTAGCACAATTTGAGTTACCAGAAACTTCTGGATTGAAAATAAAACAGGACTGCTAAAACAATAAAATAATTGACGACATTTTGTAAAAGATTGGGGAAATTTTAAAAAATATTTTATATTTCTTTGTCTTATACAGAAAATACAATTATAAACAAGTTTATAGTCGCAGAGATATGGACAAAAATAACTTCAATTCTTGGACGAAATCTAATACAATAAATTCAGTTTTTTTTTTTTTCGTAGATAATGGGATAAAACTTCAATTTAGTTGTTCTCGCAGGGATTGTTAACTTTTCTGTAAATAACTTAATTTTTTTGGACATAAAAAATAATGATATAACGTTCATTTGATATTTTTTCTGAACTTAAAAATCTAGTACACTCTATAATTATGTAAGTCTTTATTTTATAGTAGGCTTTTTCTATACTAAACTTGGAAAATAAGAACTCAATAACTTTGAAAGAATGAAATAAATCTAGAGAAACATCAATGAGATATAATAAATACACATAATTTATAATATTTATAAATATTAAAAAGAATATAGAAATATTAAAGAAAGTTATAATTTGCTTCTATGTTTATTTTCAAAATATATAGATAAGTTATTTTAAGCAGTCAAATAACGTAGATTCGGCATGATCTCTCGATTGGAGAAAACTGTACATCTTAGAATTCATCCTGGTCGAGGATGCAAATCGACTCGTTCAGATGTCATTGAAGATGTTGCCACTGCTGTTATTAAACAATCAACGGACAGAGTGGTTGGCTGTAGTAGTGCACATGTAGTGAGTGTCACGGCACTTGAGTGTTCCTCACAGTACAGTGCGGAATGTGCTGGGTAAAATGGTATATTTTCCCCGTGCAAAATGCGTTGCAACCAGCAGTTGCTGGCCGATGACAGCGAAGGAACATTGCACTGGCAGTTCTGCCTAGAGCTGAAGTGGATGCATCGTGGCAATCGCAGATTCTATCGCATATGGGACATGGAAAATCCCCGTAGCTTCCACGAGATTCCATTTTACTCACCGTAAATTACAGTCTGATGTGGATTCACAGCCATATCCATTCTTGGGCCTTTCTTTTTCAAAGAGGCTTCTTGCTATGGCTCTATGACATGCACCGTGACGGCCAGGAGGTACCAAAACATGCTTGGAAATTTTGTACCCGAAATGCAACAGCGCCAAAGTTTTGATTCAAATGCAACAGCCTCAAATGCTACAGCGTCAATGTTTTGATTGATACTGACGCTGATTGTCTTGATTGATATATGCAGGGTATCCCAAAGAGGTATTAACACATTAATTCTTTATCTATTAGAGACAAGTAGGCGATGTAAATTAAGAATTTTTTCAAAAAGTTGCAATTTTTAAATTTGTATACGACCCCCGTAAAAAAAAAATTCCCAATTAGGAAAATATTCCCCATACGCTAATGAGATGATGTACAAATTTCAGCCTTTCACCATGAAACGTGTCTGATATATTTAAAAAAAACATGGGCAGAGGCTATACATGAAAGGGAATGTAAAAGTTTATTGCTCAAGTGCAAAATACAGTTTTCTTTCGTAATTTCTGTACAACTGCTGAAATGCAATCATCCGACATTTTCCTTCGAGTGCCATTGAAAAGTGGTTTAAGTCAACATACATTTCTCTTCATATGACACTTTTTAAGATACAATTTTGAAATTTTGTACATCACCTCATTAGTGTATGGTGCACATTTTACGAACTTGGAATGTTTTTGGACGGAGATCGTGCAAAAATTTAAAAAATGTAACTTTTTGGAAATAACGGGAGGAATTTTTTCTAAACGTAGTCTTTTTTTCTATCTTATTTTGAACATTTTTCAATTTACATTGGTCACTTATCTATTAAATATAAGGGATTAAAGCTTATTACTACCTTTTTGGGACACCCTGTATATACACGGTGTCAAGTATTGAACTGTATGAAACAAAATGAATTTTTCAAAAATTTAATTCAAAATTTAAAAGTAAAATACAAATATTTATATTTTGTTTATGACATGTTCGGTATGCTTGCCATCAGTGGCTATGATTCGACGCAGACGAATTAAAAATTCTGCACTACTCGCTAAGTGTCACGAGTTCTCTCTACCAGTTCTTTCGAACTTTTGAATCAAAATTTTAATTGTTGTAACACTTTAGCTAGTTGTCTTCTGCTTGTACTCGGCCGGGGCCATCGTGATTCTACCAGGTCTGCTTGTGCACTCCTATGAGTCATCCAAAGAGGCCTACGGATGCTCACTTATTGGTTCCAGCACTTAGATACGTCATCTAACGACCGAATCTAACCAATGAGGAAATGTCCGTAGGCCTCTTTCGGAGTGCACAAGCAGGCCTGCTAGAATCACGATGGCCCCGACTCGGCTCGCAAGCTCGCCTTCTCTGAAGGATCACGAATAGTGGAAACGGCCCACGATAAAGAGCTGCAGAACACTCATGGGATGCAATGATAACTCTTAAAGTGGTTAACCTGAATGGCACACATGAATGCATGTACCAGCAATCATGAGCAAGAAACACGATGTCGATCCCGTTCTTGTAAACTTTCTGGCAAGAGATGCTATTTTCAGAAGCTTTTTAATGAGATTGCATTTTGCCTTTCCGTCATCGTGTCACGCTTAGAAACAAGACGCCTCCATTTTATAAAAGTATTGTAGTCGTTGTTAGATTCCATTTGGTCTTGTGGTTAGGATACTTCCTCTCGCGTAGGAGAACCGGGCTCAATTCTCGGCGGAAGAAGAGGGGTTCTATGATGTAGTGGTCAAGGTCAAATTGTCATAATTATTGGAAGCTTTCATAAATAACTTCATTTTTAGTTACAAATAAAGCAATTGTTTTATTTGTAACTAAAAAGCAAAAAAAAAAAAAATACATAAAAATATAGTTTTAAAAATAGAAGTTTTTTATTATGCAGCACTAAAAGTTATAAAATAAAAATTGCGTCTTGCAAAGATATGCTATAAATGAATGAAAGTTTCAAAACTAAGAAAACTTTTGAGAAAAATATAGATATTTCACTTTTGCAAGGCATGAAATTTTTAAATATTCGAAATATTTAAAAAAGCATTCAAGACCAGTATTCCACTTCAGCTATATTTGCTTGTAAGACATTGATTTAGTGATTAATATCTGTATTGGAGAGGTCTCGAATGGTTTTTAAAATATTTTGTAATAATAGTTTTGAACTTTCATTCGTTTATGGCATATCTCTGCAAGAATAAATTTTTATTTAATGCTTTTTACGTCTCCTTAATAAAAACTTCTAATTTTAAAAATTGTATTCTTATTTAATTTTTTTTCCTCGTGTGTCACCCATGTGTCTACCATCTATGTCCGATAACTGTTATCCTAAGCTACATTCCTAAAATATTCGTAACCGAGAAAATAAAAATTCATTTTACTATTAAAAATCACATAATTTTTTTACAAGTTTTATACTTACAGCCCTTATTTGGTTATTATTTCCCCAGTTATATTTTTCGACAAATTAATAACGCGTGTCGCTCTTTCGCTGTAAATTCGCTATCAGGTTCTATTTTCCACACTTGAAAATTCCGCCGCAAAAGGGTACTGAAATAATATCCCGTTTAAGGACTGCCGTGTAGATCTCAACAAAATCTCTTCGATCCATTACACCCGCTTAAACCATTTGTGTGAAAATCAAATTCTCTACTTTGGTTTCGTGAAAGACTAATTAAATCTTGAAAAAAAAAATGGGGAAAGAAAAAGAAAGAAAGGGGAAAAAAAGACAACTTAAAAGAAATTTGAATCGAGTTTCATTTTGAATGGCGAGCTGGCTGCTTTAGGAAACAGACCTTTATTCATGACAGTCAAATAGGAAATTTGACTTGCACTCGAATGCTTTTTGAAGAGAATGTACTAACTTTCTAATAAAACTGTGTTTCAGTAATTATTTGCGAAGATTTTTTTCTTCGAAAGGAGGTTTCAGTAAATATTTACTTAGATATTTTTGTTTCCCAAAGGGAAGAAAATAATATAAGAAACTACTCACCAGGAAGCGAAAACTCCCTTCTTATCCAGAAAAGATGCTGCATTTAAAGATAAAGAGAAATACAACCATATACGCGTCTTCACCGGCAAGCTTTTGTGAATGAAATAGAAACTGATGCTGTATATAACGATCAAATAAAGTACCCCGGACACCGTGAAAGGAGCAGTTTCTATCTTTAAGAACTATGTTGTGTGATTTATGAAGATATTTGCATCTTAGTCTTTCATAACTTTCTCTCGGCATTGTTTATTCTTCTGAAATCACACTTTATTTCAAGAAAACATGCTAGCTAATTGTACGGATTTTTCACTTAAATATCTATTTACGTGGCATTCCATTTTTACTTTTATTCATTTTTGCCTTATTCTACACGCACAGTGGACCTCGGTTATAAACATATATCGAATGCACCGTGACATTTCTGACGTTATAACCGAGATGACGCTATAAGCGACGTTGATTTTAGAGGATCCATACAAATTGCATGTCGAAATACGATGACATAAGGTCTTGTAGTATGTAAGAACTTGTTTTATCAAGAGCCTGCAAAAAATCCTTTCGTTTAAAGCTTTTAAAAGAACAAAGAATACATAGAGAAAGTTTAATCTTCATGAAACGTGCTTGATGGTGCTGAGATAAAAAGCATTTAATTTTATTGTTTAAACATATGAACGTCGTCAAACTTAATTCATATGTTTAAACATATGAATTAAGTTTGACGACGACATATCGCCAAAATTCGCTCAAATAAACAGAATGCTGTGTTGGTATTTTCTATAATCCACGAGTTTCGTATAATTTATCCTTTCATTTTTTTTTTCGATTCATTTAAGTCTGACGACGATATATCGCCAGTTTGCTTAAATAAACAGACTGTTGTGTTGGAAGGTGTCAATTCAATTTTTTTCATTATTCAATATGGGTTTTGAATGTTATTGATACATGTTTATAATGCAAAATATAGCGTAAAAAATGCTAGCAAACGGCCAAAGTTTCACACTTATGCAATTTTACACCAGTTTTTCCCTTAAGAGGATTATTCTAGACCATCTTCCCCTCGTGAAACTATGGATCTAAAATAAAAGAAAGAAAGAAAAAAAAACTGGAATACACATCTGAGGAATTTTAAAAATAATGTTCAGAAATGGAATTTCAAATTCCTGAGGATTATAAAATATGTTTGAGAAAGCAAAGTTCATGAGTCAGTTTTAATTATCTATGTCGATATTTGAACTGATTTCTCGCACCCTAATCCATGCTCAAATACTATTGACGCAGGATTATACGGTCATTCCGAATATCTTTCAGACAGTTCATAATGGAAGAAAAAGACACAAAAAATAAAGTATTCTGTAACCTTTTGTTAAGCTATGATTTAAAATATTGACACGTTCATTCTCTAGCTAAAAATATATTTTTAAAGCAGAAAGATCAGGTTTTGTTTAAATAACCATCGAGTTTTATTGTTTGGGGATTAGTAATTCGGAATTTCTGAAAAATAGTGCTTACTTTTAACTGTGATTTTTTTTTTTTTACATTTAGGACTTCCACAGCTATTGCAACGACTCTACAAGTACTGTATTTCGTAATTATGTATGTCGACAAATCATACATTCGTATTCTGCTCTTCTCAATTTACAGGATTATTTTCATCATGTGCGCCTACAACATATCAGACTACAATTTATAAGTTTTCTATAAGCTCTTTTAAACATAGTGCAATATTTTTAACATAGAGGCGCTTTATAGGAAGCATCTTTCTAGATAACAGAAAAATATTCAAAAGAAAGTAGTATTTAAAAGATAAAATAATTAAAGCTTGCTGAAATGACACACATAAAACGATGGACTTCTGCTGTTGTTGAAGTAAATCGAAAATTTTCCGATTGAAATCATATAATTTGAAAAGTATTCTTGATGTGTGTCATTTTACATTTAATTATTTTAGTTTCTTAGATGTTTGAGCTAATGAATTTCAGTTACGAATATTTGTTGGAAGCAAAAAATATACGGGGTAGTTATAATAATTTACAAAACATGACAGTATGAAAAAATAAAATTTGAACTATTCGATAGTCATATGCATAAATTTGTTTGGTTTCTGCTGTAATCACTTCTTTATGCTTATATAGTAGAAAAGTACGTTATGGCATTAATTTAAATGGTTGTTCGAAATAAAATGTGAAAACTATCTCTAATATGTTAATGTATACAGATTTTTGAAAAAAAAAACAACAAATTTTTATAAATCTTATTTTTATTAATTAAAGATAAATGATCATTTTATTTACGATGCATGGATGATAGAGCACTAAACAATCACTTCTCGGAATGAAAAGTGTGGTGGACATAGGTAGGTAAAAGTCATGGTAAGTAGGTACTGAAGCTTTAATCAAATTTCCCACTGTGAGGTGCATATGAATTAATTTCCCGTAAATCATTCTAAAAAGTGATGGTAAAAGTATGTATCTTAATCTGGACACTATAAATTAGAAAATTTATTGTTTTTTAAAGTGAGCACTTTTTAGCAAGTGCATGAAAGCTATGTTTTTCTTTGTCGAAAGCTTTTTGGTAAAATGTCAGAAAATGTATTTCTTTATTGGAATGGACGGAAATGTTTAAATAAGATATGTAATTTTAATGAAAATCAGTAATACTATGAAATTTTTCAAACATTTGCAACGACGGGTTTACTTTTATGTCTTTAAATAAATATTGGTTCTCTTAGTTTGTTGGTATAAGACCTCATAAATTGGTATAAGTTCGTATAAGAAGTTTGATGATGACAGCATTCAATTCTTTTGATTATATTGGAAGAGTGTACTTTATTAGTTTGTTTTTGTAAGTACTAGTTCATGTATTATAGTTAAATTTCATGTCTATCAAGCTTATATTTCCACAAGAACCGCATTGGAGTTGCATCAAAAGAGAGGTAGGGTAAGGTGGCCCAAAATGATCCCCTTAAGGGGGAAAATTGTATCAATAACATAAATGTTTAAATAAAACTTTTAAATTTTGCTACTTTGTTTTACACTGTATTTTGCATCATAAACATATTTCAAAAATATTTTCCAGCACATTGAGCAATTAAAAAAATCGAATTTTGAAAAAGTGTCCAAAAGATCATTTTACCCTCATCCTAAGGGCAAAATGATCTTTCGATTAAAAGTAAATGTAAATTGTTTTTATCGGCAAAATAAAAAGATGTAAAAGTAATCATGACTATACATAATGAAATAAAATGAGTTTTACAATCAGATAGCACACATGATTTATTTTATGAAAATTTTAAAATAAAAAAGTGTCACAAACAATAAAATGGAACATTTGAAAATTATCATTAAAAAATTATGGCCTATAATAAACGCAGAAATAAAAATTAATAATTTCTTCTTTCACTACTTCGAAAACTCGAATTATTTGAACACATATCACAAAAATATACATCATCAATATTTTCTGGAATTAACAGCGCATGCATCATTCACCCACCTTGGCATTTGTGACCCTGGATCTAACCTATGTAATAAACAAAATATATACTTAATTCAGTAAACCTAGCCATATTTCTGTACACGAAAGACTGCTTATATAAATGAATAGGAATTTAGTGCTTACGACAAGTGTTATAAAATCCAATTTTTCAAAGAATTCTATTTAGACGCTTAATACTCTGATCACATTAATATCGCCATAAGCTCTTATTCGCTTGGCACAACTAGTTTATGTGTAAACCGGTAGATAGCGCTACCTGTATGGAGGAAAACGTATGTGGATCGTTTTACTAGATAGGATCATTTTAGGCCACCTTTCCCTACTAACAACAATAGGCAAGTAAATTAGCGATATATAAATAAAATTGTACTTTTGCCTGTACATTACTTTGAATCACAGATACCGATAACAATTTTTAGGGAGTGAAAATACGCCTAGATTTATATTTGAGGAGTGAATCGAATTTTAGCGGAGTAAAGTTACAGATTTTAAGAGAGAAAATAAAGACAGGCATAAAAGTTACCAATGAGGAAATGAAGATAAAACAACCAAACCAAAGTTAACTGGTAAAAAAAAAAATATGTAGTTTAATAAGAAAAAATACATTTATAAGCATTTGTTGCATATAAAAATTATTTCTCTCTGTCTCCCTTTATGCGTTTTCCACAACTGAATAGCATCATTGAAATTAAAAGAGAAAACAAGATTCCCGTCTTCTTCAGCAATTTTATGCCCTTCCTCCGATATACAAAGCGATACGGATGTTTCTGTTTTAACATGCGGCTCATTTTAAACAATAAATATATGCTAAATTTTTATAAATTACAGAGCGTGATAAAACTATAACTCAAAATTTAAAGGGTATTTTAGACTTTTAATTTTTGAAATGCGCTTATAGATGCGTTAAAAATATATCTGCTTGGAATTAAAAAAAATTTCGATTTTTGTCTATTTCAAGTACCTGGAAACTCAGTACGATTGTCAAAAAAAAGTTTGTCTGTCTGTCATTCTGTCGGTCTGTCGTTCTGTCTGTGACGCCTTTTTTTTTCGTGCATCATGTAAAAATGACAGAAGCGAATGAAATGAAATTTGGTGGCATGACACGTGGTTACTCAACTTAAGCTATAATCGTCGAAGTTTTGAAATATTTTGATTATATTTTGAGACTTTGCGTAAATATTTGTTCGCTTTTCGCATAATAAAGACTAAAGAGAATGAAATGAAATTTGACTACATGATACGTGGTCAATCAACTTAAAGTGGAGGTATCGAATTTTTTAAAAATTTTAGATTTTGCGAAAATTTATTCAATATTGAATTTTTTTTTTTTCAATCACGTATAAACACTACTGAAGCCAATGAAATAAAGTTTAGTATCTTCACAGATGGTCACTATAAGCGTCGAAGAACTTATTTTATAGATTTTGAAATTGTAAAATTTTTTTTATAGATTTTGAGATATTATGAAAATTGAGTACATGTTTGTTTCAGTCCTGAAAAAAAGCAATGGAATAAAATGAAATTTGGAATTATGTTAGATGGCAAGTTAATTTAAACTATAGATGCCACTATTGTTTTAAATATTTCATATATTTTGAGACAATCGTATAAATTTTTGATCTTGCATACCTCAAAAATAGCTTAAGAGAATAGAATGAAATTTAGCAACAGGATTAGCAACGACTGAAACTAGGGGCGTAGCCAGAAAATTTTCATGGGGGGTTACGACTACTGCAACTCACATACATGTATACGTGTGCATGATAAGGGAGTGAAGAATATACATTTTGTAAGGCAAAAAATTTCTCATGGAGGGGGGAGGGGTTGACCCCGTATCCACCCCCCTTGGCTACGCCACTGACTGAATCGATAAATGTCGGAATTTTTTGAAAAATGTGAATAAATTTTAAACCTTTATAAAGATTATTTTGTTTTTTTTAGATTTTGTGAAAATTGTTCAAAATGTTCTTGAGGCGAAATGTTAAAATATTACGATGAATCAAACAAAATTTAGTTACACGTTTGGGAATGACATCTTTACTTGAAAATCTCATTCAACCAGAATAACATTTTAATTTCGAAAATACAAAATTCCTCTATCGTCCGTTTTTCTTAGCAATTTGTTAGTCTCTAATCTGTGATCCTTTTCACAATCCACAGGAGTTATAACTTTGCTTTGTATATTTTTGCCAAGACGCTTTTTCTTTTCGCCTGGAAGTATGAAATTGATAATTCGTCTGCTGTATACCGCACTCAGAAACGACACTCTAAATATTACGTCAAGAGATCAAATGTAAATTACAGCAATGACGGAAAATGTGTTTCGAAAATTGAAAATACTGAATCACTGCAGAAGTCTGAGAAATTAGTACTGAATTAAATGAAAGCAGGTAAAATTCAGGTTGAACGATTGATAGCGGGACTTCAGGTCACAAGGCATGTAATAAAAACTTCTTTTCAGTACCAGATAAAAACAGCAAAGAGTAACGAGTGAGGGAGGATGGTGTAAAATTAATGTTGCAAGAGGTCAGTAAAATACATTTTTCAATAGAAACTTCAAGTAGTATAAAACTAGTTAGTAAAATAAAATTAGAGAATGTACTGGACGTCTTGCCGAAGTTGTACTGAAACTTATTATCAGTTACAGCTTCTGCTTACCGTGAGTGTGAAGTAAAACTTAGCAATGATGTTTGTATTAGCATTAAGCATAATAAGTTAAACGGTCGAGCAAAAGAAAGGTTTGTGTAAACTAAACAAAATTTGTGAATGAAAAAGCATTTTATACTTCAGCTATACTTCTGATAAGTTAAAATGATTATTGCAACTTGTATTAGCACTAAGCGTAATAAGTTAAACGGTCGAGCAAAAGAACGGCTTGTGTAAACTAAACCAAATTTGTGAATGAAAAAGCATTTTCTGCTTCAGATATACTTCTGATATGTTAAAATAATTATTACATATTAAAACGGCATCTTGATCGTAGAAGTATTGACTCAAATTAGCAAATTTAACCCTCTCGTCACCGAATTATGAAAAATCAGAGAAAAAAATCTGTCTAGCATTTAATGCATCTGAAATACTATTATAAATCAGGCAAAAATATTTTTTTTCTAATGTCGATTAATATTAGATTTTACTAATATTAATTTCCGCATTTTCGAAGCATTTTGTTATGCTAAAATTAATTTAAAAGGATGCACATATTAGGTAAAGACTGAGGAATAAGAAAAAAACTATACTTACCTTAAAAAGAAAAAAAACGGTAAAAAAGCAGCGTAAATATTTTCTTAATTTTTCTCCTGAAACAATGAAACGAAAACTGTAAAAAATGATCTAAATTGACTAGTACTGCAATCTAGGCACGATTTATGCATCTAGTTAAGAGCCTCCTATACTTTCTACATGAATTAATGATATTGATATCACTGAAAGAAAAAAATACTAAATTCAATTGTTTTCTCTCTAAATATTGCTATTTGAAGTAGGAGCCTCATATGAGGTTCACGGTGACGAGAGGGTTAAATGCGTTAATTGAGCCAACGACATTAAAATAAATAATTATGCACACAGCAAGGAGTTTTCTGTCGATATCAAAAAGATTCTAATACAAAAACCTTATCCCAATAAAACTACTCATGGAAGTAATAAGCCTATAGCGTTAATCCATACTGAGCTATGGTGAAGCTATAGAAGTAACAAGTTAAGGAGGAAATAAATATCTCATACATTTAATTGATTTTTCCCATTATAAACAACTATATTTTTTGTCATCAAATAATAAAGCAATTGATAAACTCAAAGGATAGTAACGACCAGAATTAAATTAAAATGATAATTAAATGCATAAGATCATACAATGGTAGTGAATATTGCAACTAAAGAACGGTAAAATACTTAAAGGAATTAGGAATCTATCATGAAAGAACAATCCCTTACGTCACATTGCAATATGGAGTAGTTGAAAGTTAAAATCGAGCATTAATTGAACTGACAAAAACTTCATACAACTGACACAACGTTCATACATGCAAAATTATCGGAATCATCTTGGGGGGAAACAACAGCCGCTACAGTGTATATTCAAAACCTATTACAGACAACGCCAACAGACAATACACCGTATGAATTGTAGAAAAGATTTAAACCAGATATAAGCCATTTACGAATATTTAGAAGCAGTCTACGCTTATGTTCACGAACGGAAACGGAAAAAATTAGAGAACAAGTCCACGTTGGACTTCATGGTTACAATTTAAAAAGCGCATTAGTCACGCATGCACTGATGTGTCGAAAAGCGTCTGAAGTTTTCGCTCTGAATTTTAGTAATATTAGATTAACCAAGTAATCTTACTATTTCTGCATAGCTTTTTCTTCCAAACGAATAAAGAGATATATTTTAAACTGCTTGAAAATATTTTTTTGCGTTTAACATTGCTTAATATTTATTTTGTATTATTTAGTTAATTTTAATCGTTGTTTTAAATGCATGGGACTTGTTTATGCTGACAGTTCCCGAAACAGAATCAACTAAAATATATGCAAATAAAAACCCTTGTCTAATTAAAATTATCTTTTTTTTTCTCAGTAATAATTTAAACTTGCGGCTGAAACACATTTATCCCGTCTTAGAACATCCATCACCTTTTTTTTTTCCCTTCAAAGGACACAGCTCGTGTTTTTTAAACGTTTTTCAATCATTAATCTTTTTAATGCCTAAATAGGGAAAAGTTGTTTATAAGAACAGTCCGATTTAATACTTTTGTATAACAAGCTTTTAATGAAAATATATATTTTAGAAGGTGTTACTGCACAGGATATATCTTATTTTTGAGTAGGCCGTGAAGTCAAATATTTTAGCTATAATTTTACACGCATGCACTGCACGCACGCATGCACGCATGCAATTCTAACATTAACTTGAAGCAAATTAATTACATTATTACATCTACAAACACATGGAAACATTTCTGTTGAAAACAAAATATCACGAACTAAAAACGTATTTTTTACGAGCAATTACATTTGATTTAAAAACATTTGTATTTTAATTGAATAGTATTATGAATTAGTTTCGATTTCCAAACTCCCACACTAAAGTATCTTCACAAACCTTAGTATAGAAATTCGCACACACAAGTTAAGCATATCTTTAAGGATAGTTCTCAACTTATCTCATCTAAACTCACCGGTTTTGTCAGAACAATTTTTTTGTTTCATTTGTTAAAGCACTTAATTTGATTGATAAATAAGGCCTTATTTTTAGTTAAATATTGAGAAATTAAGTATCTTATATAATTTTAGTGAGTGGGGGGAGGACAAAACGCAATCGAGGAGTGGTGCACTTTTCGCAATAATTCTTTTTACGCATAGCTTATGCACTGAAAAAATATAAGCGCAAATATTATTGGCATATATTAATAAAATTTTGTTAAATTGCAATAGAAATTCTTTTCGAGTAAATGCAAATGGTCATCGTATGAGTTTTTTTTCCAAAACATACGAAATGAACACTGAAAAATTGAAAATGTCGAAGCAAAACTTCCAGTCTTTCGATTTGCAGTAGGATTTCCTACCCATAGCATACCTCGGTTTCAGCATTGTGAAAGAGTTTTTCGAATAAAGGTAAACAAAATTACATTTTTTATTTCATTTCTGCTTCTATCGCATTTGTGAAACCATTCGCTTGAGAGAAATCCCTTTCTTATTTAAAAAATGCAGAAATCCAAGCAATCAGCTACAAACGATTGCGACTCTGAAAAAAAAATCAAATGATGAAATGGTGTTAAAATTTAATTTAGAGTTAATCACATGCCTTTTATTTTCCTGACTCAAGATAAAAGTAATTAGTAAAAGAATGTTTATTCGGTTTGGATATTACAAGAATTAATTTCTGTAAGAAGATTACGGGGTGTTTTTTCTTTTCTTTCCTTATGTTCAATTATTTATCTGCGATGAATCAAGAATAAGACGCAGCATAAGTGCAACTCAAAGTGAACAGACTTTTATAAAACAATATTAAAATACGTCATTAAAAGAGAGAAACAATGGTGTTGCTAGGCATCATATGAGATACGAGGAATCTGAAGCATCGCTGATATCAAAATAGTTTCTCTCATTATCGGTTCGCTGTGAATATCTCGCAAGTTTGACATTTTGTCATATTATAATAATTACGCAAAACTGCATTTTTGTGTTATTACAAGTTAAATACACAACAGAATAGCTTGCTTCACAATTATGATGACAATACTCAGATTTGACCGCGGAATCTCATCTTTTTCTCATTTCGGTTAGTAAGATGCATAAAATATATTATTCCGCCAAGGATATGATTTAATTTTTCGAAGTAAATTGTTGTAACATGATAGAGATTTGGAGGAGTTTTGCTTTGCCAGCTTCTGAAAACGAGTGAACATACATTACATTTATTATTCCGTAAGCTATTTTAGTTTATCCATTTGAGGTTTCAGAGCTAAGTTTAAGAAATGCATTCATTATACACAGGAATATATCACTTATTAATGCTAACTCACTCCAAAATATCGCATTAAGTCAATAATTAAATGAGATATGAGTGAAATTTTTTTAATAGTAAAATATGTAAATCTTTAGCATCATATAATTTTACGATCAAGATATTTATATAATAATAAAAATAATGAAAAATGTTTTTTAAAGTAAACTATAATGTAGCACTAATATTACTAAATGTAGACAGAATGAAAACGAAAACTATTTTTCACTAGAAATTCAAACAAAGATTTTGCAGCGGTTTTTTTTTTGTTTCATTTTTTTCCGTTCATCAAACGATGACATATAACAGAGTTCCTGAATTTTTTTCTCTGAACACTATAAGGACCTTTGAAGGTTAATGGTGCATTTTGTATAATTTCACGAAGCACCATTTCTAAATTGGAATCTAGTGATGTAAAACTAAAGAAAAGTACTACTTTTTTGCCGAGTACTTGATATCGTTTACAGAAAGCACAAATTAGTCAGTTTAAAAAAATTAAAAGGAATGTTTTTACACACAATGGTTATTGAACTAAAAGCAATCTACATTTTTTAACAAGTACCACACAGCACGTGTTCAACACAAAGTATATCACCGCATTTTATAAAACTTGAATGATGTATCATACATCTGTGAATTGATTTTGTTTTCGCTAAACTTAAAGCTTCTTTTCCGGTTAATTTTCTATTTAGTCACTGTTGAAGCAATGAGTGACCTTGAAAGTGATGCAAGTCTGTGTTTTCTGCAATTTCAACTTCAAATTTTTTTGCACTCTAAAAGTCGACCTCACATATGTTATTCTATTTCACTATTCCTCATTAGTGTGCCTTCGCTGAATTATACAACTTTGTGGTTCACTTTTGGAAGAAGAAGATTTTGAGGATCGAACTTTCGGAAAAAAGCCTTTTTCCGGAGAATTTTGAACGATTCTTAGCTTTTGTGCCAAGAGTCAACCATAAATTCTGTATGTCCATTCAGTGCGAAAGTATTAGAATGTAAAATAATTGGTAGTGCATTGGTTCACTCTTGTCAGAAAGAATACTTCCTTGTGTAATTCGTTTTGTTTTTCTTAAAATAATAGATGACTTCAATTTTAATACCCGAAAACCACGGGATTTTTTTTTTTTTAAATGTGTCGAATAGTTTTATGGGAAGAACATATCCTGAAAATTTCAACAAAATTAAAAATGTCAAATATCAAAACATGCTTGATTAGCCTAATTTAATAATAAAACCGACTCTTAATTTCATATGCAAACAGAAATTTTATCAATTTGTTATATGTAAAACGCATCCTCAACAAAATATAACAATGAATTTTTACATATACTTGGCGTATTTCTATTTTTCTGACTAATTGACCGAAAAATATACTAATTAATCCTTTTTGTTGCATCCAACTTTTAATTTTATGCACAAATTGAAAATGAGAAAATTTCATTCACAAAACGCAAGTATTTCCATGATGTATTGAATTTAGCTTCGTATACTTTATTTTTTAAAGCAAGGAACTAAATTAGTTTCTAAATTTATATGTACTTTAATTTCGTCCCATGAATTAAAAATACATTTGAATAATAATAATTCTTTAATTTCTGAAAACTCATTTGAAAAGCCTAAACATAGTAACTGCAGCTTTCTTGCTTTTTTGATTACTTCAAAAATAAAGTTTAAAAGGAACATTTGCATTAATACCCTTAATTATTTGCATAGAAATAAGTTATTTTATTATTAATGTGCCGCAACATAGCAAAAAGACTGATCAATTACACAACAATCGGTATGCTGTTTTAACAGCTGCACATATACTTAAACATGCTTATTCCGTTGTACATCTCAAGCATGTTTATTTCACTTGTACATCTCAAACATGCTGATTTCCGTTGTACATCTCAAGCATGTCTCATCGATCTCTGAAACTATTGTTTGCTAAAGAAACTTACTTTTCCTGAGAAGTATGCAATTGCGAAAATACTGTATTCTACTGTAAACATAATTGTGTTTCATAGTTTTTAAAGAGAATTTAATGTATATCTAGAAACCTTTCCTTTCCTAAAATGTGCACTTTGGAATAGCGCCTCCCTAACTCGTGTACCATTTCAAAGAAATGAAAGTATTTTGATCAAAAACAAATGTTTGGTATAAAATGATAGTAAAAAAATTAGAAGAAGGAATAGCTATTATTTACAGAAATTATTTTTGTACAACTATTTTTGTTGTGATCGATGCCTCCGAAATCAAAAAATACTTTTCAGTTCTGTTGGAAAGCGTTTTATTTATGTTTAACTTAAGTGCAACATTAAAATAAATCCTTCCGTATAAGCCGCAATGAGTGTTCCTAACTTATTTAGCAGCTTCAGTGTATTTCGTTTTTCGAAATTCTTGAACTTTACATCAATTCTTTTCGATTAATGGTCATGTGTTTAATGTATTGAAAGCTTTAAACTGTAAAGTCATTTGTGGTGTTGGATATGAATCATAATAAACACAACTAAACATAACTATTGTTATAGTGAATAATCCGTAGTTATAAACAGTTGTACACCACAGGAACCGAGAGGCATCTCTGTTTAAATATGATAAAAGAAAGTTGAAGTAAAATATGCACAGTGAAATCTAGTCAAAAATGTATAGCGAAATTTCTTCGTTGTTTTATATAACTAAAAATAGGAAGCATTAGCTGAAATTATACACGCAGCCTTTTTATAACAAATTCAAAAAGGTAAACTCACCTTGCATGATTCATAAAATTATGGAAGTATCGCCGGAGGGAAAATTTTTAATAATAGCAATATAACTACAGAATTTTATTCAACAAAACTTCAATTACATAATTACTAAGCATTCATATATTTAACCTTATCAAGAATTAAAGCGAAAGTTGAAGTATAGTCAACGAATATTTTAACGATTGAAGTCCACGCAAAAGCGATAAATGAAATCTACTTTTTTACCTAACACTCTTGGGTTTTAAAAGAATTTCAGAGTTTCTGAAACTCGTGAAATTTGTTGTAGATCTGCATAAACAGATTGTTAAAGAATTTTTTAATTGCACCTTAAGCAACTGATTTCGCACCCTTTGTTTTCATAGAATTAAACTGTTCCAACGTAAGCAATAAATAATCTAAATTATAAGAAACATTAAATTTCAAAATAATGATAATATTTCCCTCTACACTTTGAAGTATCAATAGATGTGCTAAGCCCTTGTTTCCCAATGTTCCAATTTAACTACTATAAATAAAATAAATTTTTTATAAAATATATATGTGCCCTCAAATATGTTGAAATGATAAGTAGTCCTCAAATTATCTTTGGATTTCAGGATGAACGCTGTTTTGTCCTCAACTGAAAAACACAGACATGCAAATGAACACACACACACGCACACACATTTGTGTTGTACCGATATTCTTAATAGTAGAACTTTTCTCGTGTTTCGTAAAGTTTATCATAAATTTTTACATTAGCTTTAAATTGCATTATTTTCTTTAAAGTATCAGAAGTTTATCAAATATTATAGCGACCCACCATCTTAAAAGTAACCATGTTAAATCAATTCATTCTCGTTGCTTCGTTGCCAAAACTATCCGTTGAACAAAGAAGCATAAAAAGGATTACTTAATGCTTCAACACGAGCATAGTGGGTCTATCTTAAAAAAATTATTAAATGTACGCAATGCTTGTGCACTAAAAGTAATGTCGCATAAGTACAAGACTTAAACAATCCTTGGTATTTCCATTTTTAAACATTTTTGAATATTTCATTCTTTTAAAAACTTTTTTAAAATATTTGACACGTTTATTTTCTAGTTTTCAATTTCAGAGAATAAAGTTTTACATATAAAAAACTGACTTTTTTGCAAAATGCATTGAATTCCACTATTTTATCGGTTCCAATCAAAAAATATTAATCCACAAACACATAACTATGACTGAAGCAGTTTGTTTAATCAACACACATCTTAAATGATCATTTAATGTTTTGTACCAAAAATTAAAGGAAACTTTTCAAATGGAAGATCAAATTATTGAATAGCCTGAAAATGATTCCGTTCTAAATTTTACGCTGAGACTAAATTACAGTACACACCATTTATATACTCTCTGATGGGGTGGATGTCATTTTACCAAGAAGAGAGAAACTTCCAATTATACTGACTCTCATTCAAATGAAACTCGAAAGTTCCGGAATGTATTGATACGTGACTGATAAAAAAAAAATCGGTTAAGTCAAAAATCTCGTCAAATACTTACCGTCGTGCAATTCCAACGCTACATTCAGACAAAGAATAAATATCTTCTGGATAACAAAAGATCCCACATGCTTTTGTGGTTATACATCTTATTCTTTGTTGCTTTTTTATCCAACCTTCCCTTTTTTCGTCCGGCTTAGAATGTCAGTTTGGAAGTTCCCTGACGTCGGTGACAGATACTTTTGCATTCCACGGACGTCTAATCATTTGCTGAAATGGAGAAGCAAAGAAAGCTGGAAGTGGCTGCGTGATGAAGTCAATGAATGTTGAGATAATTTAAAATAGCCTGCTTTAATGTACTTCCTTTAAAGCTTCATTCAGTCTGCTAGTGATTATATTTCATCTGATGAGGTTAATTTTATTATAAGCATAAAAAAACTACGATTTATGGAATGTAAATGTGGAAATAGAAAAGATTCATAAGTTTATGAGTAGGACATATTTGAAAAACTCTATAAATGCTTTTAATGCAATTGTTTTCACGATAAGAAATTTTTGCATGCATAGAACTAAAGTTTTTTATACTCAGAATTAATATTTGATTCATATCACTATCTAAGAAAATTAACTATTTATAATTCAGTTGGATTTTTTTAATGTATGGTTTTGTGAATACTTTGATAGCAGTTGAATTTGCATGTCCATTCTTTCATATGCCATTATTTGCGATAAGAGTTAAAGTGTTCTATCCCTTTTAAGTTATAATCTGCACCCTTCACTCCTATAATGAGATCGTGATATTCAATTAGTTTTAAAATATATACACAGCTTTTACAACCTCAAAAAGTAAAACGGCAGTTTTATTTAGTTTTTAAGTACGAGAATGATTAATAAATCATTTTAGAATGCATTCAAAGAATTACAATTAGTTTTTTGTGTAATTACTGTTTACTAATTCAAAATTTTGAGAATATGTATAGCTGGTCAAATTTGTTACCTATCTCCTATAAAGAAAAATGAGAAAAAATAAAATAAGCATTGCTTACTCGACAAGAACAGCAAAACCATTTTTGTGTAAAAGAAATACGGAAAAACACGATGAAAATACCTCACTGAACGAGAATAACAAAACAGTAAGCTATTTTCAATCGAATGATCTGCATATTTACGTAGCTTCAAATTAAGTAAGTACACTGTCCTTAAAAATATCGTAAATTAAATAAGTATACTCTCCTTAAAAATACAGCAGATTACGTTCTTAGTTATCATCTAACTAAAGGAAAATAAGTGTTGTCAATTAAGCAAAATACCGAGAACTTTCACATTTAAATGTTGATATAACTTCTTCAAATGTGAAACTGGAGTAACATGGAAAATAAGAGTCCATTTTCTTTTATAAATATTGCTGGTAGAATGTCTTACGTTTTCAATATTATATTAATATTCCGCTTTTCACTCTCTAAAAACACTGCTCTGCAAAACAATTAAATTGATTTTTTTTTATTAAAAAAAATAATAAAGGAAACAAAACAAAAATAGTTAATAAAAAAGTACAAGAGAATAAATAAAATATCGATTACTGCTATCGATACTGTTTGATTTGGACGGTCCTGGAAAGAATTATTTCAACCGTCGACTTCTTTTTGAGTGGCTACATTGGTCACATATTCTAAAATATGAACATTCATGACAAGGTGGAGATTTTGGGAGATTTGCCTCCTTAAATTAAAAAAAAATGCCATTAAAAATTGATCTAATCCCTGTTTATTTTTTTATTTAAAGAGAAAAATCTCCCAAATCTCCATCTCTCTGACAGTTAATTTTCTGTACTATTAAATATGTTCCGTAGTAAACGGTGCATCGGTTCCTACCTCTAATGCGGATAACCTGAAATCACTTATTGCACATACACTGATAGGAAGAATATTGCTTAATATTCTTCCCATCAGAACAGTTTTCAGGTACCTGTCATAATGTTTTTCATATAACTCTCGCAGGGACGCATTAGACCTCAGTAACCCTACGCTACACATGTCTAATGAAGGAGGAAACTTTCAATAAATTCTCGTTCAGTCTATCAAAAGGCATGATAGATTGACTTGTCAAAAATAACGCCATTGTGCGAATAATGGTGCTTTCATATAGAACCTGTAACATTGTTTTCTTCCCCCCCCCCTCCGTATTTGTGAATGTTTGAATTTATTAGCACCTGAGAGTGCTATTTCTTTCAATCACGGGTTTTTTGTCTACGCGAGCGCGTCGAGGCACTTTTCAATTTTAAGCTCGCATATCTCAAACACTATTAGGCGTAGAATGTCGAAAGTTTGTATTTAGGATTATTGTAACATCTAGTTGTCCACCTCCCCTTTCGGTTCCATTCGACTGGATAGTTTATGCATAGGACCGCCCAAAAGATTCGAAATACATTACGCTCTATGGGCCGAAATTCATCAAAGCGTTTTTTAGAGGTATTGGGCTACTTCAAACGACTCAGAAGTGATATATGCTGTTAAGACTTGCAAAATGAATTTCTCCATTAAAAGAAGTGTCTTTATCATTTATAGTTCTGCTACATGAACACTCAAAAGATTTCCAATACATTACGGTCAATGGCAATTTTAGGGGCATTTATCCATTTCAAGCACAATACCGTGCAACCATATAAGTTAGGTAATGGTCCGACCACGGTCACGTGCCTCCCTCAAGAACTACGCCAAAAGTCTCCAAGATTGGCGACTTTTGTTGTACGTGTGTATGTATTTAACTCTCAAATCTCAAAAAATTTAAGTCGTAGAATGTTGAAATTTCATACATAAAATTGTTGTAACATGTAGTTGTGCATTTGGAATTTTGGTTCCAATCTACTGGAGAGTTTATTTACAGGACCACCGAAAAAAATTTCAATACTTTAATGTCTATGGACATCTTCAATGTAATTTAACTGTAGACAGTCATTGTTTGGTCCATGCCCAAAATCTCGCCGTCTGTCGTCAACCTTGGCGAGTTTTTCCAAAATATCACCAAATTTGGCGATAGTCAGTCATTGGGTCCATCGCCATTTGTCATCGTTCTGGGCGAGTTTTGGCGATAGTCTGACGGTGGCGGTGGTTTCAGTTAGGTTGACAGACGCACGATGAGACCCGCTTCACGCTTTGCCTGCCTATTATTTTCAAGGACATAACCACTGTGCCATGTTGAAGCATACTTCATACTTGGGACCGACATATAAAATCTTGGTGGTTTCGTGTGTGTGAGAGAGAGTAAAAGCACACTCAAGTGCGTAAATGAAATCTGGAAGAATTTCAGGTTTTTAGCACTTGAGAGTGCTATTTCTTTCAATCACGGGTTTTTTATATTTATGTCTTTGGAGCGTATTAAAAAAAAAGCAAGAAAATTTTACTTAACTTTTCCTACTTTTCCTTACAGTTTTAGACAATAAATAAGCTATCAAAACTAAATGAATGTTTTATGTCTGTTGATGTAAAGAAATAACTGGCTATATTTTGGGGTTAAAGATCTCACAAAATTCATGTTTTGAGTCAAAATGCAGGGTGATCAGTTTAAAAGAGTCCCCGTTGGTTTTTCTTATTACCATTAAATCAGATGGATGTGGCAACTATTATAACACTAAAGTAAAAATTAACCCTTTTTAACAATTGGGAGACGGTTACAACTTTATTTATGAGATAAAACAGAAGTGGAGACTCACAATGTTACTTAATCCTGCGAAAATTTTATTTTTGAGAAACATGATTGAACTGAAATTTTTTTTACATTATCATTCCTTACAGCAAATGTTGAAAAGAATCGCCATCATTTTGAAGGCAAACATGAACACATCGAACCAAGTTTTTCGACACATTTCCAACATTGTTGGTGTTATTGACGAGATTTCTTCAGTTTTAATTTGTTTTATTTCATCGATGTTTGCAGGACTTATTTGGGAAACTTTTGCATAATCTTATGCTATGAGTTTTGAAAAATTAAAAAATGAGTTTTGAAAAATTAAAAATGAATAAATAAAAACTTTGAAAGAAGATAATTTCCTGAAATCATTTGCGCAGAATTGGATAAAAAATACTAACGACTTTCACGGGAATTTACGTTAAAAAAACGAGGTTCCGCATTTAGAAAGTGAAAAAAGTGATACCCTCACATTAAATATAGAAATGTTAAATAAATAAGACGTTGACAATCTTGCTGCATATATTATGGATGTTATAACGCAAAAAACAAACGGCCACTCTTTTAAATTGATCACCTATATCATATTTAATAACTTCTTCTAAGAAAGTTCTTAAAAACGTTAGTAATGAAACGTTCTTAAAAACGTTCATAAATTTAAGAATGTTCAATGTAATTGTACGGTCTGACATCGTACATTAAATGTCAGAAAACGTCTCTATAGCGTTTTCTTGGTTTATGAAAGTTTGAAAGGAAAAGAAGGCATAACTTTTATTCGGACGATCGCTCTGAATTTTTAATTTTATTCATCCTAACTGTATACTTCGATGCAGTGTAGAAAATGTGTAGCTTGCAATACCTCAATTCAAGTGTCATAGCTTCTCCTTATGAGATCATTGCGCATAGCATGAATGATAATAAATAATAAATGTAATACATATATTACTGGCAAAGTTTGAAATCCGACATTCTATAGAATGCCTAGGTATTGTATGTAATCCCTAAAACTAATCAGCAATGCATAAAAGATTCATATTTCACACATTTCCTAGACATTCAATAAAATGCCAAATGAGAAACCAGCAAAGTATGAAATACATCTCCAATTCGTTTCGAATATCTCGTGGCAAGGCACGTGACTTTTAAGGCGTACTTCAGGCTCGGAATTAGTCAGTGGCACTTAGCGGTTTGTTCGGGAGTGTAAAAGTACGCAATTTTAATTAAATTTGTTCAACAGAAAAATTAGTTCTCTTACTGTGCTACATGAAAAGGGAGGAGCACGCTGTCTGGTTGAAGAAGGAGTCATGGTCTATGGACATGAAACAACGATTCGGCGATGAACTATCCAAAATTCAAGGTAAGACTGCAAAAAACAGTTTTTTTAACCGAAACTACTTGTACTGAAAGCCAATTTTAATAAGGAACCCACGGTTGCTGAATCGCTCTGATGTGATGATTGTGGAAAACGAAAGTAAACTCATTAATTTTGTTAGTACTGTACGAAAGCGTCAGTCCTATGCAATATTATGTCACAGTCCCGGAGTTATTTCACGCACTTCATGGAGCTCATTTGGCTATTGGAGACGGAGGAGTTTTGAATGTTGAAAGAACTTTCAACCAAATACAAAGCGTTGCACGTCACGGTATTGAACTATACATTCACCTTTGTCAAACTTCAAAGAAAAAAAATGTATTAAAATGGGTATTGCTGTGAAACCTATGATTTTATCCGAATTTATTTCATACTTTGCCTGAAAACGTTCGGCATTATATACAGTGCCTAAGCATTGTATAGAGTACCGGCGTTCATACTTTGCCGGTAACATATATAATAGCCTTATCAGGAACTTTTTTTCATACCTTGCCTAAAGAGCATTTGTCATTCTGTAGAATGCTTAAGCATTCTATACAATGCCTAGAGAAAAAAATGTAGTAACTCTCATATTTCATACTTTGATTAAAATCGTCCGGCATTATATACAATACTGGCGTTCCATACTTTGCCAGTAACACATATATTTTGTGCCTTTTCCCAATAATTATTACTGTATTACATTGACTGAATAGTAAAAAATTTGTATATAATTTTTATTTAAATTATTTCTCAGATTGTGCATGCTGTAAATATTTTTTATTACCTATGATATATGTCTCCTAGTTTTATAATTAGTGTTGATTTAAGAAGCTAGAGAAGAATTTGAAAAACCTGTACATATATAGCTAGGGAAAAAAACCTTATTGCTTTATATAAATTCTTGTTTCACTTTTCTGTAATGTTAAGTCGAACCACAAAATTAATGCAGCCTATCAGCTTTGTATATGCGCCCAAGTTACCTTCACTAGTTCACCATCTACCTAGATTAATATTTGCTATAATTTATACGAACACTTCGTATGATTATATTTACGGAATATCATTTAATTCTAACCACATATTTCTTCATCATGACACGCGAGTAGCCCAATTTTATCGACTTCCGCTATTCATCCTCTGCAAATGAATCTTGTCTGTGTACATCAGCAAAAGGATCTGCGAAGAAGGTTTAAGAATGGATCTTGGGATAAGACATTATCTTCAATCATTGACTATATTTCTTTCCTTATCTCCTTTCACTAGAGAAGGAGTGCATTTGTATAATAAAAGTGAAAGACTCCGAATTTTAAATATTTAGCAAATTATTCTCTTTGATATTAAGTCTGTATACCGTGTAGGAGATACCAAATAATAACGAAAATTTAAAATATGAAGATTAGTTATTTAAAAGTTACAAATTGTTGCAACATTTGTTGTACAACTTAAAGAACTTTCGCTATAGAGCTATGTAATTTCATTTCTATAGTAAACAAGACTCCAGAAATCAATTGAGTGAAAAATTTATATATATACATAAATTGTTTGAACACTATACCCCTCCCTCCTCGTACAACACGGTAGATATGCTAAGTGCTATATGAATCCGAATCCGTTTGTACGAGTTTTAAATTATAAAAACGCGTGAACAGCATCAGTATGTTAACAAGCAATACAAAAAACTTCACATTCTTTTACCGTGTTATGCGAGCTCTTTTATTTCATTATACGAATAAAGTCGCAATTTTTCTCACTGTGTTATACGAATCCGTTTTACTTGAACCAGTGTTATCAGGTTCAACTGAACTGAAAAGTCTTAAGTTAAATCGCAAAAGTTATTTGGAACTTACTTCACGTCAGAACATGTCTTCATAAATTCATACGAATGAAAATAATAATTCAGTTTTACTCCAGGTAGAAAAATAACAGTTAACGTGCATGTGTAAAGTTAATAACTTAAATGGGACTTTTAGACTAGACGTTTGCAGTATCTGTACAAAAATAAAATAAATCTTCTAAAATTTTGTCTATCATAGGTGTTACAGTTTACGAAGTTCTACTCTTTCAGATGTTGAATGCACAAAAATGAGCTAAAAACTTGGGATCAGCAATTCATAGGCTCAAATTTAAAAACAAAGATTTGATTAAATTCCATCAAAAATCTTTTAGTACTTAATATTTAGAGAATAGTTCAACGAATCACAGGAATTTTTTTAAGGAAGGGGGTTTTTTGTGCCGTCACTTTTTACTTTCAAATATTCAATGTTTTTATTTGGTATTGAATTTCAAAGTTTTTGAGAGGGAAACATTGAATTATAAGATAAATACGTATATATACTTTCTAAAAAAAGATGTATTTCTAAGAATATTTCTAAATATTTTATATGAAAGTTAATGTCTTACTTTAAGGAATAAATAATTTGAAATAAAAATGTCCCTTTATGAAATGATGACATTTTATCTTGAATAAAGATCAGAAATCTTTCTAAAGAAATTTTTAGAAAAGACAGGTATTTCCATTTTAAATCTAGTAATGCGAAGAATGGTTAAAATAATATTTTTTTAGAAAAGTAATAAAAAGTTGTAGTTTGTTGTCTTTGGTTTTGATACACAATTCGTAATGTATGACTCTGAAATAACCGACTGTTTTGCTAAATGTATTTTAATTTAAAATAATTTTCTTTGTTTTAAATATACGACATAAAATCAGACTGTACATTTGAGATATGCACACCGATGATGAGGTTTATACATATTCAGATTTTATTCAACAAAACATTTTCCGTAGTTATTACTTTTTATGTTTTTCTTCATTTGTGAAAAATCTCCGATTCACTTTATGAAATGCCTTATTAATCATGACGACATGTCAAAATAGTTTGTTTTTACTATTTTATGTAAAAACAAATGTTACTTATTGAGCTTTTATTTAAGAGTAAACCTGATTGAAAATCGTAACTGTAGAAGTATCATTTATATTTCAACTGCAAGATAAATTTCAAGTCATGCAATCATTATCATGATTTGAAAATTAATGTAGTAAGTATTTTGGTAGTTTCATGTCAAAATTTTCCTTTTTTAAAAGTAAAATATAAGGCAGGCAACTAGATCATTGAGAGAAATGTATCGTATCACTAATTCTGTCATTCTCGAGTCACATATCCCGAGTTCTTTCTGGTTTGAAAAAGAAATAACTTATCTACATTTTCAATCCGATTCCGAAAAAAGTAATCTGTCAGACACGAGAAAAAAAAAATTATCTTTCAAATCAACATTCACAGGAGACGGATTTCATCTTAATTCACATCTACAGAAGCACGATTTATTTTTTATTTTATTTTGTTATTTTTCTCTTCGAAAAATAAATTTTGTTTGCCATAAATTAATAGCTGCACAAACGGGTGAAAAAATTTCAGATTTAAAATTCTATTGAAGAATCAGCTAGTTTTATTGTAGCTATTGTGTTTTTATTTTATTTTATTTATTCATTTATATATTTATTTTTTGGTTGCTGTCGTTTAGTCTAAACTCTTACATACATACGTTTTCAGATTGGCGAATTTACCATAACACAAACAGAGCTGCTAATATTTTTACGTTACGTTCAATAATATGGATAGTGATTATTAGGCACAACTGTCGATAAAAATGGCGTATATTTTAGAAAATAATCAGGACGACTACTTTATTAAGTGTATTTTATTATACTTTTTGTTCACAAAAAATATTAAATAAACAATATAAATTGCAAACATAATTTGAAACCACTTCCACATATGAGGGTAATACAATCTTTATATTGTACATTACCAGAGGAGAAAATGTTGATCCTTAGGTAAGTTGAAGCATTGTATTTAATGGCTACTTAGCTTAATTCATAATTTAAAGCAAGCAAACAGTTAAGCATCAATGGGCTCCCAAAAATATTAAACAATAGGAGATGAACAAATTCAGACTGACCGGATAATTTATGAAATCCTAAGAGAACTCTGAATTATGTCCTAAAAGATCTGTATTCGTGTTTCTAACGAAGCTGTGAAAAAATAAAAAGTATACATGTATTGCTATCATTTTAATCAGAAATACAAATTTCTGCAATGTGTGTGACTGACGTTTTCTGGCTGTTTTATA